>CM044316.1:81972500-82327500 GCA_024291935.2 Okapia johnstoni
TGTCCATGGGATATCCCAGGCAAGAACACTGGAGTGGGTTGCTATAATAGGATACAACAAAGACCAAAAGAACTACAAAGAAGTTTTAAACAATTTCAGTAACCATATTTTTAGAAATGGCATTGGTCTTGTTATACTGATTAACATATAGAGAGCAAATAATTATATTGCTATCACAAGAAACCAATATTTTCAGCATATGGGTCAACACACAAAAATAAAAGAAGCTAAGTAAAAACCCTGTAATCTCAAATTTGAGCAGAAATATCAGGATAAATTCACGAGACATTTTTCTCTAAAAAAAAAATCACCTTGCCTAGCTCTTCATATTTCATTAAAAAGGCCTAGATACAATGACAAATCTGGAACACCAAGCATCCCATCATCCAAATTGTGATCTCTAAATACCATTTTGCACCAAAAGAACCAAGTTTACTTAGAACAGCTGATATCAGATCTAGGGTAGGAAACATACAAGATGAACCTGAAATATCTTACTATACAAGAAAACAGTAAGATAAGTAAAGGTTAATGATATTATGTAAAAGGGCTCTATGGTGGTGGTGGTTTAGTTGCTAAGTCATGTCTGACTCTTGCAACTCCATGGACTATTGCCCACCAGGCTCCTCCGTCCATAGGATTTCCCAGGCAGGAATACTGGAGTGTGTTTCCATTTCCTTCTCCGGGGATCTTCCCTGCCCAGGAATCGAACCTGTGTCTCCTGCATTATAGGCAGATTCTTTACCACTGACCCACCAAGGAAGCCCACTCAATAGTGAACTTGAAAAGATAGCAAAAGATAGAACAATTTTAGGAAAAAGGTAATATTTAAAAGTATTGATTTACTAAATATGTTGAAAATCCATGTGCTCTCAAAAATTTTTAAAAATGAAAACTTCTATCACCTTTGGAGGATGGAGGACATGAGGGAACTAACCTACTATTCTGAAAATCAGTTAAGCAAAAGGAAT
Organism: Okapia johnstoni; assembly: GCA_024291935.2. Taxonomy (NCBI): domain Eukaryota; kingdom Metazoa; phylum Chordata; class Mammalia; order Artiodactyla; family Giraffidae; genus Okapia; species Okapia johnstoni. The sequence continues at coordinate 81,973,472 of CM044316.1, forward strand.
GAATCCTGCATTATTTTTACTATATTTTCTTTGTTAACTATACCTGAGAGTAACTGAATAGTTGATGAGGACAAGCTCTTTATAGAAATTTTTCAGCTAATAAATAAAAAAGAAAGTTAGATTTTGCAGCTCTTAATGGCATAATGAAATCTGGCCAATCAGATGCATCAATGAGCGCTAAAATCATTAGGTAAACTGTAGGTGGGAGGTGAGGAACGGGAATTGTACAACGTGTGGATCAGACTGACAATAGCTGAAACTTCTCATCAATCTAACCTTACCAATGTATGAGAAAAAGAGCAACCAGATGTTACATGCCTCCTTATATGGTGCAATAGACAGTATACACCACCACCTACGAAATTACTCTTGCCAGAAAAAAAAAAATCAAGCCTGAGTTAAGTCTTTACATCTAACTACTGTTTAACAGAAACAGGAGACAGAATAACATACTTAACAACACCTAGGATACAGTCATCAAAATCCTGAATGTAGGTGTGCAGAAAAAAGTTAACAAAGCAGGCCCCAAAGTCCTATCCTTACAAAAACCTGTTTGCAAGGTTGGACCTTAGCTGCTGCCTGGGAGCTCAGATTTCGGTAGGGCTCCCACCATTCCCAAAACTGGTAAGAGTGCTCAATGTGCTTAAGCTATTTGTACAATGTGGTTTATGGTGAACATCTGCTCTCCTTCTCAGAGTCTTAAATTTTGGTACATGCCAGGCAGAGGATACCTACATAGTCAACCTCCAATAAAAACCCTGGTACTGAATCTCTAATGAGCTCTTCTTTAAAGGATTTCACATGGTTGTCATAATTCATTCCTGAGGGTTAAAATTGAGCACATCCTGTGGCACTCTACTAGAAGACTCAGAAACCTGTACCTGGCTTCCTCCATGCTTTACACTCCATCTGTCTTTTCCCTTTACTGGTATTACTTTGTATCCTTTTGCTATAATAAATATCTATGAATACAACTATATATGCTGAACCCCTGAGTCCTCCTAGTGAGTCACTGAACCTAGGAGTGGTCTTTGGAAGCCCCAACACAGTGGGAAACTTAACAGATTAATAAACTGAATTCATCAACAAATAAACTGTATAAGAAAAAAGGGGAAAACTGTAAAGAAATTTAATAATAAATATTTAATTTTAATGTTTTATTTCAGTTCCTGTGATTAAAGATTAAAAACTCTGGCTGGAAAAAAAAGTTTATTCATGATTAAAAAACCATAAAACTTACAATAAATTTAAATAAACTTCCAAGTAATTGTACAAGTCTGTGGCATTTATACTCTTGAAGTTATTCAAATTTAAAATTATACTAAGACTTTTGGAATAGCCTACATAAGCAACCTAAATTTGACACAAGAAGAGTATCAAAAACCTGAATATATCCATAAATATCTAAATACTAAATCAGCAGTCAAATATCTATCCACAAGAAAGCATCAACCCAAGGCTATTTATAGAAAGTACTATCAAATCTTAAAGAAACAGGTAACACTTATTTTAAACAAGACATTTTAGAGGACAGAAAAATAGAAAAAGCTATTCAGCTCATTTTACAAGGCTAGTATAACATTCCCTGGAGAAGGGAATGGCAACCCACTGCAGTATTCTTGCCTGGAGAATCCCACAGACAGAGGAGTCTGGTGGGCTACAGTCCATGGGTTTGCAAAGAGTCAGACACAAAACTGTAAAAGGAAAAACTATAGGCTAGTCTCATTTACTCGGAGAAGGCAATGGCACCCCACTCCAGTACTCTTGCCTGGAGAATCCCAGGGACGGCGGAGCCCAGTGGGCTGCCGTCTATGGGGTCGCACAGAGTCGGACACGACTGTAGTGACTTAGCAGCAGCAGCAGTCTCATTTACTAACCCAGATCTTTTAAATTCTACATAAAGTATTAGCAAATTTAATCAATTTAATAATGCAGACTATGTGTCTATGTACATCAGCTACATGCGAGTATGAGTGAGTGAAAGTAGCTCAGTCGTGTCCGACTCTGCGATTCCATGGACTGTAGCACACCAGGCTCCTCTGTCCATGGAATTCTCCAGGCAAGAATACTGGAATGGGTTGCCATTTCCTTTTCCAGGAGATCTTCCCGACACAGGAATCTGAGCACAGGATAGGATGGCGTTGTCTTGAGGATCAAACGGCAGATTCAGGACTTTTGGAGTCAGCAGAAACAAACCCATTTAGGTTATCAGACATGTATCTTTATAACCTCATCATGATCAAATTTATTCCAGGAACTCAAGGAAAGACTAACACTTAAAAATCTATTAATAACATAGGTAAACCTATGGCTGATTCATGTCGATGTTTGGTAGAAACCAACACAATACTATAAAGCCATAATCCTTCAATTACAAATAAATTTTTTAAACCTATTAATATAATTGTCACATCAACATATTAATAAAAAAATCATATGATCTTTTAAAAAGATCAGCAGGATCAACAGGAAAAAAATCAGCATGCCTATATTACCTTTTGTTGAGAACCTCTTAGCAAGCTAACAATACAAAGAAATCTCCTTAATCTAATATTAATAGTAAGACTTGTATTTGAAGTCAGAAACATGATGAAAATGTTTGCTTTATTCAACCTTATAAAGGAAAGCCTATTAAAGATTTCTTAAACAGTTATTACCTGCAGATAATATAATTATATAGAAGATCCAAGAGAATCTAAAAATTGTCAAGACTAATAATACAGTTCAACACGTTACTGGATACAAGATCAATATACAAAAAATTTACAGCATTCCTGTACACAAAGAACAATCAAGTAGAAATGTAATTAAAGATCTCATTCACAATAGAAACAAAATCATAATGTACTTAAGAAAATATCTAACAAAATCTGAGTAAGACCTCTATAAAGGAAATTATAAACCTTTATTGTCAGGCATAAAAAGAAACATAGATGAATGGAAAGATATACCATGTTGGTGGATGGAAAGACTAAATTTCATAAAATGTCTATTCTCACTAAATTACTCTATAAATTCAATTCCAATAGAAATCTCATGAGGAGTGTTAACAGATCTTGACAAAATAGCCCCATAAATTCACACATGAGAGTACAGGCTGAAAATAGGACAATTCTGAAGATCAACAAGTCTTACCCTACCATCCACTGTCATATTAAAAACCTTTGATTATTTAGATGGCATGATACTGGCACAGAGATGAACAAACCTAACCATACAAAATAGAGAACCCAGACACAGGTCCACCCACTGACAGAAATTTGGAAGATGAAAAAGTTAGCAAGACAAGTCACTCACTGAGGAAAGAGAAATTACTTTTTAAATGATGCCGAGAAATTAATTTACACAAATGGGGGAAAAACTAAATCACTGTCTCATAAAATAAATCCCAGGTGGGTTTAAAAAAGCTAAATCTAGAAGGCAAAATTATAACACTATTAGAGAAAAAAGGAGGAAATTAGCCATATGCCATCAAGACAGGAAAAGTCTGCTTAAACAAGAGCCAAAAAAGTACAAGTATTAAAGGGAAAGGCTAAAGAAATTTACACAATCAATTGTAAAACTTCTATACATCAAAACATCATTAACATAGTAAAAAGATAAGCCATAAAATGAGATGAATTTATAATAGATATAACCAAAAATAAATTATTATAAAGAACTTCTAAATCAAAAAGAAAAAAACATTTTTTAAAAAGGAATATAGACACACAGTTCACAGAAAAGGAAATCCAAACAGCCAATAAACATATGAAATGTTGCTCATTTTCTCACTAAATATTAATATTAGGAAAAAAGTAAATTAAAACAAAATAACATTTGACACTACAGTCTAATAAATTAAAAAAATCAGCAAGTACACAAGAAAATCCTTATACTGGTTGAAGTATAAATTGGTATAGCTACTTTAGGGATTGAGTTGGCAATATCATGTAAAGTTGATAATGATTACAACCAATAAATGCATGCCCCAAAGAAACAAACACACATGTGTAAAGAAACAAGCATAAAAGGGCTCACTGCAGATTAAGTTGGAAAGAGTCTAAATGCCCATAAACCAGTGTGTCATTATAGATAAATCTCAAAAACATTAGACTGAGTGAAACAAGTTCCAGAACATGAATAGTGTGATATCATTTGTATGAAGTTTAAGAACATGCAAGCAATGGTATATATCAGAACTTTCTGCCATGATGAAAATGTTCTGTATCTGCACTAACACAATAGCCTAAGCTACATGTGACTACTGAACACTTGTAATGTGGCTAGTGCTCCTGAGGAATTTAATGTATTTTATTGTATTTTAATTCTAACTTAAATGGCTGTTGGCCGCCATATTGGCAGAGCAGGTATACATCATTTATGGATACATACATACATAGAAATATAAAATCTTAGAGGAAGAATACACACCAACTTTAGGATAGTGTTGGAGAAGTGAAGTGAGCTAAAACGGGATGTGAAGCGATTCCACAGTCTCTGTGACCTTTTATTTCTTAAAACAACAAAAATATATACAATGAATATGTCAAAATGCTAATATCTGTTAAATTAGTCTGATAAGTGTATTTTTTGTATGTTTGAAATACTTCCTGATTTAATTTTTCTACTATTTCCTAATTTAAAAGTTTCATTTTAGTTTCTTTGAAATATATACTAATTTATATTTTTAAATAACTTTTCGAAAGTAAACAATATTTAAATCTTCATCATATCTAGAGAACTAAAAACCCAGGAGATCAACCATCATACATTCCCTGATAGCTCAGTTGGTAAAGAATCTGCCTGCAACGCAGAAGACCCCAGTTTGATCCTGGGTCAGGAAGATCTGCTAGAGAAGGGACAGGCTACTCACTCCAGTATTCTTGGCTTCCCTTGTGGCTCAGCTGGTAAAGAAATCTGCCTGTAATGTGAGAGACCCCAGTTCTATTCCTGGGTCAGGAAGATCCCCTGGAGAAGGGAAAGGCTACCCACTCCAGTATTCTGGCCTATAGAGTCCATAGGGTCTCAAAGAGTCAGACACGACTGAGCGATTTTCACTTTCACATGTTAGTCTCAGTGAATATATGTAACACTGAAAAAAGCGCACTGCAGAGCAAAATTGTGACATGTTTGTATAGCTCCTACCTTACATGATTTTTACAGTTAATTTTCAAAGGCCAACAAATATATTTCAAAAATGTGTTATTTTACTTAAATTCTAAATGTAACAAAATGGAGAAAATCAAGTATTTATCTTATTGATAAATTAGAACTATTGTAAATATATTGAATAAAATACTGAAAATAGCATTGGACCAAGAGTGGTCAAGGTAGTTTATATTAACTTTCTAGTACTGGTTTACATTTGCATTCTGTATTCTGTCCACCTAAGTTTCCTCATTTGTACAGGATGAACTAGGAGACTGAAATCATTGTCAATTTTTTTTAAGATTAGATATTTGAGTTTTCTTTCTTCTTTTAAATACATATTTAATAAATAATTTAGAAAAATCATTCCTTTGTATCAAAGTGTCAAAAAATCTGCACACCTGAAATCCATATTAACTTATTGCTGTCTGATTCTACCTCCTATTGTCCATAAAACGGAAAGTAAATTCATGATTAGCTAGTTAAGGATCCATGGTTTTCAAAAAACCTCATTTTTCTCTATTTTTATTGAGGTATAGTTGATTTAAAATATTGTGTTAATTTCTGCTGTGTAGCAAAGCAACTTTTATATATATACATGTATACACATTCTTTTTAATATTATTTTCCATTATGGTTTATCTCAGGACATTGAATATATTCCCTGTGCAATACAGTTGGACCTTGTCACTTATCCATTCTATATATACCCAATCCCAATCCAACCCTCTACCATCCCTCTCCCTCTTGGTAACCACAAGTCTATTCTCTGTATCCCTGATTCTGTTTTTGTTTCATAGATAGGTTCATTTTTGTCATATTTTAGATTCCACATATAAGTGATATCATGTGGTATTTGTCTTTCTCTTACTGACTTACTTCACTTAGTATGATAGTCTCTAATTGCATCCATGTTGCTGGATGCAATGGTGCTGCAAATGGCATTATTTTGTTCTTTTTAATGATTGAGTAATATTCCATTGTATGTACGTACCACATCTTTATCCATTTATCTGTTGAAAGACATTTAGGCTGGTTCCATGTCTTTGGCTATTGTGAATAGTGCTGCTATTAACATAAGGGTACATGCATTTTTTGAACTATAATTTCGTCCAGATATATGCCGAGGAGTGAGATTGCTGGATTATATGGTAATTCTATTTTTAGTTTTCTGAGGAACCTCCATACTGCTTTCCATAGCGGCTATACCAATTTACATTCCCACCAACAATGTAGAGGTGTCCTCTTTACACCACACTCTCTCCAGCATTTGTTATTTGTATACTTTTTGATGATAGCCATTCTAACTGGCATGAAATTGTACCTCACTGTAGTTTTGATTTGCATTTCTCAAGTAATTAGTGATACTGAGCACCTTTTCATGTGCCTATTGGCCATCTGTGTGTTCCCTTTGGAGAAGTGTTTATTTAGACCTTCTGCCCATTTTTTCACTGAGTTGTTTGTTTTTTGTTGTTGTTGAGCTGTGTATTTGGGGAAGAAAAACTCACTTTTTAAAGCCTGATGCTTTTCTGTTGGGTGGTTGCTTTTCTTTTCCTCAACAGAAAATCACATTTATCCCATATCCTCAACAGAAAATGTGATTCTCTACGTAAGCTACATCTTTGCTCATATGAATTTTCTTCAACTCATAAAAGTATAAAACTTATGCCTAGTTCCAATGCACATTTTGCTTCATTTTACATTAACCAGAGATCTCAATTCATTCAGTGTTTTCCCCATGTCATTATGCATTCAGAGAATGTGAAAGAATTGGGTCCCTCTATGCTATACCTAACTACGTGAAAGAAATGTCCAGATTGGAGAAGTTTAACCTGCATGACTATTATTAAGTTGTGAGGTTCTGGGGTTAAATTATTTTGGATGACGATACAAACAGCAGGAAATGGTAGTAATAATCTCTTGCTTTTGGGTTTATTTTGTGGCAAAATTATTGATACATTTCTGACCTTTATCACCTTTCATGATATGTATAGAACTTAACAAATGTCTCCTGTGATTCACTTCTCAACCATGATGAGGGGAAGGTCAGTATTCTAACTGTACCTAAGTACTTTTGATTTTTAGCATAAGGGAAAATTCAAGCTCAGAGAGTGCCAGGATTGAGAAATAGGGAAGAGCATGTCCTCTACACAAAGAGGAGAAGAGCATTTTATGTTCATTAATCCTAACTGCAACAGTTGACCCTCATGGAGACCATTATAAACTAGAAGTTTATAGATAAGATTACAGTGAATTTGAGTATATACAGTTTACTTTGAAACACTCAACTTTTCTTTCATGTTCTACTGTATATTCAAAGCCAAAATAACACTGCTGAATGTTGAATTCAAGACTACTTAAAGGAACATTTGTTTGAAATCCAAGGACTGAGAGAGAAGAGAGAAGAAAATATTTCAGCTTGGTATTTCTAGTAACACCCAGTACTGAATATTCTATACCAAAAACTATAAATGTAGTAAATTGCTACTTTTTGATAAATCTAAATTGAAAATAGCCAAAAGGGGCGGGGTGGGGGGGGAATGAACATAAATGGCACTATCCTCATGATTAAAATATACAATCCAAAGGCATATGTTTTTCTTCTCTCAGCTTCCAACCCACCAAGGGATTTTTACCTCCAGCATCCATTAAAAAATGAAATTCATTCAAGGAGCTTGCATAATGAAATGAGAGGTGCTGTGCTGTCATAAAGTCTTGCCAGTTTCCCTGCAAACAGAGGAAATGCTAATAGTATATAAATTTAAGATTATTTGTAAATTACCTACCATTCAGTAACTAGTAAGAACTTAAACAGTGTTATATCCTTTTTTTTCCGTTTAAGCAAGAGAAATATTTCACTAGGGGCAATTCTTTCTGACAGATTGAATTAAAAACTTAGGGAGGCAGATTTAACATTATATAACAGTGTAACTAGAACTCTCCTTTAGGAGTGACTGGGGATCAAACCAGTCATTTTAAGGAAATCAGCCCTGAATATTCACTGGAAGGACTGTTACTGAAGCTGAAGTTCCAATACTTTGACCGCCTGATGTGAAGAGCCAGCTCGTTGGAAAAGACCCTGATGCTGGGAAGGACTGAAGGCAAAAAGAGAAGGGAGCAGCAGAGGATGAGATGGGTAGCATCACCGACTCAGTGGACATGGATCTGAGCAAACTCTGGGAGACAGAGGAGGACAGAGGAGCCTGGCGTGATGAAGTCTGTGGGGTCACAAACAGTTGGACACAATTGTGACTGAGTAACAACTAGAACTAAAAAATGCTACATAGCTAATTTTAAGGAATTTTAAATTTACACTTGTGAAAATAGAGAAATATTTTATAAAACTAAAAGTCATTTTTAATTTTTTAAATTTCTTATAGTAAATGCAATTCAAACAACTTTATGAATAGTTTATGTAACAAAGCAAAACTTACAAATTTAAAGTGAAGCTAATGGCATTCCTTTATAAAGTTAAATTTCAAAAAAGTTTAAAACATCAATGAAAAAATGATATAAATTTAATGTTTCCATTAAAATCTTAAAAAAGGAATTATATTTTGGCTATCTTCATAGTTTCCAAAGTTGCTATATTTTCCTGCATTTCAAGGAAAAGAAACACTGTATAAGACAGTGACATGTGTAAAAAAATAATAATTTAACATATGAATTTATTACACCAATTCCAAGCATATAAAATAAAGCTATGGGGTTTTGTATAATGGTCCAGATTTTATATTTAACATCACTTTTATCATCTATTTTATATAGTTCTTTATTACATTAAAATTGTTTAAGTTCACTTAGCCAACGGAAAATTACTCCCACCCATAATTTTTATCAGAACTCTTACCACTAGATCTCTGGGATATATAAGACACATGTAATAATTGTTATCAATTACTAAGGGTAGTTTCCTAATTCTTTTATCATTTTTATCATTCAAATATGTACCTGTTATTTTTATATTTCTCTCAAATGTTGTATTTTCTCATAAGATCCCACATACCTCTCCTTAGGAATTAATTCAAAATTTAACTCTAAAGTTATTTGACTAATGTAGATCTCTTCCACAAGATTATAAGTAAGTATAATTTATCCTCAGCATGTAGCACAGTATCTGAGAGCAAATGATCAATAAATACATGTTAATCAATGGGTGCTATTAATAAAATATTGTTTTCTTTCACTTTTAGAAAATCTATCCATCTCCTATATATAAACTGGTCCTCAATATATAAGTGATTGAATGGAGATAATGCCGGAAGACTTCCCTCAAAGAGCAGCTATATATCCAAGAAACATCATTTTTATCTCTTTTGTATACCAATTTTGTCCTTTATATTTAAATGTAAGGTAATAAACTTAAAACAGAATGCATCCTTATTAATATCTACATCTGGTGATTTCTAGAATCTGTTGAAAAGGCACATAGTATGAAACTAATAATTATGCCATTAACAAATTGATGACCAAATTGTCATAATTAATGTAGTCTAATACTAGAACCTGGGCAATTAACTTGTGCCTGACACAAACAGCACACAAAAGAATGAAAAAATGAATGACATTTTCTCCTCAAAAGGCACTACCTCTTAGTATGCCTACTGCAGTATTTTGGTACGCACAAAGTATATGCGCATTACATGTAAATACACTGCCACCACAAATAATAATATAAAGTTAGAGATACTTGAAATGCAAGGCAGCAATACTAAAATTAAACTAGCAGGATACCTCTGTGAAGTTAAGAAACTAGAACGGAATAATCTGAGCACTTCACATCAAAAAAAGAGATCTCACTTTTTATTTAGAGTTACTACATTTCTTTCACTACACAATGCACTAGTTAATAAAAGATTCACAAGAACAGCACATATCTACCAAACTACAAAAAGAAACCGTGTAGCAGATTTACTCAACTACGCAGCTAACACAAACCATCATGTACTTAGTTTGTAAAATATAATGGGAGTATTTTCCTGAATCTCTCGCTGATAGAATACAGTCTTTTCAATTAATTTACTCTATTGATATATGCTCTTCATGAAGTCTTTTTACTCTTATTTTCCCCCTCCCTAAAACTCCAGAAGCTTTTTGAAAACTTCTCAAGGTTCTAAAGCACAGTAAGCAATTGTTTGATACCTTCTTTCCACCCCTTTATTTTAAACTGTTGTACAGCTGTTAATGTATGTTTGTGCTGGCGTTGCAGAGTGGAGCCTTGGGAATACAAAATCTGATTTCAGAGAAACCAGAGCTAGCTTCAAAGAAAAGAGTAACGCTCTGCAGCTGATAAGATTTTTCCTAAAAGAAAACAACTACCATGTAAGAAACACACTGATGATATCTCCTGTTGGTCCTCTATAATCCTTATTTATTTGACTATGTATTTCCATTTCACATTTTCTTCTGTAAGGGTTTAATTTTTTTAATTAAGAGTCTTTTTATTTTATTTATTTATTTAGTCACACAATGCAACTTGCAGGATCTCAGCTCCCCAACCATGAATCAAACTCGGGCCACTAAACCCTCAGGGAACTTCTTGGTAGTTTAGTTTTTGTTAGTTTATTTATTTACAGTAGGTTTCAGAGTACAATCCCATTGTTTCAAAGTACAATAAATCGGATATTTAAGGCAAAGAAAAAAGCTATGTAATTGCACAATATCCTCAAAATATCTCAGGATGAGGTGAAACAAATTTAAGAAATATGAAATATCTTTTATAGATTTAGAATGTTACTGGGTAATAATACTTAGGTAATTTATTTTCATACACTCATACCGTAAAACTTAAATGTCATAACTGATTAGTTATAATTAAGTTTATTTTAAGTTTAAGTCTTCTTTTCAGAAGAGAGGAATAAAATAAACAAACTAGTCACCAAGAATTTTATCCCTTATTCTGGGAAAGACTGAGTTAAAGCAGGAAGAATAAAATTGTGTGGATAACCTATTACATAACTCTTAGTAGTTTACAAATGTGAGTAAGCTTGAACGGCGGTTGGAGGGGAAAAGAAAAGAAACATTCATTCAAAGGACTTCTATAATATATTATAGGCATAAAATGACCTTTGAAGTTTGAACAAGAGTTTTGCAAAACTTAATTTATGATAAATATTAGTAACATGAAACAGACCTAGTAGTAAGTAGACCGAGTATCTCCAGACCTGAAGCTGTGTGAGAACAGTAGAAAGAGCACTGAGCTGGTCTTTTCAAACATATAATTAAAATGATGGATTTACAAGTAGTAGTGCAATAGAATAAGCTTCCCTGATAGCTCAGTTGGTAAAGAATCCACCTGCAATGCAGAAGACCCCAGTTGATTCCTGGGTTAGGAAGATCCCCTGGAGAAGGGAAAGGCTACTCACTCCAGTATTCTGGCCTGGAGAATTCCATGGACTGTATACTCCAAAGAGTCGGACACAATTTTCACTTTCAGCGCAGTAGAATACTGTACTGTAATCCTGACTTTGTATTTGTATGGAACTTTACAGTTCAAAACATTTTCACATAAGTGATTTCATTCAATCCTCCCAGTTATCCTCAAAACCCCATTTTACAGGTGAAATAACAGAGACTCGAAAGAGTTTTTTCCAAACCCTAATCCACATAATTTCAGAAATGGAACATGAACCCAGATCTTATCACTCCAAAGTAATACATCTGTCATCACCTGTACTTGTTTCTTCACCTTTAAAATGGGAACATGACTCCATGCAACAGTTTTTCATTTACTCCTCAAAAATTTAATAACAATTACATGACAGACAAGGTTAAATGACATGCATGGTGAAAGTACTTTGGATGTTGTATAAAAATAGAAACAAAACATCCATACACAAAGGTAGGGTGGTAGCAGTAAAGAAACTGGTCTGGGCTTCAAGATCTCAGAACTAATCATTTAACCCACAGCATTGTGTTCCTGTGGGCTCCCTACAACATGTACGTGAGAAATAATCATGACAGACGCTGGTGCAGAAGACTATTAAATTAGATCTAAAGTAGATTAAAATAGTCTAGTGGACTGTTAACATTTTAAATTAAACCCAAACATCACTAGTTAAGTGACTGCTCTCTCAGGGATTAGGATCTACAGTCAGCAGATAAGGAAATTAGCATGTGGTCAATGGCACACTGAAGACGGACACACTTTCTCTCATTTGCTACCTTTTTTCTTTGATTGAGTACCAGAAGAGCTAGTCAGCTTGCATTTCACCTTACATTAAAAATACGTACATATCTTTAAACTCCAGAACCACACTCAGCCCAGCTCATGTAAAAAGAAATAAAAATGAGACTGACAGGCAAAGAAGATTTACATCTCACATTCACTCCCAACTTACATTTATTGGGGAAGATATTTTAATTTCTCTTTTTGACTAAATCTCCATGTATGTATTTAAGTAAAGTAAATTTATGCTATGAATTTAGTAGAAGTCACTAAAATAGAAAGCATAAAGGTATATACCCATACTAATATTCACAAATATGTGGAAATAATAATGTACTCAAAAAACTGCCACACTTTATGATGCTGAGAGAACTCTTAACTTCTATTTCTACACTGCATATTTTGGTAACAACTTACTTGTTAGGCTATATGTTATCCCCATTAAAGAATATGGATATATACATAAATGTATATTAAATTTTCCAAAAGGGTACCCTATAAAACAATGCTTTCTATTTAGACAAGCATGTTAGAGCCCCAGGTCTGTTGTTATTGTCCGATGATTCTTAATGTTTGACATAAAGGAAAATATCCATCTTGATTAAAAGAAATGTGCAATCTTTTATAGAAAATGATTCTACAATCAATAACTGCTACTACATATTTTGTTCAGTGTAACACTTAAATATAATGCATCTGAAAAATTAAGACTAAAATGACATTTAGAAAGTTTAAACTAAGAGAAAAAAATTCTAGAATATTACTCATCAGTGATGACTAAGTACAAATTGACATTTCTCCTAGCTAAGGCTTTTTAAAATCCTATTTATAAAAAGACAACTTGAGCATTACTATAAAGTCTCAATGTTAAGATTCACAGGTTTTTAAGAAACAAATTCACATTCGTCATTATTTATAGTAATAAATAGATCCTATTAAACTCTATGTAAATCACATACTTCAAAAAGAAAAATGTGGTCTACCTATTTAAAAACCAAATTACATATATATATTATTATATTATTTTCCACATTGTCAAAAAGTAAAATTGTTTAAAATTGTATTTTTTACAAACTCATAGAGAACAAATCAGTGGTTACCAGCAATATAGGTGTGGAAGAGTGGGACATACAAACTGTTGGCTTTAAGATAGTCTGCAAGGATATACTGTACAACACAGGGAATATAGCCAATATTTTGTAATAAGTGTAAATGGAGTAACCTTTAAAAACTGTATAAAACTATATATGTAAGAAGGAAAATGAAATTAAAATTTTTACTTTAAATTGTTTATTTACTTTTGCATCTTTTAAGTTGGAAATAATTTGTTTTGGTTAGTCTTCACTCTCAGTAAAGAATCTGCCTGCAATGCAGGAGACCCGGGTTCAGTCCCTGAGTCAGAAAGATCCCCTGGAGAAGGGAATGGCTACCCATGCCAGTATTCTTGCCTGGAGAATTTCATGAACAGAGGAGCCTGGCAGGCTACAGTCCATGGGGTTGCAAAGAGTAAGACATCACTGGGTGACTAACACATACATATATAAGGAGGGAAAGAAAGTTAAAATTTTTAGTTTTAGTTGTTTACTTTTGTATCTTTTAAGTTGGAAATAATTTGGTTAGTCTCCACTCCATGGACATTTCCATATTCTCCTTTTTCTGAAGAAAGAGTGCCAGATCTACCTGGAAAAGCTGTCAATCCACAGTGTCAGTTTCACATATTTAACATAATTAACCAAAGAAAAATGCCTAGACAAGTAGACTAACCATTGAAATTTTAATAAGATCAAGCAAAAAATACTGTGTTAATATTCTCCTTTTTCATTCAACAGAAGAAACATACAGGTTCTACTGAGTGCAGAATGCTGCTGCTGCTGCTAAGTCGCTTCAGTCGTGTCCGACTCTGTGCGACCCCATAGACGGCAGCCCACCAGGCTCTCCCATCCCTGGGATTCTCCAGGCAAGAACACTGGAGTGGGGTGCCATAACTTGATCTAAACTATAAAATATCTAATCAAGGACAAGATTCTCAATCTTAACTTCAAGAATGTTTTTAAGAGGAACGCAGCCTGTTCTTAAGTGAATTTGCACCAGATGTGATTGACACTCCAATGAACCCAAATAAGTTCTCATCATTCATTAAAAACAAAGGAAATTGTTTATATGAACAAAATTAAATCATAGTCAAAGCTGAAACATCCAAATAACAAAGTATTCCGTTCCCATGATAAAATAAAGCTTCTAGATATTCCTACTCCAAAAAAAAGTTATGACGTTTATATTTCTTTTAACCAAAATAAAAATTTTAATTGCAAAATAAGCATTTGGAAATGTCACAATACTTCATCAATAAACACATGAGGTGATAATACTTAAAATATTATATATTTTCAATTCTCTAAATACCATATTCAATTATATGAATTTGCAATATCCTACATTTTGCTTGTGAATTTAAAGAATGAAGATATAACTAATTCCACCTTTTAAAAATACAGCCATTAATAAAAAATGAACAGCTTGAAAGGTAATTCTTATTTTTGGCTAGCAGAATTCAAAATAGAATACAAATTAAGAAGAAAATTACATGTATAAACGTATGTAGTAATGTACGTGTATGTATAGCATGTGTAGTCTTCTTCAACATATGCTAGCTTGCCTGAATTAGTGGTGCTAAGGATGATTTATATCTCACATAGAGCAAATAACAGTTGGAAAAGTTGCTGTTACTAGTGCTGGAGAAATAAGGAAATAAAATTTTCCTGAAGTAGTCCCATATTAAAGGGATAGGACCACCAAAGTTACTGGTAACTGATACTGAAAGGGGACAAATCCCTATACATGGGACTTGAAGAAAGATAAAGACATCAAAAAGCTTAAAACTGATCAGGACCTACCACCGACTCAGTAACACTTAGATTACAGAAATAGTGAAAAATTTGGCAGTTATCTTGAGATAGAATTGTACCAAAATATTTTTATTCCTCATTTTCTCCTTAATAGTTAATTTATTTCAAAGTATCTACAATCTCTACTTCTCTTTTCTGGGGGAGTCAAAGCCAAAGTGGTCATAGGTGAATTCATTAATCACATGATACCTCATTTTCAATAAAAGAAATTAATTTATATTATGGAGACACTGAGAAACCAGGAATCCTAGCTCTGAACCTAGAACTAATATTATACTAAAACGCAAACCTCACTTTTATTCATGTAGATCTGTTAATATAAAATATAAACAATAAACTGCTATGTTGCAGGTAAAGTTATTTTGTACAAATAGTCACAACTTTCACACTTATGAAAAACAGTAGGTAACTCTGTAATAAGTTTATAGTTCACAAGACTCTTTTTTGAAAAAATGACTCACTGTATCCTTACATCAGCCCTATATACATTTTACAAATTAAAAATTGTGATTCAAATATGCTAAATTATTTTTCCAAAAATAAGTCATAGAATTCATAACTGACAGTCTGAAATTCAAATTCCAATATCTGTAATAGCTATATTTTTTTAAGCAGGGTTATCAACTATAGCCACTATGTTTATTTTACATCTTAGGCATTACGTAGTTTACAGCTGAAATCTTGTGGCCTTTTATCCTCTCCATATTTCCCTCACCTTCCAGTTCCTGGTAACCACTTTTCTACTTTTTGTTTCTATAAATTTGAAGTTTGTTTGTTTTACTTCACGTGTAAGTGATATTATGAAGTACTTATCTTTGTCTGGCTTATTTCATTTAGCAGAATACCTTCAAGGTCCATTTTGTCACAAACGGCAGGATTTCCTTCTCTTTTTGGCTGAATAATATTCCATTGTGGGTGAGTCCCACTGATGGACACTGAAAAACAAAAACTGCTGACACTCTGAGCTTTGCTACAGGGGAACTGATCTGGCTGGAGCTGGAAGCGGGATGAAATACCAGTTATCTATCATACAGATGATGTCCAGAACCTTTAAATTTTCTATTAAAACTTATTTCTGAGTTCCAGTCCAAATGACAACATAGGAGACTCCTGAACTCACCTTCTCCCATGAGCATACCGAATTCAGTTATACCCAAAGTAATTCCCTCCAAAAAAATCCAGTAACTAGTTGAGTGACACTCATATCAGGTAAACAAGAATATATCCACATCAAAACAGGTGTTAGCACATCCTCAAACACTGGGAAGCACTAAGAACAAATAAACCAGGTTGGATGATCACAAAGGTTTGAGCAACAACCAAGAACTTGGGCCAGCAGAACAGTAAGGTTTATCTTCCTATACGCGGCCACTCCACCTCTGGAAGGTGTCTGTTCTATTTAATACCAGAATCAACACACAGAGTAAAAAATTTTGAGGAAGCAGCGATATGTTCCAAACTAAATAAGAAGATAAAACTCCAGAGAGATATTAATGAAACAGAGATAACTGATTACCTAATAGAGTTCAAAATAATGATCACAAAGATGTTCACCGAGGTCAGAAGGACAATGCATGAACTGAGTGAGAATTTCAACAAAGAGAAAAACCCAAGAATATACCAAATAGAAATCACGGAGCCGAAAAATACAATAACTGAGCTGAAAATTCCAATACAGGGGTACAACAGCAGGCTAGATGAAATAGAAGAAAGGATGAGTGAACTTGAAAATAGGGCAGTAGGATTCATCCAATCAGAGGAGCAAAAGAAAAAATAATGAAGAAGAGTGCTGACAGCTTAAAGGACTTACAGGGCACCACCAAGCAGACCAAATAAACAGCCTAAGTTTAAGGAGGAGAAGGGGACCACAGAGGATGAGATGGCTGGATGGCATCACCAACCCAATGGACATGAGTTTGGGTAAACTCCGGGAGTTGGTGATGGACAGGGAGGCCTGGCATGCTGCGGTTCATGGGGTTGCAAAGAGTCGGACACGACAGAACGACTGAACTGAACTGAATTGATACCTCAAGGAACTAAAAAAGAAGAACTAACTAAGTCAACAGTTAGTAGAAGGAAGGAAATAAGATCAGAGCAGAAATGAATGAAACAGAGACTAAAAAGACAATAGAAAAGATCAATGAACATTTCTCCAAAGAAGACATACAGATGGCCAAGAGGCACATGAAAAGATGCTCAATATCACTACTAGAGAAATGCAAATCAAAAGCACAGTAAAGTATCACCTAACACCAATGAGAACAGCTATCATCAAAAAGTCTACAGATAAGTGCTGGAGAGGGTGTGGAGAAAAGGAAACACTTCCACACTATCGGGGTGAATATAAATTGGTCTAGCCACTATGAAAAACAATATGGAGTTTTCTTAAAAAACAAAATAGAGCTACCATATAGTCCAGCAATCATTCCACTCCTGGGTATATAAACAGAAAAGATTAAATCTCTAATTCAAAAAGATACATGCACCCCAATATTCATAGAGACACTATTTATAATAGCCAAGACATGCAAACAACCCAAGTACCCATCAACAGATGATTGGCTTAATAAAATACGGCATAAATGTGCAATGGAATATTAGCCACAAAAAAGAATGAAATTTTAGAGAAAGATAAATATAGTATCACTTACATGTAGAATCTTAAAAAAATGATACAAATATATCTATATACAAAATAGAAACAGACTCACAGACACAGAAAACAAACTTACGGTTGCCAATGGGGAAAGGGAGTGGGGGAAGGGATAAATTAGGAGCATGGGGTTAACAGATACAAACTACTAGATAAGCAACAAGGACTTACTGTACAGCACAAGGAACTATGTTCAATGTCTTGTAACAACCTATAATGGAAAACAATGTGAAAATGCACGCCTGCTAAGTCACTTCAGTCCAACTCTTCGTGACTCCATGGACTATAACCCACCAGGCTCCTCTGTCCATGGGATTCTCCAGGCAAGAAACACTGGAGTGGGTTGTCATATCCTTCTCCAATGTGAAAATAAATAAATATATATCTGTATAACTGAATCACTTTCTGTACATCTGAAGCTAATACAACATCAACTATACTTCAATAAAGTAAATCAACTATACTTCAATAAAAAAAAGGAAAGATCAGTGAAACTAAGAGCTGTTTTTTTTTTTTTTAAAGATAAGCAAAATAGATAACCCTTGAAAAATTACCAAGAAAAAAGAAAGAGGAGTCAAACAAATAAAATAATAGGTGAAAGAGGAAATATTATAACTGATATCAAATACAAAGGATCATAAGAGACTTATGTGTAGAATTCTCAGGCAAAAAATTAGACTGCCTAGATGAATAGAAGCATACAACCTACCGAGACTGAATCACAACAGAAAATCTGAACAGACAAGAAATCAGTAATCAAAGCCTCCCAAAAAGAGTCTAGGATTGAACAGCTTCACTGTGAATTGTACAAAACATTTAAGGAATTCATACCAATCCTTCTCAAGCTCTTCCAAAAGACAGAAGAAGAATGAGCAATTCCAAACTCATTGTATGAAGCCATCTCTACCATGAAACTGAAACCAGACAAGGACATTACAAGAAAACAAAATTACAGGCCAATATCCCTGATGAACACAGTTGTAAAAATCCTCAACAAAATACTGGCAAACCAAGTCCAACAAAATATTAAAAGGATCATAAACCATGACTAAGTGGGGATTTATTCCAGGGATGCAAGAATGGTTCATTGTCTGCAAATCAATCAATACGATACACAATATTAACAAAATGAAGGATAAAAATCATATTATCATCTCAAAAGATACAGAAAAAGCATCTGAAAAATTTAACATCAATTAATGATAAAATTCTCACAAACTAGGTATAAAGTGTGTATACTTCAAGCTAATAAAGGCCATCCATGACAAGCCAAAGCTAAAATCATACTCAGTGAAAAAAAATTGAAAGCTTTCCTCTAAGTCCAGGAACAAGAAAGGGATGCCCACTTTCATCACTTTTATTCAACATTGTACAGGAAGTCCTTCCCAGAGCTATCAGGCAATAATTAGAACAAAAAAAGACATTCAAATTGGAAAGGAAGAATTAAAACTGTCTCTGTTTGTAGATGACATATTACATACAGAAAGTCCTCAAGACACTACACACACACACACACACACACACACACACATACACAAACTGTTAGGACTAATCAATAAATTCAGTAATGTTGCAGGATACAAAAATTAATACACAAATAAGCTGTATTTCCATATATTTTTCATATCAGAAAGAGAAATTAAGAAAATAATCCCAATTATAATTGCATCAAAAGACTAAAATACCTAAGAATAAACTGAACCAAGAATGTGAAAGATTTATACACTGAAAACTATGAGACACTGATGAAAGAAACTGAAGAAGACATATAAAAATGGAAAGAATCTCAGTGTTCATGGCTTGGAAAATTAATATTATTAAAATGTCCACACTACTCAAAGCAATCTACAGATTCAATGCAGTCATTGTGAAAATACCAATGGCATTTTTCACAAAAACAGAAAAAACAACTAAAATGCATACGGAACCACAAGACTTCAAGTAGCCACAGCAATCTTGAGAAAAAAAGGACAAGGCTGGAAGAATCCACATTTCTTGGTTTCTAACAATAAATCTATAGTAATCAAAACAGTATGGTATTGGCATTAAGTTCAGTTCAGTTCAGTTGCTCAGTCGTGTCCGACTCTTTGTGACCCCATGAATCGCAGCACACCAGGCCTCCCTGTCCATCACCAACTCCCGGAGTTTACCCAAATCCCAGTCCATCAAGTTGGTGATGCCATCCGGCCATCTCATCCTCTGTCGTCCCCTTCTCCTCCTGCCCCCAATCCTTCCCAGCATTAGGGTCTTTTCCAATGAGTCAACTCTTCGCATGAGGTGGCCAAAGTATTGGAGTTTCAGCTTCAACATCAGTCCTTCCAATGAGCACCCAGGACTGATCTCCTTTAGGATGGACTGGTTAGATCTCCTTGCAGTCTAAGGGACTCTCAAGAGTCTTCTCCAACAACACAGTTCAAGAGCATCAATTCTTCGGCGCTCAGCTTTCTTCACAGTCCAACTCTCACACCCATACATGACTACTGGAATTAAGTACATGAAAAGAATGAAATTGGACCCCTATCTTTTACCATACACAAAATCAACTCAAAGTGTATTCAAGATTTGAACAAAGACCTGGAACTGCAAAAGTCCATAGACGAAAACACAGAAGATAAGCTCACTGATGCGCCGAAGAATTGACACTTTCGATCTGTGGTGTTGGAGAAGACTCTTGAGAGTCCCCTGGACTGCAAGGAGATCCAATCAGTCAATCCTAAAGGAGATCAGTTCTGAATATTCATTGAAAGGACTGATGTTGAAGCTGAAACTCCAATACTTTGGCCACCAGATGCGAAGAGCTGACTCATTTGAAAAGACCCTGATGATGGGAAAGGTTGAAGGCAGGAGGAGAAGGGGACGACAGAGGATGAGATGGTTGGACGGCAGCACTGACTCAATGGACATGAGTTTGGGTAAACTCTGGGAGTTGGTGATGGACAGAGAAGCCTGGTGTGCTGCAGTCCATGGGGTCACAAAGAGTCAGACACGACTGAGCAACTGAACTGACTGAAGCTCATTGACATCAGGTCTTGGCAATGAATTTCTGGACTGGACACTGCGAGAGTCAATTCCTAGGCAGGTTGATAAGAAATGCAGGGTCCACAAGGAGGTAAAAGGGGTCTGGAGCTCTCAAGGAAGAGATAGGGTCTAGAATTCTCAAAGAGGAGGAAAGGACCAACTTTTTTTTCTACATTCTTTAGTAAGGATTAGGCCTGGTGTGCTGCAATTCATGGGGTCGCAAAGAGTCGGACACGACTGAGCGACTGAACTGAACTGATATAACAACAATGTATTCTGCTTGAGGACAGTTTCTCCTTGAAAACTTTCTGACTAATCCTGTTATCTTAGAATGTGTATTATGGGAGTGGGTCTAGTAAGATCTTTACAACCTTGAGAAATTCTTTTCATTTACTGTAATAACCAATTTTAAAAGTACATAACTCCCTTGCTAAGACTAGCCAGGGGCACTCTCTGTCCCCCTTCTGATGTCCATGTCAGAAACTTTCTCTGTCCCTTTTTCACTTAATAAAACTCTGCTACACAAAAGCTCTTGGGTGATCAAGCCTGGTCCCTAGTCCCAAAGCTAAATCTTCTCCTTCGGATATCACAAATCTGACATGGTTCACCATAAGCTATCAATATAAGAGCAAAGGCAAGAAAAGCAAAAATAAGCAATTGAGGGTATTTTCCTGGTGGTCCAGGAGTTAAGACACCATGCTTCCATTGCAGGGCATGCAGGTCTGATCACTGGTTCAATTCATTTCAGTTCAGTTGCTCAGTCGTGTCTGACTCTTTGCAACCCCATGATCACTGGTAGGGGGAAATAAAATCCTGCCTGCCACATGGTGCAGCCAAAAAAAAAGTATTATATCAAACTAAAAAGTTTCTGCTCAGCAAAGGAAACTATGAACAAAATGAAGAGGAAACCAATGAAAAGAGGGGGAAAAAATAGTTGCAAATCATACATATCATAAAGGGTTAATATCCAAAATATATAAAGAATCCATACAGCTCAATAGCCAAAAAATCTGATTTATAAGTGGGCAGAGGAACTGAACAGACATTTTTACAAAAACATACCAATAGCCAGAAGGTACATGAAAAGGTGCTCAACATCTCTAATCATCAGGGAAATGCAAATTAAAACCACAGGACATCACCTCACACCTATTTAGAATAGCTATCATCAAAAAGAAAGGCAATGCCAAAGAATGGTCAAACTACCACACAACTGCACTCATCTCACTAGCAAAGTAATACTCAAAATTCTCCAAGCCAGGCTTCAACAGTACGTGAACTGTGAACTTTCAGATGTTCAAGCTGGAGTTTGAAAAGGCAGAGGAACCAGAGATCAAATTATCAACATCCATTGGATCATCGAAAAAGCAAGAGTTCCAGAAAAACATCTACTTCTGCTTTATTGACTATGTCAAAGCCTTTGACTGTGTGGATCACAACAAACTATGGAAAATTCTTAAAGAGATGGGAATACCAGACCACCTGACCTGCCTCCTGAGAAATCTGTATGCAGGTCAAGAAGCAACAGTTAGAACTGGACATGGAACAACAGACTGGTTCCAAATTGGGAAAGGAGTATGTCAAGGCTGTATATTGTCACCCTGCTTATTTAACTTATATGCAGAGTACATTACGTGAAATGCCAGGCTGGATGAAGCACAAACTGGAATCAAGATTGCCGGGAGAAATATCAATAACCTCAGATATACAGATGACACCACCCTTATGGCAGAAAGTGAAGAAGAACTAAAGGGCCTCTTGATGAAAGTGAAAGAGGAGAGTGAAAAAGGTGGCTTAAAACTCAACATTCAGAAAACTAAGATCATGACATCGGGTCCCATCACTTCATGGCAAATAGAAGGGGAAATAATGAAAACAATGAGAGACTTTATTTTCTTGGACTCCAAAATCACTGGAGATGGTGACTGCAGCCATGAAATTAAAAGACGCTTGTTCCTTGGAAGAAAAGCTATGACCAACCTAGACAGCATATTAAAAAGCAGAGACATTACTTTGCCAACAAAGGTCCCATCTAGTCAAAGCTATGGTTTTTCCAGTAGTCATGTATAGATGCAGAAGTTGGACTAAAATGAAAGCTGAGTGCTGAATAATTGATGCTTTTTTTTTTTTTACAAGGAAGGAGTTTATTTTCACACGGAAAGATCAGGTGAAGGGAGCCAGTGTACAATGCAGTAGAGAAACAAACTCCCTTGTGTTTTTACTGCACCACTGTAGATGTCATGCTGCTGCTGCTGCTGCTAAGTCGCGTCAGTCGTGTCCAACTCTGTGCGACCCCATACACGGCAGCCCACCAGGCTCCACTGTCCCCGGGATTCTCCAGGCAAGAACACCAGAGTGGGTTGCCAGTTCCTTCTCCATAATTGATGCTTTTGAACTGTGGTGTTGGAGAAGATTCTTGAGAGTCCCTTGGACTGCAAGGAGATCCAATCAGTCAATCCTAAAGGAAATCAGTCCTGAATATTCATTGAAAGAACTGATGCTGAAGCTGGAACTCCAATACTTTGACCACCTGATGCAAAGAACTGACTCATTTGAAAAGACCCTGATGATGGGAAGGATTGAAGGCAGAAGGAGAAGGGAACGACAGAGGATGAGATGGTTGGATGGCATCACCGACTCAATGGACATTAGTTTGAGTAAACTCTGGAAGTTGGTGATGGACAGGGAGGCTTGGCATGCTGCAGTCCATGGGGTCGCAAAGAGTCAGACACAACTGAGTGACTGAACTAAACCGAACTGATCATCAAAAAGACAAGAGATAAGTGTTAGCGAGGATGTAGAGAAAGGGGAACCCTGTGCGCTATTAGTGGGAATGTAAACTGGTGCAACCACTATGGAAAATAGTATGAAAGTTCCTCAAAAAAATTTCAAGTAGAACTACCATATGACCCAGTAATCTCACTTCTGGAAATATATCCAGACAAAATGAAAACAAACATATTAAAGAAATATCAGCACTCCTGTGTTCTTTGCAGCATTATTTATAATAACCAAGAAATAGAAAAAACCTAATATTTGTATTTTTAATTAGAATCAAAGTCCTATCTGATTTGGAGGTTTTCAAGTGGTCATTTCATTCATGACTCTTATTAGAGAGTTCTGTACCAGAAATTTGACCTCTGGTTCCACCGAGATCACCTAGGCTTCTCCTTTAGACCCCAGAGAAGTCCACTTTCTTGCCTTACCAGCCTAGTCTTTCCCTCTCATCAGAGGCAGCAGCAGCAGGACCAATGGTATTAGCTCCAACATAGTAGAAGTGTCAAAAGGAAGCAGGCAAACAAGGGAATGCAATGGCAATTGCCTTTTTTAAATGATTCACGGCATCTTTCGTACTTCAAGGTCCTAATTCACTTTCTCCTTAA
Source organism: Okapia johnstoni (assembly GCA_024291935.2). Lineage (NCBI taxonomy): Eukaryota > Metazoa > Chordata > Mammalia > Artiodactyla > Giraffidae > Okapia > Okapia johnstoni. Next base: position 81,997,730 of record CM044316.1, read on the forward strand.
CATGTTATTCACTGAGAAAAATGACAGAAATACCAAATTTAGCAAGTCAATTCCTCAATCCTACAAACATTTGGTAAGATGCAACTTAGTTCGGAGTTGGGGAAAACCTTAAAGATCAAATTATAGACTCCATGACAAAATAGATTCAGGTAGACTCAGTGACTTGTCCAAGATTACTTTTCTGAAGTTAATGTTTTTTAAAAGAGTAAATAAACATTTTTCAAGTTTTTCTTTGACAACCTTTACATGGGAAAAAGAAGTAAAAATCTGTCTAAACTTTCAAAAATAAGTTCTTTTAAAAGTTGTCATTTTCTAATTTTTCCAACTCAGTCTGGTTGGAAGTCATTTGTCATCTTATTTAATAAAAAACAGAAAACTGTTTATCAACATATGTAATACCTCATAGTGCAGCATGTTCCTGATATTAAGGAATTCAAGGTAAAGAAAAAGGCAAATGACTTACAGAACTTCAGAGAAACTTTTTTCCTGAAGAGAGTAAAAACAAGGCCACTTGTGAGTTAAGACAGTCTCAGGAAAATTCTGTTTAAGAGATAAATGTGTTTGTTTCACTGTAACACAAGGGAAAAAAGAAACTGGACTTACAAAGCACACTGGAAAGTCCCATCATTCCCAAGCCTATCCTCACAGGACAATAAAATAATGAAAGCCAAGGTATCCCTGGTTAGGATCCAAACTGTGTGCTTTGGTTTCTACTAGGAGTCACACTACGTTTCCCAATGAAATGTTTTTATTTTTTCCTTTATCTGGGTGATTTCTTTGTAACTGCTACCATCCTACAGAAGAGTGATTTTACAGTTCAAATGACCTATGGCTCGCACTTTGTCTTTGGGAATAGTTCTTTTGCCATTTTTTCATTGTCCCTTGCCCTACCTTTTTCTACCTTAAGAATATCCAGTGCCCACATCTTTATTAACAAAATATTTCAAATCCAAGGAAGAACGAATACCAAAATTGACCAAGATAAAAAAACTGTAAATCTATAGTAGTGTACAAACAGAAGGAAACAAATAATGTAGACAAATATGATAGCTAAGGAACTGAAGAAAGCTCTTAAAGCCAAGATTTAATGTCAGAGAAGGTAAATCTAACATTCACTTTGTTTTTTCTGTTCCTGGAATGAATTCCTACTCTGAGCAAGAATAACAACAGCAATAAATCTAAAGGGAAACAAATATTGAGGAAGCCCGATTATACCTTTTTCTTCATAATACACAGCAAATCCTACACTCAGTAGCATAACATATAATAGTAGGAGAGCTCATTAGTTAAAATATCTCACTAGACTGTTTAAAGACTGCCTCTGGTGGCTTAGGTGGAACAGATATTTATTGCCTCTTTAAAAAAAAGCCTACAGTTGCCCCAAGTTTTTCTGCCAATACTTTTAATCTTATTTGTTATTTCAATATACTTCTCTTTTTTTCGAAAATGTATTTGGCAATTCATTTTCCAAGAATTTATCATAATAAATTCAGTTCGTGGACCTCTGTCCCTAAGAAAAAAAGTCATTCTAGATTTACTTTTAAAACATGAATTTATTTGGTTGCCTCACTTATATACTTACTTTTTAAAAATTCCTTGCATTTTTATAAATTTCAGAAGGCAAGATTCAGACAGAGAGTGAGAGAATTTTGTAATAGAATCCTGCCTGAGCCAACTCTCAGTAGTCTTTTGGCAAAAGGCCTGTGTGTGAACTACTTCCAAGACCTCAGTCTGAAAGGCAGCCAAAGACTCCATAAAAGAACAGGCCCAAAATGACTTATTACCTTTAACCTTTGACCCTTTACCCAGCTGCCTCATACTTTGTGAACTTGAAATCTTGTGAGAGAATGCTTAGCCATCCTGTTTACAAACAGCCTATTTATTCCACAGGAACAGCTTGGCAGGACATATCCAGGTCACCTGACCTTAGGTTGTCACAGAAACCATGAGACTTGGGTTCTTTTTGCAATTAAGCCAAAACTGCAACATTCTGACTGATGAAATGAGTGTAGAATTGTACAGCAATCATCAAACATTTAACTCACCTGTACATTGTATACTTCACCAAAATGTGAAAGCAATCACAAATGAACTACAAGGAGAATAAGCCATGACTTCTGCAGAGAACAGAAAAAGCATAAATTTTTAACCTAAATGTTACAAGTTGATCTCAACTCTCTTATTCTGCCCTAGATCTTGCTCAACTTATCAGCACACAACAAAAAATCATACAATCTTTAAGTTATTCATATATTTTCAAAGCTCTAACGTGTGTGTGTATGTGTGTACGTTTTAATTCTAGCCTCTGTTTTAGTCAGACTTTATATTAGGCATTTACCTGAAGAAATTACTTCATTAATTTCATTATCTCCAGCATGCTTTAACTAGTTCTTCAAGGCTGCTTCTTTGATCATTTCAGTGATCCTTTTAAGACAGATTATATAATTAATTAATTCTGACAAATTATTAGTGAGTATAAATATAGCCAGATTCCCTTTTTTAAGTGAAAATTGATTTCAAGAATGAATAAAATAGTGAGTAATCACATTTCAAAGGGTCCTTTATTATTCAATGAATTTATTTTCAGGAGTTATTTTCTGAATTTCCTTATCACACCCAAAATACAAGAGAAGGAAATGGCAATCCACTCCAGTACTCTTGCCTGGGAAATCCCAAGGATGGAGGAGCCTGGCAGGCTACAATCCATGGAGTCACAAGAGTTGGACATGACTGAGCAACTGAACACAGACACACACCCAAAATATAACTACTTTTGCCAAAATATGATATGCACACAACTTATCAGGGATACCAACACTTGAAATAAAGTTAATGAGTTTTCTTAACTGAAGAAAACTGTAACATTGTATTCACATATATATCTACTACTAAGGAAAAATTGAGTTAATTGCTTGGATATGTCACAACAGAATGGCCACTTGAAAAATGGTAACAATGGTCATTACTTCAGGAAGAGTTTCTTTTTCTAAAATCTAAGAATAATAATGACAACAGGTAACATGTATTGAATGTGCTGAACACTGCTGGAAGGATTTTGACATGGATTAGATAATTTAATCTTTACAACAACCCTATGAGATAGATACTACTATCACTCTCATTTTATAGATGAGGAAAGTGAGATTAAGAGAGATTAGGCCACACTCCTAACAAGAGGAAGATTTGGAATTTGAACTTAAACCAATGTGACTTTACTGTCTCTAAAACCATGGCCTTTAGAAAATAACTTACCAAGTACACAAGTAAAATAACACATTATTACTTAGAATATTAAAAACTTAAATACCACTTTGTACTTTATAAAGTACCATCACAAATACTTCATTTAAGTCTTAAAATAATCCTGTGAAGTAATAGCATTCCTATTTTGCAAATGAAGAAACTAAAGGTAAGAAAGGTAAACTGACTTTTCCAAAGTCACTTGGCTAATAAATAATAGAATGAGGATGCCAATCCCTGTCTTTTAATATTATGTCGTGTGTGTGTGTGTGTGTGTGTGTGTGTGTGTGCGCGCGCGTGTGTATTAGTCGCTCAGTCATCTCCGACTCTTTGCAACCCCATGGACCACAGCCCACCAGGCTCCTCTGTCCATGGAATTCTCCAGGCAAGAATGCTGGAGTGGGAATATTATGTCTTACATTTTTCCAACTATAATTACTCTCCTTATTCCACCCTAAGATCTTTCCTAAGATCTTATTCACTCAATGACAAGTAGAATGAAGACTTTCCAGTAAGAATGATATTTTAAAAAAAGAAAGTAAAGGTTTTCTCAATTTAACGTTAAAAGAAAGCAGTATTACAGTAAAACATTTTAGTGAAAATAAATCTCATTTCCATATTTTAAAATCATGTAATTCTTAGTAGTGAGATTTTCATTTTCCTTACTAAGTAGTCATAAATACATTCTTAATCCAAATATTGAGGAAAAAGAGCTAAGAGGGCCTTATACCCAAAGGATACTCCCATGATCCTACCAAACAAAGAGGATCAGCCAAGAAATAACTAAATTAAACCAGGATAGTGTAAAAGCTGTACCAAGAGTTTGACTTAGAACCTCTACCAATCCTCCTCTCTCCCAGTTCTTGGTTCTCGATTTGTCTAGAAGCCAACAACTGTTCAGTAATCATGGATTTTAAAACAGATATCTATAAAAGTTGGATGGTATGCAATTTTAGAAAGCAGTATCTTTTCCAAAAGACTGAATATGACATCTGCAGAGCAGGAAGTACAATAAGGAAAGTTAGCCCAGATGCTACTAGAGTAAAGAGTGTTATAAGGCCATCCTTAGGCAGAGAGACCTATTAGAAATTGAATGAATAAGGCCTGAACTTTTCTCATCTGTGACTCTCTTTGGCCATGTCTGTGGCATAGCTGCAGTCATTACCCCCTTCAAAAAAAGCAAAGAAAAATGTAAGAGGGAAAAGAGAAAGAAAAGAAAAAGAAAAGAATGTAAAAATAAATGGAGAACTTTAAAATTTAAATTTAAAAATCTAAAATTTTTAAAAGAAAATGAATAAAAATGAATAATAAATAAAGATTTTTAAAGGAAAATTAGGCTGATATCAAAGTATCTTAAGACCTATATGGATTAATCAATGATAAACTCTTTTGGCAAGTCTATAATGTGCAATCTAAAAAGCTTCTCGAATATGCCTCATGACCATGAATGTACTCTGGGCTGCCAATTAACTTACTAAATTGTTATGTGATATATTTATCTTTAAATCATCACTGGAGTATTTCAAAAATATATATTATAGTTGTTAATAATTTTACAAACAGGAAAGAATGGTATTTTGGGAGCTAGGGGGTAAATGTGCCAAGAAAAAAAAATGGGAAGCTGTCTATGTTGAAAGCCTTCTTCCACCAAGGGAGAATATGCCTGATGAATATGTGTCATCTGTTTAAAAAGGAAAAAAGATAAGATCTTTCACAGACCTATAGATGTTTCTGGATTCACTTTCTCTTTATTTCAAGGGCTGTAACCCACTCCACAGATACTGATTACAAAGCCCATCATTCTTTGTAGCTCTGATGCTCTATCAAACAGGCTCAAGGGGTTGTCCTTATGGAATCCTATGTGATTGCTAAAATTCCTTTACTTCTCTGACATTTCGGCACCAAAATTTGCTTTGAAGACATTAGCGTTTCCTCTATAATGCAAACAGACATTAGTTTTAACAGATTTATGACACAAAGTGACAACGAAAGAACATATCCTAGAAATGAGCATTCAGATAAAAGAATTTTCCTTTCAAAATAATTTAAAACACACACATTTATAAGTGGACACTTTTTATCCACTGAAAAAACACAATAACATTTTTGTGACATGACTGGAATTGAGAGATTCTAGAGGGAAAAGCCTGGGAACATAAATAAAAGAAGATAAGTCACTATTCCACTGTATACAAAGGTATATGAATGCTTTGATGACACACGATTGGCTAGTTTAATAAAAGAAAATGGGTTTCTCACTTTAACAATTTAGAAATTAATGTTTCAAAATGCTTTCCAATAGTACCTCTCACTTCATTTATTTTGCCTCAGGTTTCCCCAACTCTTCATAGGGGTTCAACAATGCTCCAACCCTCCACCTGCAGGCTCTGTCTTACCTTGTATCTTGGTTCATTTTCACTAAGGTAAAAAATTCTTAAACTGACAACATGATACTAAAGAATCAAAGGATACTAAAGAAATCAAGGAGGAAATTAAAAACATACTTAGAGACAAATGAATATGAAAACATGATCCAAAACCTACTGAAGTAGCAATAGCAGTGGTAAGAGGAAAGTTTATAGCAATACAATCTTACCTCAGGAAACAAACAAACAAAAAAAAATATCTCAAATAAACAACCTAACCTTATATCTAAAGCAACTAGAAAAAGAAGAACAAACAAAACCCAAAGTTAGGGCTTCCCTGGTGGCTCAGGGGTAAAGAATCCACCTGCCAATGCAGGAGACACGCGTTCGATCCAGGGTCCAGGCAGATTGCACAGGCTGCGGTGTAACTAAGCCTGTGCGCCACAACTATTAAGATTGTACTCTAGAGCCCAGGAACCAAAACTATTGAGCCCATGCACGGCAACTACTGAAGCCTGCATGCCCTAGAGCCCATGCTCCACAAGGGAAGCCACTGCAATGAGAAGCCTGCATACTACAAAGAGTAGAGCCCACTCTCCTCTACTTCAGAAAAGCCCCTGCAACAACTAAGACCCAGCACGGCCAAAAATAAATAAATAAAAATTAAAAAAAAAAAAGTTAGTGGAAGGAAAGAAATCATAAAGATCAGAGCAGAAATAAATGAAACAGAGACGAAGAAAACAATAGAAAAGAAACTAAAAGCTGGTTCTTTGAGAAGATAAAAGAACAGATACACCTTTAGCCAGACCCATCAAGAAAAAAAGGGAGCAGACTCAAATCTGTGAAATCAGAAATTAAAAATAAGAAGTTAAAATGGACACCACAGAAATACAAAGAATCATAAGAGCCTACTACAAGCAACTATATGCCAATAATGGACAACCTAAAAGCAATGGACAAATCCTTAGAAAAGTACAACTTCCTAAGACTGAACCAGGAAGAAAATACAAATAGACCAATCACAAGTACTGAAATTGGAAATGTGATTAAAAAATTTCCAACAAGTAAAAGTCCAGGACCACGTGCCTTCAAAGGCAAATTCTGTTAAATGTTCAGAGAATAGTTAACATCTGTCCTTCGGAAACTCTTCCCAAAAACTTCAGAGGAAGGAACACTCCCAAGCTCATTCTAGAAGGCCACTATCACCCTAATACCAAAACCAGACAAAGATATCACAAAAAAGAAAATTATAGGCCAATAACATTGCTGAACATGACACAAAAATTCTCAACAAAATACTAGCAAACTGAAACCAAAACACATTAAAAGGATCATACGCCATGATTAAGTGAGATATATCCGAGGGATGCAAGGATTCTTTAGTACACATGAATTAACCAATGTGATACACCACATTAACAAATTCAAGATTAAAAATATATGATCATCTCAATACACTGAAAACCTTTTGACAAAATTCAACACCCATTTATGATAAAAATATCCTCCAGAAAGTGGGCATAGAGAGGACCTACCTCAACATAATAAAATCAGTAAATGACAAACAGAAATATAGACCAACAGAACAGGATAGAAAGCCCAGAAACAAACCCACCCATATATGGTCAACTAACCTATGACAAAGAAGGCAAGAACATACAATGGAGAAAAGACTGTCTCTTCAATAGTGGTACTGGGAAAACTGGACAGCTACAGATAAAAAAATGAAAGTAGGACATACCCTAACACCATACATGCACACACAAAAAAACTCAAAATGGATTAAAGACCTAAATATAATGCCAGATACTGTAAAAGTCTTAGAGGAAAACATAGAACTCTCTCTGACATAAATCAAAGCAAGATCTTTTTTGATCCACCTCCTAAAGTAATGAAAATAAAAACAAAAATAAACAAATGGAACTGAATTAAAAGCTTTTGCACAGCAAAGGAAACCATAAGCAAAGCAAAAAGACAACACACAGAATGGGAGAAAATATTTCAAACAAAGTGATCAACAAGGGATTAATCTCCAAAATATACAAACAGTTCATGCAGTCAATATTAAAAAAAAAAATCCAATCGACAACCCAATCAAAAAAAAATGGTCAGAAGTTCTAAACAGATATTTCTACAAAGAAGACATTCAGATGGCCAAGAAACACATGAAAAGATGTTCAACATCACTAATTATTGGGCTTCTCGGGTAGCTTACCTGCTAAAGAATCCAACTGCGATGCAAGAAACCCCAGTTCAATTCGTGGGTCGGGAAAATCTGGAGAAGGGATAGCCTATTCACGCCAGTATTCTTGGGTGTCCCTAGTGGCTCAGACAGTAAAGAATCCACCTGCAATGCAGGAGACCAGGGTTTGATTGCTGGGTTGGGAAGATCCCCTGGAGGAGGGCATGTCAACCCACTTCAGTATTCTTGCCTGGAGAATCCCAAGGAACAGAGGAGCCTGGCAGGCTACAGTTCATGCGGTCACAAAGAGTCAAAAAAAAAAAAAAAAAAAAAAAACAACCCCATCAACAAGCCAATCAAAAAATAAAAAAAAATGGTCAGAAGTTCTAAACAGATATTTCTCCAAAGAAGACATAGAGATGGGCAAGAAACACATGAAAAGATATTCAATATTACTAATTATTAGAAAAATGCAAATCAAAACTACAATAAGGTATCACCTCACAGTGGTCAGAATGGCTATCATCAAAAATATACAAACAGTAAATGCTGGAAAGGGTGTGGAGAAAAGGGAATCCTTCTCATTGATGGTGAGAATGCAAATTGGTATAGACACTATGGAGAACAGTATGGAGGTTCCTTAAAAAGCTAAAAATAGAGCTACTTTATAATCCAGCATTCCCACTCCTGGGCATATACCCAGAGAAAACCATAATTCAAAAAGATACATGTATCCAAATGTTCAGTTCAGCTTAGTCGCTCAGTTATGTCCAACTCTTTGCGACGCCATAGATTGCAGCATACCAGGCTTCCCTGTCCATCACCAACTCCCAGAGCTTGCTCAAACTCATGTCCATCGAGTCAGTGATGGCATCCAACCATCTCATCCTCTCTCGTCCCCTTCTTCTCCTGCCTTCAATCTTTCCCAGCATCAGGGTCTTTTCTAAGGAGTCAGTCATTTGCATCAGGTGGTCAAAGTATCAGAGCTTCAGCTTCAGCATCAGTCCTTCCAACAAATATTCAGGATTGATTTCCTTTAGGACTGAAGAGTCTTCTCCAACACCACAGTTCAAAAGCATCAATTCTTTCGGCGCTCAGCTTTCTTTACACTCAAACTCTCACATCCATACATGACTACTGAAAAAAACCATAGCTTTGACCAGATGGACCTTTGTTGGCAAAGTAATGTCTCTGCTTTTTAATATGCTGTGTCCACTCATCATAGCTTTTCTTCCAAGGAGTAAGTGTCTTTTAATTTCATGGCTGCAGTCACCATCTGCAGTGATTTGGGAGCCCAAGAAAATGAAGTCTGTCACTGTTTCCATTGTTTCCCCATCTATTCACCATGAAATGATGGGACCACATGCCATGATCTTCGTTTTTTAAATGCTGAGTTTTAAGCCAGCTTTTTCACCCTCCTCTTTCACTTTCATTAAGAGGCTCTTTAGTTTTTCTTCACTTTCTACCATAAGGTGGTATCATCTGCATATTTGAGGTAATTGATATTTCTCCCAGCAACCTCGATTTCAGGTTGCACTTCATCCAGCCCAGCATTTCACATGAAGCACTCTGCATATAAGTTAAATAAGCAGGGTGACAATATACAGCCTTATCGTACTCCTTTCCCAATTTGGAACCAGTCTGTTGTTCCCTATACAGTTCTAACTATTGCTTCTTGACCTTCATGCAGATTTCTCAGGAGGCAGGTAAGGTGGTCTGGTATTCCCATCTCTTTCAGAATTTCCCATAGTTTGCTGTGATCCACACAGTCAAAGGCTTTAGCATAGTCAATGAAGCAGAAGTAGATGTTTTCCTGGAATTCTGTTGCTTTTTCTATGATCCAGTAGATGTTGGCAATTTGATCTCTGGTTCCTCTAGCTTTTCAAACTCCAGCTTGAACATCTGGAAGTTCACAGTTTATGTACTGTTGAAGTCTGACTTGGAGAATTTTAAGCATTACTTTGCTAGTGTGTGAGATGAGTGCAATTGTGTGGTAGTTTGAACATTCTTTGGCATTGCCTTTCATTGGAATTGGAATGAAAACTGACCTTTTCCAGTCCTATGGCCATGGCTGAGTTTTCCAAATTTGCTGGCATATCAAGTGCAACACTTTCGCAACATCATCTTTTAGGATCTGAAATAGCTCAACTGGAATTCCATCACCTCCACTAGCTGTGTTCATAGTTATGCTTCCTAAGGCCCACTTGACTTCGCACTCCAGGATGTCTGATTTTAGGTGAGTGATCACACCATTTTGGTTATCTAGGTCATTAAGGTCTTTTTTTGCATAGTTCTTCTGTATATTCTTGCCACCTCTTCTTAATATCTTCTGCTTCTGTTAGGTCCATACCATTTCTGTCCATTATTGTGCCCATCTCTGCATGAAATATTCACTTGGTATATTGTCACTGTCTGTAGTGATTTTGAAGCTCAAGAAAATAAATTTGGAATTTTTTCTACATTTGGCCACTGGCAAATTGAAGCTTCAATTCTGAAACATTGAAGGTTAAGAGCCCCACCTAAAATGGGGTGACTAATAGGAAAGCCCTCACCATATTAAGTTGGACCTCAAAAGCAATAACCAGAATGCAATCTGTCCTCCCCATTTCCAACCCCACCCATAGGACAATGAAGGCTGCTTTGGCAATAAGAGGAGCAGAGGGGAAAAAAGAAGGAAAAGAGGGAAGATCTCTGTTCTCAGATACAAAAGAGTACCTATTTCATACCACTCACAAAAATTAACCTGAAATGGATTAAAAACAAAATAAGACCAGAAACCATAAAACCCTGAACCTTCCATTACCGAAAATCTTTAGCCATAGGCTGGCCCTTGTGTGGATTTGCTGACCAGGTTCTCATTACTTTGACTGAGTAGGGAAACTCAAGCTCTGATTTTGGTGATATAATCCTCAGTTCTTTAGCAAGAGCAAACACAAATCCTTCCTATAGGAAGGTAAGTATAATCTAAGCCTCCAGAACCTTCCAAATAATTTTGTTAGAGTAAGAAGAAAAATAATCAGGCATACAATGAAACAAAGCACCACGGGCAAAAGTCTGCATAAATATAAACGAAAGATGATTGAATGAGATCCTAAGATTTCAAATATTAGAATTATCAGAAATATTACAAAACCATGCTTACTACAGTAACAGTTAATTAATTAATAGCATGCTTTAAAATATATGTAAGTATAGGAAATTGGAAAAAGTGAAAAAGCAGATCTGAAAAAGAATCAAATAAAATTTTAGAAATTAAAAATACAATGACAGAAATTTAAAATCCTGCATTTGCAAACACCTGGTAAGAAGTTAATGCCCAAAATATCAATATATAAATAACTAACACAAATCAATAGCAAAAATAATAATAATAATAACCTGATTTTAAATTTTTAAAAAGATCTGAATAGACATTTTTCCAAAGAAGACATACAAATTGTCAACAGGTACATAAAAAGATGTTCAATATTACTAATTATCAGGGAAATGCAAATCAAAACCAAAATGAGCTATCATCTCACACCTATTAGGGTGGCTATTATCAAAAAAGAGAAATAACAAGTGTTAGAAAGAGTGTGAAGAGGTTGTAAAATGCTGGTTGGAATATAAATGACACAGGTATTATGGAAAAAAGTATGGAGGTTCCTCAAGAAATTAAAAAATAGAATTAACATGATCCAGCAACCCTACTTCTGAGTTTAAGAAAGAAAATCATCTCAAAGGGATATTTGCACTCCCGTGTTCGTTACGGTATTGTTCACAAAACCAAAATATGGAAATAACCTAAGTGTCCATCAATGAATGAAAAGATAAAGAAAATGTGGTATGTGTTTCACACAAACTCTGGAATATTATTCAGCCATAAAAAGAAAGGAAATATGCATTTTCAACAATGTGGGTGAACCTGAAGGACATTATGCTAAGTGAAAATGAATCAAACAGAAAAAAGACAAATACTGTAGACGTCACTTAACATGTAGAATCTAAAAAAGTCAAACTCACAGAAACAGAGTAGAACAGGGGTTTCCAGGAATAGGGTTGACGGAAATGTCCATTGCGCACAAACGTTCAGTTATAATATGAATAAATTCTGAGGATCTAATGTACAGCATTATAGTTAAAAATACTGCATTATATACTTGAAATTTGCTAAGAAAGCATCAATAGATCTGAAGTGTTCACACTACCAAACAAAAGGTAAGTATGTCAGGTAATGGATGCATTAATTAACTGAACAATAGTAACTATTTCACAATGTATATGCATATTAAATCATCATGTACACCTTGAAAAAGTAAATTTTTTAAAACTATGATTTGCCATTGAGAAGTTATTGCAATGTAGATTATACTTCAGAAAAGTTTTTTAAAAGCTACTGAGTTACAGAGAGGCACACAATCAGACATTAGTGAAACAAATATTCATAACTGAAATTATGACCACAAATGAGTGGTGATTATTTTCTTATGCTCCTCTGTGCATGGAATTCTCTGGGCAAGAATACTGGAGTGGTAACTATTCCCTTCTCCAGGGGATCTTCTCGACCCAGGGATCAAACCCAGGCCTCCTGCACTGCAGGGAGATTCTTTACTATCTGAGCCATCAGGGAAGCCCTTATATTCTTATACTAAGGGCTAAATATTTGTATCTGTCCCACCAAAGTTCACATGCTTAAGTCCTAATCCCAATTTGACGGTATTTAGAGGTAGGACCTTTGTGAGGTAATTAGGTCTTGAGCAAGGAGCTTTCATGAATGGGATTCAGTTCAGTTCAGTTCAGTCGCTCAGTCGTGTCCGACTCTTTGGGACCCCATGAATTGCAGCATGCCAGGCCTCACTGTCCATCACCAACTGCCGGAGTCTACCCAAACCCATGTCCATCAAGTCAGTGATGCCAGCCAAGCATCTTATCCTCTGTCGTCCCCTTCTCCTCCTGCTCCCAATCCTACCCAGCATTAGGGTCTTTTCCAATGAGTCAACTCTTTGCATGAGGTGGCCAAAGTATTGGAGTTTCAGCTTCAACATCAGTCCTTCCAATGAACACCCAGGATTGATCTCCTTTAGGATGGATTGATTGGATCTCCTTGCAGTCCAAGGGACTCTCAAGAGTCTTCTCCAACAACACAGTTCAAAAGCATCAATTCTGCAGAGCTCAGCTTTCTTCACCGTCCAACTCTCACATCCATACATGACCACTGGAAAAACCATAGCCTTGACTAGACGGACCTTTGTTGGCAAAGTAATGTCTCTGCTTTTCAATATGCTATCTAGGTTGGCCATAATCTTCCTTCCAAGGAGTAAGCGTCTTTTAATTTCATGGCTGCAATCACCATCAGCAGTGATTTTGGAGCCCAAAAAATAAAGTCTGACACTGTTTCCCCGTCTATTTCCCATGAAGTGATGGGACCAGATGCCATGATCTTAGTTTTCTGAATGTTGAGCTTTAAGCCAAATTTTTCACTCTCCTCTTTCACTTTCATCAAGAGGTTCTTTAGGTCTTCTTCACTTTTTGCCATAAGGGTGGTGTCATCTGCGTATCTGAGGTTATTGATATTTCTCCCGGCAATCTTGATTCCAGCTTGTGTTTCTTCCAGCCCAGCGTTTCTCATGATGTACTCTGCATATAAGTTAAATAAGCAGGGTGACAATATACAGCCTTGACGTACTCCTTTTCCTATTTGGAACCAGTCTGTTGTTCCATGTCCAGTTCTAACTCTTGCTTCCTGACCTGCATACAGGTTTCTCAAGAGACAGGTCAGATGGTCTGGTATTCCCATCTCTTTCAGAATTTTCCACAGATTAATGTGATCCACACAGTCAAAGGCTTTGGCATAGTCAATAAAGCAGAAATAGATGTTTTTCTGGAACTCTCTTGCTTTTTTGATGATCCAGCAGATATTGGCAATTTGATCTCTGGTTCCTCTGCCTTTTCTAAAACCAGCAGAGACCTTACAAGAAGAGACATGAGAGAAAGAATCTTTCTTCCTCACCATGGGAAAATACAGCAAGAAGATGGCCATCTATAAATCAGCAAGAGGGTCCTCATCACACACAGACTATGCCAGCTCCTTGATATGAGACTTCCCAACCTTCAGAATTGTAGGAGATAACTGTTTGTTGTCTAAGTCACCCAGTTTATAGTATTTTGTTATAGCAGTTTGAACTGACTTGAACATGTTGCACAGAAACAACTAACTACTTTCAGAATCTAAGAAAACAAGATACAAGTATATGAAACTGTGATATGCTTTCTTACAGAGATACATGTAAGACTCTGCATCAAGCAATGCAATTGAGGAAATGTTTGCCAGATCTTTTGAGAAAATCATAAATTTCTAAGTGATCAGGGTCAATATGACCAATTAATTCATTAACTATTATTAAGGCATTAGTAGTATATTCTTTCTTTTTTAGTGGTACATAAATGGTACATCTTAAAATTGATGGTATTTTATATTCAATTAAAAAGAGATGAGAGCAACAAAATTTTCCAGAAATGATGAAAAACATTAATCCATGTATGCTGCTGCTGCTAAATCGCTTCAGTGGTGTCCAACTCTGCAACCCCATAAGACAGCAGCCCACCAGGCTCCTCTGTCCCTGGGATTCTCTAGGCAAGAATACCGGAGTGGGTTGCCATTACCTTCTCCAATTCATGCATGCATGCTAAGTCGCTTCATTCATGTCCGACTCTGTGCAACCCTATGGACAGCAGACCACCAGGCTCCTCCATCCACAGGATTCTCTAGGCAAGAATACTGGAGTTGGTTGCCATTTCCTTCTCCCAATCCATGTATACAGGAAGCTAAAAGTTCCCAAGCAGTATAAATAAAAGGAAATCCACACTTAAAACACATTACCATGAAACTGTTTAAAACCAAAAGGAAAGAAAAAGACCATAAAAGCCATCAGGGCACAGTAGAAGGAGGGACAGAGAAAGATTACCTTCAAAAGAAGCTCAGATACCAGGTTCATGGAGTGGAAAGTTCAATAATGTTCAAAATAGTAATTCTCCCCAGGTTGATTCATATATCAATTGCTACCAGATTTTCAGCAGTCTTTTATCAGATATTGGCAAGATGATCCTAAAATGTGTTTAGAATTGCAAATTACATAGAATTACAAAATTTATATAGAATTCATATAAAATGTCAAAACAATTTTGAAAAAGACAAAGATGGACAACATATGCTTCCCAATTTCAAAAGTTGATACAAAGCTTCTTCAGTAGTTGTGAACACAATGTAGTACTGGCACAAGGACATGTAAATCACTAGAACAGAACTCATTTTCAATAAAGGTGCAAAGGAAATTCATTGAAGGAAAAGATAGTCTTTTTAATTAACAGTACTAGGAAAACTGTATATGCAGATGCCAAAAGATGAAGTTACACCTTTATTTCACACTATACAAAATAAATCACAGATTTAAATGTTAAAGCCAAAACAAACTTTTAAAAGAAAACACAGGTGATTATCTTCAAGACCTTAGGTTAGGCAAAAATTTCTTTAATATGACACCAAAAACATGGTTCATTCTTTAAAATCTGGTAAATTAAACCTCATCAAAATTCAAATCCTTTACACTGCAAAAGATATTATTATGAAAATTAAAAGATAAGCAACAGATTGGGAGAAAATATTTGGGAAACATATATCTTATAAAGGATTTGTGTACAAAATATGCAAAGAGCTCTTTGTATACAAGAACACAAACAACCCAATCAAAAATTGGGTAAAAGTTTTGACAAAACATTTCACCAAAGAAGACATATGGGTGGCTAATAAACACACAAAAAGGTATTCCGTGTTAGTTTAGGAAAATGCAAATTAAAATCACAATGAGAAGCAATTTCACACCCATTAGGATGACTGTAATAATTTTTTTTTAAAAAAAGGATAATAACAAATGTTGGCAAGGATGTTGAAAAAAGGAGTCCTCAAACTTTGCTGGTAGGAACACAAAATAATGCAACTACTTTGGAAAGTTTGAAGTCTCATTAAAAGTTAAAAATAAATTTTCCAAATGACTGAACAATTTTACATTTAGGTATCTACCCAAGAGAAATGAAAATATATATTTACACAAAGACTTATACATGTATCCTCTTAGCAGCATTATTCATATTCATAGTCAAAAACTATAAAAAACTAAATGTGCATCAACTGACGAATGGGCAGACATGATGTAGTATATGCATACAGTGGAACACTACTCATCAATAAAAAGAACAAATTATTAACACATGCCTCAACATATGGACCTCAAAAATATTAGTCTAGGGGAAAAGGGTGGGGAGAGGGATAGACGGGGATTTGGGGATTGATATATACATGCTACTATACATAAAATAGATAACCAGCAAGGACCCTCCGTATAGCACAAGGAATTCTGCTCAATATTCTATAATAAGCTAAAAGGAAAAAGAATTTGAAAAAGAGTAAATATATGTATATGTATAACTGAATCACTTTGCTGAATACCTGCAACTAACACAGCACTGTTAATTGACTCCAATATAAAATAAAAATTTTTAAATAGAAATAAAAATTGAAAATAAATAAAAATGTTAATATTAAACAGTAACAGTAACATTACACAAGTGAGAGTGCAATAAATCATCCTAATGAAATTATCATATATAGAAGTACTTTCATACTTAAGCATATTTTAATATTTCAGAAGCTTTCATAATTTTCATAAATGAATGATAGTGAATACTTACTGAGTACACCAAACAGTTTAGACATCAAACACTTCCAGTGTGAAAATATATATATACTATTCTAAGTCAAAGAATACCAACACAAGAGACCAAATATTGTGTCATTTTATTTATATGAAATTTCCAGGCAAGTAAAATCTACAGAGAAAGGAAATAGGGGTAAGGAGAATGGATAGAAGTTGCCAACGGGGAAAGGCATGAGGGATAAATTAGGAGTTGATATTAACTGATACACACTACTATATCCAAGATAAACAACAAGGACTTACAATATAGCACAGGAAACTGTACTCAATATCTTGTAATAATCTACAATAGAAAAGAATCTGAAAAAGAATATATCCATGTACCCACATAACTGGATCACTCTCTGTACACTTGAAATATAATATTGCGAATCAACTATACTTAAACTTAAGAAAAAGGATAGGGAATGGAGATTAACAATTAATGAACATTAAGGATCTTATTTGGGTGACAGAAGTACCTGAAATCTGATCAATGGTGATGGCTGCACAATTAGTTAAATTTACTAAAAAAAAGTCATTGAATAAATACTTGTAAAGGGTGAAATGACATACCCCAAAGCTATATATACATATATATATAAAAACATGGGGACTTCCCAGGTGGTCCAGTGGATAAAATGCCAAGCTCCCAGTGCAGGGGGCCAAGGTTCAATCCCTGGTCAGGGAACTAGATCCCACATGCAGCAGCTAAGAGTTTGAATGACACAAGATCCTGCATGCCACAACTAAGACCCTGTGCAGCAAACTAAATATATTTTTTTTAAAAAAAATTTATGACTATACATATGTATATATACATATGAACATCAGACTGGTAATTCATGTCACAAAAACAACAGTGAAAACCAGAAAACAAGACACTGAGATCTTACACATGATGGCAAACAAAATTGCCATCCCTGAATTTTATTCCCAGTGAAATATATTTAAAGAATTAACACAAAACAGAGACTTCTTCAGGCTTCCCTGATAGCTCAGCTGGTAGAGAATCTGCCTTCAATGCAGGAGACACCAGTTCAATTCCTGGGTCAGGAAGATCCCCTGGAGAAGGGAGAGGCTGCCCACTCCAGTATTCTTTGGCTTCTCTGGTGGCTCAGACGGTAAAGAATCTTCCTGCAGTGTGGGAGATCCTGAGTTGGGAAGATCCCCTGGAGGGATGCATGGCAATCCACTCCAATATTCTTGCCTGGAGAATCCCCTTGGATAGAGAGGCCTGGTGGGCTACAGTCCATGAGGTCGCAAAGAGTCGGACATGGCTGCATGACTAAGCACACACACACACAGAGCCTTCTTCAGAACAATAAAACTGGAGCTTGTCATCAGCAGATACTCTCTAGAAGAACTGCTAAAGAATAAACTACAGGTAGCAGGAATGAGCGACTAGCTTAGGATTGACCATTGGACAATCACATTCATCTCCCATGCTAGTAAGGTCATGCTTAAATACTTGAGTGCTACGCTTCAGCATTATGCAAACCAAGAACTTTCAGATGTCCAAGCTGGGTTTAGAAAAGGAAGATGAACCAGAGATCAAATTGCCAACATTCACTGGATTATAGAGAAAGCAAGAGAATTTCAGAAAAACATCTATCTCTGTTTCATCGACTACACTAAAGCCTTTAACTGTGTGGATCATGAAAACTGTGGAAAGCTCTTAGAAAGATGGGAATACCAGACCATCTTACCTGTCTCCTGAGAAACCTGTATGCAGGTCAAGAAGCAGCAGTTAGAACCCTGTATGGAACAACTGATGGGTTCAAGATCAAGAAAGGAGTTCTACAGGGCTGTCTGCTGTCACCCTGTTTGTTTAACCTATACACTGAGCACATCCTAGGAAATGCCGGGCTGGATGAGTTACAAGCTGGAATCAAGATAGGTGGGGGAATCATCAACAACCTCAGATATGCAGATGATACCACTCTAATGGCAGTAAGCGAAGAGGAACTAAAGAGTCTCTTGATGAGGGTGAAGAAGGAGAGTGAAAGAGCCGGCTTAAGACTAAATATTGAAAAAAATAAGATCACGGCATCCGGCCCCACTACTGTATGGCAAATAAAAGGGGAAAAAGTGAAAATAGTGACAGATTTCCTCTACTTGGGCTCCAAAATCACTGTGGACAGTGACCGCAGCCATAAAATCAGAAGATAATTGTTTCTTGGCAGGAAAGCAGTGACAGACCTAGACAGTGTGTTGAAAAGGTATGTATAGTCAAGGCTATGGGCTTCCCAGTCAAGCTGGGACTGCAAAGAAGATAGAACACCAAAGAACTGATGCCTTCGAACTGTGGTGCTGGAGAAGACTCTTGAAGGTCCCTTGGACAGCAAGGAGATCAAACCAGTAATCTTAAGGGATATCAACCCTGAATATCCACTGGAAGGACTGACGATGAAGCTGAAACTCCAGTATTTTGGTCATCTGATGCAAATGGACAACTCACTGGAAAAGTCCCTGATGTTGGGAAAGATTGAGGGCAGAAGGAGAAGAGGATGTCAGAGGATGAGATGGCTGGATGGCATCATCAAGACAATGAACATGAACTTGGGCAAACTCTGGGAGATTGTGAGGAACAGGGAGGCCTGGCATGCTGCAGTCCATGGGGTCGCAAAGAGTCAGACATGACTGGGCAACTGCACAACAACAAAAAGCAGGAATGAGCTCCCGGACAAAAGATCTAACATGCAAGAAAGAACCAACAACAAATAAAGTGACAAATATGTGAATATATGTACATAAATATCAAGTATAAAAATCAGTAGTAATAAAGTTTCATGGGGTTAAAAATAAACATAAAACAACAATTTTCAGGAGGGGGGAACTGGGGTTAAAGTGTGCTAAAGTGTTTATATTATCGAGAAGGAAGCTAAAAGTAATGATAATAACTTGAGACTCTGATAATTATGTTTATTATAACTTCCAGAGTAACCAATAAGTGAATAGAAACAGAATGTATAACTTCTAAATTATTAGAGGGAAAATAAAATAATTAAAAAATTATCCATTGTAGGGCTTCCCTGGTGGCTCAGATGGTAACGAATCTGAGAGATGCAAAGTGACCTGCCTGCAATGTGAGAGACTTGGGTTTGATCCCTGGGTTGGAAAGATCCCCTGGAGGAGGGCATTGCAACCCACTCCAGTATTCTTGCCTGGAGAATCCCATGGACAGAGGAGCCTGGCGGGCTACAGTCCATGGGGTCTCAAAGAGTTGGACACAACTGAGTGACTAAGCATAGAAGACAGCACTCAGTATTAGTCAAGGTTACCCAGAGAAACAGAACCAAAACCAGTAGGGTTTGTCATGTGTGTTATATGTGTGTGTCGAGAGAGAAAAAAAAAATACTTATAAGAAACTGGCCAATGCAATTATGGAGGCTGACAAGACCCAAGATTTACAGTCAGCAACCTGGAGATCCAGGAAAGCTGATGGTATAGTTCCAGTCCAAGTCCAAAGGCCTAAGAAGAAGGAAAGGCAGTAGTATGATTCTAGTCTGAAAGCCAGTAGGTTTGGGACCCAGGAAGATGTTTCAGGTTGAGTCTGATTGTGGAGAAAAAGCAAATGTCCCAGCTCAAAGGCAATAAGGCAGAAGGAGTTCCTTGTTACTCATCCTTTTTGGTCTCTTCAGATCTTTAACAGATTGGATGAGACCACCCATATTGAGGAGGGCAATCTGCATTACTCAACCTACCAATTCAAATGTTAATCTCATTCAGAAAGTTTGATAAAATATCTGGGCAAGTTGACACATTAAATTAATCATCACATCAATCCAAAAGAAAGCAAAAATGGAGAGCAAAACAGAAAAGACATGCCAAATAGAAAGTGAAAAATAAGAGAGCAAAGCCTACCACATCAATAAATGCATTGAATGTGATCAAATTTAAGCCCTTAGAATCAACTAGATGTCTGATAGAAGGTATATTATTTCAATCCACTGAATCACTAACATCTACTATGTGTTATATACTATTTTAAGTATATAGACGTATCAGTGGGAAAAAAGCAATCAGATTACAGAATAATAAACAACTGTTCTGTATTCATTTTCATCTATCTATAATCCCTATCTCCCTTTTAAAAAGACTGTGCTAATTTATAATTGAAAACATTTTATACAACAGGTTAATATAAAATTAAAGACAAAGGAAGCTCAATAATTACACGAAAAAATTCAGGGGTAAAGAATTCGCCTGCCAATGCAAGAGATGTGGGTTCAATAACTGGGTCAAAGATCCAACCTATTCCAGTACTCCTGCCTAGGAAATCCCATGGACAGAGGAGCCTGGTGGGCTACCGTCCATGGGGTCACAAGAGTTGAACATGACTTAGCGACTAAACAGCAACAAGAACATGATTAAACAAGCAACCACACGAGGAAATTACTAAAAGTAAGTAGTATCAGTATTAAAACTTGAGCTAATAGGCATCCAAGGCAAAAAGGGAAATAGCACATTTTAGTCATCTACCTACCAAAAATTGTATATTCAGTAGAACACACAAACTTTCATTTAGCCCTAAAGTATAATGAAAACGAACAGAGATCCTTATATTCTGAGAAACATATAATTATATAGGCTGTTCCAAGAGATCCAGTAGCCAACCTAAGAAATTTCATACAAAGACAAGTTGGGTACGATAGGAGAAAAACGTGGGCTTCATATTCAGACAGAATTGAGTTTCAGACATGTTCCATGCCAGGCTGGATGAATCAGAAACTGGAATCAAGATTGCTGAGAGAAATATCAACAACCTGAGATATGCAGATGATACCACTCTAATGGCAGAAGGCAGAAAGAAAGCAAAGAGGGACTAAAGAGCCTTTTGATGAGGGTGAATGAGAAGCGTGAAAAAGCCAGCTTAAACCTCAACATTCAAAAAACTGAGATCATGACATCCTGTCCCATCACTTCATGGCAAATAGATGGGGAAAAAGTGGAAATAGTGATAGATTTTATTTTCTTAGGCTTCAAAATCACTCTGGACAATGACTGCAGCCATGAAATTAAAAGTCCTTGCTCCTTGGAAGAAAACCTATGGCCAACCTAGACTGCATATTAAAAAGTAGAGACATCACTTTGCCAACAAAAGTCCATATAATCAAAGCTATGATTTTTCCAGTAGTCATGTACAGATGTAAGAGGTGGACCACAGAGAGAGCTGAGTGCCAAAGAACTGATGTTTTCGAATTGTGGTGTGGGAGAAGACTCTTGAGAGTCCCTTGGACTGCAAGGAGATCAAACCAGTCAGTCCTAAAAGAAATCAACCCTGAATATTCATTGGGAAGACTGATGGGGAAGCTGAAGCTCCAATACTTGGGCCACCTGATGCGAAGAGCTGATTCATTGGAAAAGACCCTGATGCTGGGAAAGACTGAAGGCAAAAGGGAGATGACAGAGGATAAGGTGTTTGGATGGAATCACTGACTCAATAGACATGAATCTGAGCAAACTCCATGTGAAACTGAAGAACAGGAGAGCCTGGCGTGCTGCAGTCCATGGGGTCACAAAGAGTCAGACACAACTTAGCAACTGAACAACAACAACAACATGTTTCATCTCTACAGTCTGTATAACCATAGGCAAGTTACTTAACCTTTCTGAAATCAATTTCCTCATCTCTAAAACAGAACTATGAATGAAGGAATTAGATGTTTTATAAAGTATCTAGCATATAATAAATTCTCAATTCAAAAAAAAGAGTTATTATTATTATTATAGCACATAATCATAAACATAGGGGCAACATAAATTGATACAGAGAGGAGTGTCTACTTATAGATCAAAGTGTATGGTGCTTAAAGAATAGTCAGTTCCACAGTACCAATGAATTAAAATATGAACGATATGGAAGTAATATAAATGAAGAGAAAGTTGACTATTGTACACAAATCATAAGGTTTGTGTATATACATTTACATAAGGCAAGTCAAAGGAAAACCGGGCTTTTGTCAAGTGGGTTCATCTTTGGGTTAACAACCACTTTTTGCCTTTTTCCTAAGCATCAACATTAACCAGTAAACTACATAAGGGTAGAGGCCATTCATGGTTTTCCATGCCATTCTTTCCCAGTATAGACACATTCAGAGCACTCAATATTTGTTAATCAAAAAATGGGTATCAGCTATTATCTCTGGAATTGATAGTTTTCATTTCAAGAATGTTGTCTAATATATTTTGCAGTGATAGTTTGACTCTACATCATTTCTGTGGCTTTTGACATAAACAGGTCTTTTAAATGACCAACTCTGATGGCTAATTTTATGTGTCAACTTGGCTATGCTATAATACCCAGTTATAGATGGGGAAACAATGGAAATGGTGAGAGACTATTTTGGGGGTCTCCAAAATCACTGCAGATGGTAACTTCAGCCATGAAATTAAAAGACGCTTGCTCCTTGGAAGAAAAGCTATGACCAACCTAGACAGCATATTAAAAAGCCTCAGAGACATTACTTTGCCAACAAAGGTCTGGCTAGTCAAAGCTATGGTTTTTCCAGTAGTCACGTATGGATGTGAGAGTTGGACTATAAAAAAGCTGAGCATCAAAGAATTGATGTTTTTGAACTGTGGTGTTGGAGAAGACTCTTGAGAGTCCCTTGGACTGCAAGGAGATCCAACCAGTCAATCCTAAAGGAAATCAGTCCTGAATATTCATTGGAAGGATTGATGCTGAAGCTGAAACTCCAATACATTGGCCACCTGTTTCAAAGAACTGACTCAATAGAAAAGACCCTGATGCTGGTAAAGATTGAAGGCAGGAGGAGAAGGGGACGACAGAGGATGAGATGGTTGGATGGCCTCACCGACTCAACGGACTTGAGTTTGAGCAATGCTCCAGGAGTTGGTGATGGACAGGGAAGCCTGGTGTGCTGCAGTCCATGAGGTCAAAGAGTCGGACACAAATGAGCGACTGAACTGAACTGAATTAATCAAACACTAAGTTAGGTGTTACTATGAAGGTATTCTGTAAATATTGTTACCATCCCCAATCAATTGACTTTAGGTAACAGAAATTATCCTCAGTAACTTGGGTGAGCCTCTTCCCATGAGTTGAAGGCCTGAAGCGCAAAAATTGAAGGTCTCAGGCAAGAAGAAATTCTTCCTCCAGACTGTAGCATTATCTTCTGCCTGTGTTTATAGCACGCAAACCTGCCCTACAGAATTTAAGACTTGACAGTCCCCTCAATCAAGTGAGCCACTTTCTTAAAATAAATCATAAATGCATGTGTGTAAATGTATATGTTATATATATATCTATTGGTTCTGTTTCTCTGGGGAGCCCTGACTAATACACCACTGAATTGAATGATTTGTTCGAGGCTTTAAAGTACTAAGTCAACATCAAAAGTATAATACACCTAAAATAATATTATGTGTTGCTTTCGACCTGTAGTTTTAACTAAAACAAAATGTGTCTTTTCTATTCTTCTTTGATATCAATGCTAAAGTACTGATTCCAATCAGCATCTATCATCTTTAAAATTCAAGTCCCTTGAATAGTTTTGCATAATAAGATAGAGATTTCTCAGTATCAAAACCATGTACTATTTTTTAACCATATATCACTAAAGCCAATAGAAAGGAATTTCTTTAAAAATTATTTTAAAGATTATCCATAACATTAATAGCATAAGACTTAAAATCATGCAACATGCACTAATACCCTATTAGTGTTCATATAATAAAAAGTAAGATATAATTGTGTACTCCACACCTACTAATCTGTAGTTCCACTCCTTAGCATATACCTACATTAGAGAAATAAAGAGCTTATCAAATCTATGCCAGGAAGGATTTAACCAAAAATATTCAAAAGGGCCATATATTTTAATATATCAGATGCTACTTAAAGATTCACTTTATATTACTGGGATAAAAACTGTCACTTTTATTGTACAAAAGTAGAAAAGGTACACCAATGTAATGCTGATATTGAGAAATGTAATATATATATATGTAATATGAGACAGTTGGAACATGTTACAAAAATGCAAATTTTATTTTCTTATATGTACATTTAGTGATTAAAAGGGATGGAGAATAAATGTCAAGGGTTAAAGTGTAAACTGGAACAAAAGCCTTTGGCATATTTTATTTACAGTGAACATTCTGACCCTGTTAAATACTTACCTAGAAATGTAAATACCAGAAATTTATTCTTAAATATTTTCCTTAAGTTTTCCCATAATTTACAGAGACTTCCATTCCCTCTCACTCTTCTAATGCTAAATTTTTCAAGTGAGTCAATTAATAGAAGCAATCAGGTTATATATCACAAAATGTAGACGATCTAGAAGTCTATTTTACTTAATCAACATAAACAAATCATTAAAATAATTCAGTCCGTTTCTGTGACTTTAAAAAGTGCTCTTGTGTCCTCCTTTGCATGCCAGTCTTCTATTCCCGAGCCTTAGAGCCAGGTCACAGCAACCAAAGCCCAGTTTACCACATATTGCTTACCTCACTATACCTAAAGAAGGACAGTAAACGTTTCTAGATTTCAAATGTACAGCTATGTCACAGAGGTAAAAAGCACTGAGCCAGGCTGGAAAATGACAGTATTTTATGGCCCCACTTTAGCTTATGGTCATTTCACAACATCTACCGAAGTCATAAAAGATTTAAAGTTTGTTTTTCTACTGATAAAATTAATAAGTTGATCCTTTGTCTTCTCATTTCTAATTACTAATTCTGTAATTTCAATTCTACTAGGATGGTTTATATTGTTAAAAACATCTTTGGAGAATTAATCTTTTGGTCATAATTTTTAAATGAATAATTGATTAAATATATAATTCATTGCCTAATCAGGAATAAAATTTTAATCCCATAAAAGAGGTTTAATAGCAATTTTAACTACTAAGCACATAATTAATGCTGTTAGGGGACAAAAATTAAATTTCAAGGTGACTAAAGCATAAATTCAAGAACTGTAGACAATTCTAGAGATAACACAACATTAAAACTAAAAGATTACAGTTATTTATAAAATTATGCGTAATTATAAGTTACTATTCCACATTTTCACATAAATTAATATACTGTAAGATTTTATTCAGAAAAAAACTTTTGTAAAACATTTTTAAAGGCAATGAAACAGCAATAAAACAATTTTTGGTTCTAATTTAAATAAATCTTATTCATAAAAGAAAGCAAAGAAAGTTAAAAGGCATTGGAACTCTTAAGATATTAATTACTGTGCATTTACATAGAGAGAAATTATGGCAGTACAATTATATGACCTTTCTATGTGCAAAGCTTCCATTAACTTTGATTTTGCCTTTATAAGCAACAAAGAATTACTTTATCATACATAATATTTTTATTAGTAAGAGAATCTCATAATAATACTATTAAGCAATTGAGGCCCTACATTCACAAGCCTCAGAGTTTTCAATGAGGGGACCTCACTTTTACTATGGCAGTGGCTGAATTTTGCGCAAAATTCTCAAATTTTGAATATATCACATTATGGAGCATCCATTTTATTTTTCAATTGCTTGGGTGGATAGAATCACAGGAAATGCAATTATACTACAGGAATTTTCCACCATTCAATTGCCAGTGTAGTTATTCATGAAGAATTGTAAGTCAAAAGAAAACAGAATACATTTCAAAGCATAATTGACCCCCTTTATTTGTCTTTACAATGGAAATATTCAAGATTCAGGTCACTTTTCCCACTCAAAAAGAGACCTTCTCTATTAATAAGCATTCAAATGCTTCACATTTTAAGTCTGCATATCACTGCTTCATTATGAATTAGGTATTTAGGGGAAAATTCATTTCCTACAAAGGGATTGTACGAAAATATACAATTCCTCCAACATGCATTTTTTAAATACTAAGAAAGAAATGTAACTGTTGTTCTCTGCAACCTAGGCTCAGGCAACTTCCCAAGCAGCCTATGGGGGACTGATATCAATAGGAGTTTTATGCCTGATGGAAAATCATTCTAAAGATTTTTTTTACCTGAAAAATAACGTCATCACTGTGATTTTCACCCTGGGATACAGAATCGGGAATTACATTGTGTTGTTAAAATGTTAGCAACTGCATTTCATTTTTTGAAAAGGCAATTTAGTTTTCTTGAAGTAAAGAGTTGATTATATCTCTTATCACTGTTACAAGAAATTGATATATCACAAAGTATGAGTTACGGCATGTGCCAACTATCAACCAGGAAAAATGAACCTGATTCATAATTCACTTTGAGAATGTCTAGTTAGTCAATCAAGTGATTTGTAATCATGAAGGCTGCCAGAAATGGAATGAATAATGAGCCACAGTAAAATCCCTGGATTTTTTTTTTTCTTATTTCATTATGTGACTTTTATTGCCACTTTTGATCGCTGTTTCTCAGCAGCACAAATTAAATTGCACATATTTACTTAGAAGTTTTTGACTATTAAATAGGCTAAAGGATACACAAGTTGAATGACCAGAGTATTTAATGTCTTCCTACAAGATTAAAAGTCTTAGTGATTATAGCTTTAGCACAGAAAATTTCATTCTCTTCCAACTCCCTCAACACTTGCTTTATTTTATTTAAATTATTTCATGAATATGCTATTTCTGGATAGCTTATTCTAGTTCAGAATACTTTCTCAAGTTGTTTCCATATAGTCTAAAATCATTTAACAGAATTTTGTTAATATCAGAAGCTTTAAACCTCCTTTAATATCTTCATTGCATACTATTTCCTCAGTTAAAACTATAACATAAGCTGATGGCCAAAGAACTTCTGATGTCTAACATATGTTATCAAATAATATATATATTTATTGCTAAATATACATAATGTATCATTATAATATACAGTCATATTTAAGTATATAATAGATATATCTATAGTTATTAGTATAATCTTATTAAATCACAAATATAAAAAATATAAACCAACTTACAGCTTGGCATATCACTAAAGGGGTAATATGATAAATCAGTGTTTTTCAAAATGTAAAAATACTAACTTATGTAAGAATCTGTCACTCTGATAATATTGGCTATTACTATCATGTTATGAGGATGGCATGACATAAGAACTACACAGTTACAAAGCAAATAGAATTTTAAATGTGATAACAAATAGGCTCATTCTTTGTTGTATTTTTCATAATTTTCAAGCAAGAAAGTCTTTATCCAAATTTAGACTGATTATAACACCAGACCACCCGTGGCCCTCCTTGTAAGTAATAAGTCCTTAAGTCAAGACCTATTCTACTCATTATTGAAACCTAATAATTATGAAAAATTCAACTATCTAAATGCTGTGGATTAATTTCCAATAATAAATGCTCAAGATAACAAAATTCCAGGCATACACTATACTGACTCCAAGAAGCAAGGACAATTATGGTGAGACCTCAGGAAAGATACTGATTTTCATTCTGAATAGTCCCTGAAAAGTACAGCAGCACTCTACCTTGGAATTCAATTTATCACCATTATCACACCAACTGTGAGAATCATCTTTCCTTTCCTACAGAGATTAACCATTCATTCAACAAATGCTTATTAAGCATCCATTATGTGTCAGATACTATGCTAAAAACAGGGGATGTAAAAATGAATCAGACACATAGCCTTTGTACTCGCCCTTGAGAGACCCGTAATCTAGTTAGAAAGATTCATACAGGTAAACAAATAAAATAAAAGTTCTAGAATAGATCTATGAACTGGAAAGACTCAAAGAATGTAAAGTACAATGACAGAGGTCAGTAGTCACAAAAAGCTTGAGAGAGATAACAAAGTTGAATCTTATATGAAAAGTCACTATTCACCAAGAAGCAAGGAGAAAAGATCATAATGGTAAGAAGGAGAATATTAATAGAGAAGTGCCAAATAGCTAATTACCATAGGGTGACCACAAGCTATTCAGTTTAACTGAAGTTGACATGTAAAGAACATATATGACGTTGGGTGGTGAGGAAGAAAGCCACCAGAAGTAAGCCTGAAGTAAGCCTGAAGTAGTATGTAACAGATCAATGACAAAAGTTCTATATGTACATTAACGCAATATATGTCTTATAAACAATAGAAACTTTTGAAGAACTTTATGCATAAAAATCACAGGGCCATAGGTTTCCACAATGTCTAAACAATTTATGCATTTGGCTTCCTTCACAATGGTCAAATTAACATTTTACATTTTATTATGTAGCTGATAGAGAACTAATACCACTATTCTGGCCTACTTATTTTATATTCATATGTAAATAATCTCCCAAAACAAGGGTCTCTGCCTCTAGCAGACTTGTGAATTGAACAGCAATTCTGAAGAATGCAGCAAACACTAAAAATATACCAAGTTTACCAAGGAAGCTTATCAAGATTCTACTGAGAGAAGTCATACATGTGATATATGTATATGCATACACATACAACACAGATAATATATTGACTTTCAAACGTTATGTCCATGTAAAGTCACAAAAGCGAGTGTTTTACATAGACACATTTTGGTGTACCTCAATCAGTAGTACAAAATCATCGCAAAGTAGCCAGACTATGTTTCAAAAATAAAGTACCCCAGTCCTGAATTGCATACATAAAAGCTTCATGCAGCTTAACGCAGCATTTATAAACAGCAACTCTGAGATCAGAGAGTCCAGGGTTGGAATCCTGGAGTAGCCACTTTCTTATACCCTGGAGAAGGAAATGGCAACCCACTCCAGTACTCTTGACTGGAAAATCCCACGGACGGAGGAGCCTGACAGGCTATAGTCCATGGGGTCGCAAAGAGTCGGATACAACTGAGTGACTTCACTTCACTTTATACAAATTATTAACCTCTTTGGGTCTTAGTTGCCTTAGCTATAAGCCTGGGATAATTATTCCTGTCCCATAACACTGTTGTGAAGACACAATGAGTACAGAAAGCACTTAGCACAGGGCTGAGAAAACATTAATTATTCAATAAATAGTATCTTATTATTACAGATAGAATAGAAATTATTCTAGTTATGATAAACCCATTTATAAACTAAAAAATTTTGGTTTATTTGCATTATACTATTAAAGAAATTTCCAAAGTCTAGTCCAACTGAAAATATTTGATGTAGGCTTAATGTGAAAATAATAATATGAGAAAATCATCTAAAAACAATGTTTTAAGGGAAAAAGATTTTGAAAAATGCATCAAGTTATACTTAATTACTTACAGAGCATGGGAAGGGTGAGTCCAATCTTACTATAGGACTATAGGGAGCCTCTCAGAAAAAGGAAAACTACAGTCAAATCTTTTCTCCAAATACAGTGCCACGTCATTCCTTCTTTTAATTTCATTGCCTCTTACTAAAAGATTTAGTACAGATGATGAGGCCGGTTATAATCACATAATGACATGTACCTGTAGTATAAAGATCCTCTCCCTAGAGTGAGGTCTTTCTTTGACTTCGGTGAGCATCAGTCCTACCAGTCTCTGATCTTGGGATTTTTTTATAACCTGAAAGAAAAAAAAATTGATAATAACAATAAAGCAACAAAAAAAGTAGAATACTAGTAAAGCAAGACTGTAAAAGAAAATATACTTTGACAGTCTGACAATAGACCTGACTCAAATGAAAATAACTAGAATAGAGGGCCAAAGCAACATTGGTAACTGTATCAAATTACTTATACATACATACACATACTCAAGGTTAGGTAAGGTTGGGTCAAGTCAAAAATGTAACTACTATAGTAAAATGAAGTTATGATTATTAAATATGAATTAAATGATATTAATCTGAACTACAGATTGCTATATAGATACACTACTAACTCTTGTGATAATATTAAACATATATATGTAGTCATTCACTGTGTTTCTGGGATAGCAAACGTGCAGCAAGCATTAACATCAGGTACCAGTTGAAAGATCATAATCTATATATTTGAAAATGGAAGAGAATCTTTACAATTACACTGAAATTATTCTGCAATTTCCTAAAATCAGTAATGTATTTTAAAATAAGCATGTAATACAGGTGATTCTATTCTAGCCCTATTTATTCAAATAAAAACCATGAATTATAAGTCAGCTAGCATGTGTTATACAGAAATAATAACAGAGGTGAGAGAAAGAAGCTAATCGAACTTTTATTAGGTATATTCATAAATAGCAAATTATTACTTCCATTCCAATTTTATGCAATCCTTTAGACACAAGTAATGAAGCACTATGGTTCAACATTCTAATGTTGTTTAGTCACTCAGTCATGTTCAACTCTTTGTGATTCCATGGACTGCAGCATGCCAGGCTTCCCTGTCCTTCACCATCTCCCGGAGTTTGTTCAAACTCAAGTCCATTGGGGCTTCCCTGGTGGCTCAGCTGGTAAGGAATTCGCCTGCGATGTGGGAGACCTGGGTGTGATTCCTGGATTGGGAAGATCCCCTGGACAAGGGAACAGCTACCCACTCCAGCATTCTGGCCTGGAGAATTCCATGGATTGTATAGTCCATGGGGTTGCAAAGAGTCCACATGACTGAGCGACTTTCACTTTCACTTTCAAGTCCCTTGAGTCGGTTATGTCATTCAACCATCTCATCCTCGGTCGCCCCCAAAATCCTGACAATGTCTCACAAAAAAAGTTTAAACCAAATAGTTGTTTGATAACACTGAAAATATAAAATAATGCTAGTATGATCTTTCCTGTATGAAGATGAGACTGACTCACCGTCAATTAAGACAAGCTTCAAGCTGATTTTCCACAGTGAAGACAGACTTCCTGATACAGCCATTCTCTTGCCAAAGCTCCCTTGTGAATAATAGCTTGTATCTGCAAGATAAGTGTTAACAATAGTCACAGAAAGTAACAAAATAAAATTATCGATATAGAAATGAAACCTATGCCTTGGTCCCAACCACTGTGCTTTGATGAACCAAAAATGAAGTCACAAAAATTTATGAATACTGTATAATACTTAAAAACAAAATTGCATATGCATTTACTCGGATACATTAATTGTATTCTATATATCACTGACCTAAAAATGCATATAATCACAGCCTGACCTCTATCCCTAAGTAAAAATGTTCTCAGCCATCTTAACTAAAACAAAAATTGTATCTGACATGTAAAATCCAAAGTATATAATGAAAATGCTCAAAACATGAAAGCATGCCAACTTTATATCCCTCATCACCAGTAGCAATAACTGGGGAAATTACAGAATATTTCTGTTAATGTTAGCAATATTCTCAATAGCATTAAAAACAGTATGACTACAACCAAAATTATTTCAACATTTCCCAGAATCCTGAAAAATACTTCTACTTTTAATGAAGAAAAAGTACTTTCGTTACTAGCTTCAGTGTTCATTCATGTTAATTCAGAACAGAGGTTTTGTAATTAAATATTCCTGATAACGGAATTTAATCAGTTGCCAGATGAATTTCCTTCATAAGAGTTGAGGAAGCTAGCTAAACATTGCTGAAGACATACTTTATAGTAAAAGTAAAATTAATATATGGGCTTCTTTGTTATTTAAGGGAGTAAGAGATTAATATTTGTTAAAAATCAGTAAGAAGCAGAACTTCCCTGGAGGTCCAGTGGTGAAGACTTTGTGCTTCCAATGCAGGGGTCGTGGGTTTGATCCCTGGTCAGGGAATTAAGATCCCACAAGCCACGTGGTGTGGCCAAAGTAGTCAAAAAATCAAAATTCTTAAAACTTAATAAAAAAAATTGGTAAGAAGCAGCTAACAACTGGATACAATTCAAACAAAATCACGATGCTAAATACCTATGATGAGCAGTGTTAGTCGCTCAGGCGTGTCTGACTCTTTGCGACCCCATGGACTGTAGCCTGCCAGCCTCCTCTGTCTGTGGAATTCTCCAGGTAAGAAGACTGGAGTGGGCTGCCCTTTCCTCCTCCAGTGTGTCTTCCCGACCCAGGGATCAAACCCAGGTCTCCTGCATTGCAAGCAGACTCTTTACCATCTGAGCCACCAGGGAAGACTCTGAGTCTATTTGGGGGTTCCGTATCAGGTATAAAAATAACAAGACATAGTACACAATCTCAAAGAAATCACAATATCAGTATTATTGAAACATTTCCCACTTCCACTTCTATATAGTTTCTGCAATAATAAACAGCTAACTTCCAACCCAGGTCCTCTGCTAGAAGAGCACAGCATCATACCAGAACAAGTTAGCTACCGCAGGAATGAGGCTCTAGGGCTCCTCCTGCAAATGGAGATAAGGAAATTTCAATAGGAATGTTGAGAAACTTTGCTACAACCTGTGATGGAGGTCTACTGCCACCCATAAACAAATAAACTCCGTTCATTCTAAGGCACTAGACTAAACTGTTTCCAGTCACAATTCTGTTTTAAAAGGTTATTCTCCTTATCAACTCTTCATTATTTTCCTTACCATCATCTCTCACCAACTCATCAAAATTGAGAATTAGGCTGCAAACTCCTAAACTTCCTCTTCATTGTGGTTCCCATTTCCACAATGCCTAGCAGAGCACCTTCCAATTTTTAAATGCTTAATAGATGTTTGGTAAATTGAACTGAACTAGTCATCCTACGCGTCCACTTGTCACCCCCAAAATCATCACTTATGCTAACTACACCCATCATTCTTGGCAGGACAGTATGAAATGAAAAGATAAAATGATTTATTAATTCAACAAATGTTTTGCTCAGACACCTACTAGGTACCGTGTTAACTTTCATGGATATTAGCATAAATAACACATGATCTCTGCCCTTAAATAACTCAGTCTAGTAAGAAAGATAAAGATGGAAAATAGCCATTATAATACACTGAAATCAGTTTATAACCAGTTTAATAGAAAGTGCTATAGATACCAAAGGAAAACTGGCTTAGAACAAAGGCTTTAGAGAGGAGATGTCATGTGAGAAGAGTACTAACAAATAAGTAGCTGCTGAACAGAAGGATAAACAGAGAAAGGGCATTTTAAGCAAAAGAAAGAGTGAAAAATTATTGATATGCAAAAGAGTACACAATATATTGAGAATTTTGAGAAGCTTTTGGAAAAGTAGCAAATGAGGGGAAAAGAAGACATACGGAAGATCATAGATGCCTTATGATACTAAAAGGCTACAGCTCTGTCCCGGCTAAAGGAGATAAGCCAAGAACATGACATGACCATTAAAAAGATCCTGGCAGCAATGTGAAAGATCAGAGGGAAGACAAGACGAGAGAGGCATGGGACCAAATCATGAGACAAAGATGACCTGACTTTCATAGTTTATGAAAACTATGGCGACCTAGTTCATGGGTGACCATTAGGTTTGTTACCCAGTGGATGCGAAATTTAGATATACATTTAGAGACTACTACAGATTCTAATTTATTTTAGAAAACTGTTTATGTGATATCAGTTCAGTTCAGTTCAGTCGCTCAGTTGTGTCCGACTCTTTGCGACCCCATGAATTGCAGCACGCCAGGCCTCCCTGTCCATCACCAACTCCCGGAGTCTACCCAAACCCATGTCCATCGAGTCGGTGATGCCATCCAACCATCTCATCCTCTGTTGTCCCCTTCTCCTCCCGCCTCCAATCCTACCCAGCATTAAGGTCTTTTCCAATGAGTCAACCCTTCACATGAGGTGGCCAAAGTACTGGAGTTTCAGCTTCAATATCAGACCTTCCAATGAACACCCAGGATTGATCTCTTTTAGGATGGATTGATTGCGATATAACCTCAACCAAACAGCAGAGCAGGAATTTCAAAGAAATTATATCAAGATACCAAAATATAAATAATGACTAGCTCAGGATACTTGGATTACAGGTTATACTTTTCTTCTTGTTATTGATATATTCAAAATTTCCCACACATTAGAATTAAAAATAAATTTCAGGGCAATTTCTTGAAACATAAAAGCTACAACTGGCATTAACCATAAGTGGCCAGTGCCAGGATTCCTTGACAACACAACTGACTCCAAAGGCTCCCTTCACGACCACAGCCCACTAGACATAAAATACTCACGCCTACATCAGAACATAAACCCATTCCCTTTCTGCTCCTGTAATTTTCTCTTACCCTGAATGCCTATCCAAATCCTAACCTCATCATTTGTTGTTGTTCAGTCACTAAGTCATATCTAACTCTTTGCAACCCCATGGACTGCAGCATGCCAGGCTTCCCTGTCCATCAGCAATTCCCAGAGCTTGCTCAAACTCATGTCCATAGAGTCAGTGATGCCATCCAACCATTTCATCCTGTCACCCCCTTCTCCTCCTACCTTCAATCTTTCCCAGCACCAGGGTCCTTTCCAATTACTTGGCCACCTCTTTACATCAGGTGGTCAAAGTATTGGGGCTTCAGTTTCAGCATCAGTCCTTCCAATGAATATTCAGGACTGATTTCTTTTAGGATTTACTGGTTTGATTTCCTTGCAGTCCAAGGGACTCTCAAGAGTCCTCTCCAATACCACATTTCAAAAGCATCAATTCTTTGGTGCTCAGTCTCCTTTATGGTCCAGCTCTCATACCTGTACATGACTACTGGAAAAACTATAGCTTTGACTAGATGGACCTTTGTCAACAAAATGACATCTCTGCTTTTTAATACACTGTCTATGTGTGTCATAGCTTTTCTTCCAAGGAGCAAGCATCTTTTAATTTCATGGCTGCAGTCACCATCCACAGTGACCTGGAGCCCAAGAAAATAAAATCTGTCATTGCTTCCACTTTTTCCCCATCTATTTGCCATGAAGTGATGGGACTGGATGCCATGATCTTCATTTTTTGGATGTTGAGTTTTAAGCCAGCTTTGTCACTCTCCCCCTTCACCCTCATCAAGAGGTTCTTTAGTTCTTCTTTGCTTTCTGTCATTAGAGTGGTATCATTTGCCTATCTAAGGTTGTTGCTATTTCTCTCAGCAATCTTGATTCCAGCTTGTGCTTCAACCAACCTGGCATTTCTCATGATGTACTCTGCATATAAGTTAAATAAGCAGGATGACAATATACAGACTTGATGTACTCCTTTCTCAATTTTGAACCAGTCCATTGTTTCATGTCCGGTTCTAACTGTTGCTTCTTGACCTGCATATAGGTTTCTCAGGAGACAGGTAAAGTGATCTAGTATTTCCACCTCTTTAAGAATTTTCCACAGTTTGTTGTGATCCACACAGTCAAAGACTTTAGCGTGGTCACCAACAGCTATAATCATATCATACATGCATAACCAAAAGCTCATTATCTGCCCCACACACTGTGACATCCAATCACATTTTTATTGAAACCCTTCTTGAATAATTCCCCAGTTTGTTCTTCCTGCAATTTTCTACAAGAATACTAGTGAATAAAAAAACAATGCTAGTGCAAAATCAGTCCTATTCTAAAACAAATATTCAGACGTGACTCATTTATGGATATATGTGCATATAATTATACCAATGACTTGATAAACTGAAATTTTATGTATATAACCACTACAAAAGTTTTCAAATCTATTATCTCAGAAGAAACTGCTTACTATTATGAGTTGCACGGTGCCCCCTACAAGATGTTGAGATCCTAACTCTCAGTACCTGCAAATGCAACCTTATTTGGAAATAGGGTTTTTGCAGATAATCAAGTTAAAATGAGGTCATTAGGGTGAGCACTAATCCAATATGACTGATGTCTTTATACATAGAGGAAATTTGAACACAGAGACAATAATACACACAGGGAGGACACCGCATGAAGATGAAGGCAAGGTTCAGGGTTACGCATCTACAAGTCAGAGAATACCAAAGACTGCCAGCACACCGTCATAAGCTACAAAAGAGGCATGAATAGATTTTCTCCCTCACAGCCCTCAGAAGAACCAACCCTGCCAACATCTCAGTCTTGGTCTTGTAGCTTACAGAACTGAAAGACAGTAAGTTCCTGTTACTTAAGCTACCCTCATTTGTGGTGCTGTTACAGCAGCCCTAGCAAAATAGCACATCCATTAAGGGAAACTGATTTTTTCCTTTGAAAGTCACTAAAGATGAAAACATTCTGAAGAAAGAGTGTGAATCAGAAATAATTTCTTCCTATTCATTTTTAAACTTTATAGAAAAAGTGCTATTTAACAGCTAAACCAACCTGGTATTAAAAAATTCTAATGGGATATGATTCAATCTTCATCCTATATAGCACCTTTATACACACAGCATTACACTGGAGGATGATAGCATCCTATGGGGCTTTCCTGGTGGCTCAGCTGGTAAAGAATCTGCCTGCAATGCAGGAGACCTGGGTTTGATCCCTGGATTTGGAAGATCCCCTGGAGGAGGACATAGTAACCCATTCCCATATTTTTGCCTGGAGAATCCCATGGACAGAGGAGCCTGGCGGGCTACAGTCCATGGGGTCACAAAGAGTCAGACATGCAAAGAGTCAAACTACCTTTACAACTTAGACTGACATCAGGTTAACTCTAATAGTATGGCATTATCCATTATAACCTTCTATCAGGTATGAGTGATGTGTTTTTGCCTTTTTTAAATAATGCAAAACCCAACTGATTACCAAAATTCAAAAGAATTTTGTTATATCATGCAAACAGTGTTCACAAGATACAAATTATACCTCCACTGCTCACTGTAATACTTAAATGACACTTATACATCTACATATAATGAAATAAAAGACAATTCCCTGGCATTCCAGTGGTCAGAACTTGGCATTTTCACTGCCGTGGCCCAAGTTCAATTCCTGGCTGGATAATTAGGATCTTACAAGCCATGTAAAATGACAAAAAAAAAAAAAGAAACTACATAATTAAGTCTAAAAAAGACTGAAACTAATATGAAGAGAATGGTGGTATTTTTTGTTAACCTTTTCAACTAAAGTAGCTATCATCTGCCATTGTTGTTGCTGTTGTTTAGGTACTAAGTCATCTCCAATTCTTTTGCAACCCTATGGACTACAATCCTCCAGGCTCCTGGATCCATGGGCTTTCACAGGCAGGAATACTTGAGTGGGTTGCCATTTCCTTCTCTGGGGGATCTTCCTGATGCAGGAATTGAACTCGCATCTTCTCCAATGGCATGCAGATTCTTTACCACTGAGCCAGAAGGATCTACATTGGTCAAATTTGTTAGAAAATGTACCCCACTTCTCCTTGTGAGAAAGCCAAATAGTAAATTATTCTATAGTACTCTTAACAAAATTTCATGAAGTATAAAAGCGTGATGATGCTGGGAAAAGACCCTGATGCTGGGAAAGACTGAGGACAAAAGGAGAAGTGGGCAACACAGGATGAGATGGTGGGATGGCATCACTGACTCAGTGAACATGAGTTTGAGCAAACTCAGGGAGATGGTGGAGAACAGGAAAGCCTGACATGCTGCTGTCCACAGGGTAGCAAAGAGTCAGACACAACTTAGTGACTGAAAAACAATTAAAAATATGTTCAATGCTGTAATAAATAATATTAAATTTAACGTGAGGTCAAGACCAAATATATGTATATTCTAAACATTTATAAAAAACATGTTTTGCCTTCATACTTAGTATATGTCCTAATGTTAATTCAAATAGACTTTGCAATTGAGTTTCTTTAAAAAAAAATGAATCTGCTTCTTGCCAAATAAGGAAATGGAGGCCACCTTTCAGAAAATATTATGCAATTATTTTTTATTTAGACAGATTGGCATATTTAATATAAACAGAGTATAAAGAAAAATTCTTAGATCTTATTTTTTATTTAAAGTTAGCTAATGCCATATTCTATTGATTCAAAATACTATATTAAGACAGTATTTTTCTTAGTTTATTTTTGTGTATGGTGAGAGAATGTGTTCTAACTTCATTTACATGCAGCTAGCCAACCTGCCCAACACCACTTGCTGAAGAAACTGTCTTTTTCCCATTGTATATTCTTGCCTCCTTTGTCAAAAATTAATTGACCATAGGTGTGTAGATTTATTTCTGAGCTCTCTATTCTGCTCCATTGATCCATTTGTCTGTTTCTGTGCCATGCTGTTTTGATTACTGTAGCTTTATAGTACTGTATTGTCTGTGATGGCTACACCTCCTATTTAGTTCTTTTCCTTCAGGGTTGCTTTGGAAAAATGGCTTAAAGGCTTAAACATAAGACATGACACCATAAAGCTCCTAGAAGAAAACACAGGAAAAACATTCTCTGACATAAATTGTACAAATGCTTTCTTAGATCAGTCTCCTCAGGCAATAGAAGTAAAAACAAAAATAAATAAATGGGACTTAATCAAACTCACAAGCTTTTGCACAGCAAAGGAACCATAAACACAATGAAAAGACAACCTATAGAACGGGAGAAAATATTTGTAAATGATGCATCCAACAAAGGCTTAATTTTCTAAATATACAAACAGTTCATACAACTTGACAACAACAACAAAAAAGACAATATAAAAATGTGCAGAAGACCTAAAGAGATGTTTCTCCAAAGAAGAAGTACAGATGGCCAATAGGCACATGAAAAGATACTCAACATGACTAGTTATTAGAGAAATGCAAATCAAAACTACAATGAGGTAACACCTCATGCCAGTCAGAATGGCCATCATTAAAAAGTCTACAAATAACAAACGCTAAAGAGGGTGTAGAGAAGAGAGAACCCTCTTACACTATTGGGAGAAATGTAAGTTGGTGCAGCCACCGTGGCAAACAGTATGGAGGTTTCTCAGAAAACTAAAGACAGAATTACCACATGATCCAGCAGTTCCACTCCTGGGCATATATCTAGACAAAACAGTAATTCTAAAAGATACATGCAGCCCTATGTTCACATTAGCACTGTTTACAATACCCAAGGAACAACCTAAATGTACTTCAACAGGTGATGGATAGAGAAGATATGGCACATATATACAACGTAATACTACTCAGCCATATAAAAAGAATGAAATTAAAAAAAAAAAGAATGAAATAATGGCATTTGCAGTAACATGGATGCAACTAGAGATTAACATACTAAGTAAAATAAGTCAAAAAAAAGAGAAAGACAAATACCAGATGCTATCACTTATATGTAGAATCTAAAATGTGACACAAATGAACCTATCTATGAAACAAACAGAATCAGGGACATAGAGAATAGACTGGTGGATGGGGAGGGGAAAGGATGGGAGGAGGTTAGATTAGGAGTTGGGGGTTAGCAGATGCAAACTGGTATATACAAAATGGATAAACAACCAAGTCCCACTGTATAGAACAGGGAACTAGATTCAATATCCTGTGAAAAACCATAATCAAAAAGAATATGAAAGAGAATGTGTATATATGTATAACTGAGTCACTGTGTTGTACAGCAGTAATTAACACAATATTGTAATTCAACTGTAAATTCAAACTATAATTTTATTGTAATCCAATAAAAAAATAAAGAAAAGAATAACGTATTAAAACAAAGTGGAGATCCCTCAAAAAAATTAAGAATAGAGTTACCATATGACCCAGCTGTTCCTCTTCTGGGTATTTATCCAAAGAACATGAAAACACTATTTCTAAAATATATATGTACCCCTATGCTCATTACAGTTTATTTATAATAGCCAAGATATGGAAGAAATCAAAGTACCCAATGATACATGAATGAATGAAAAAGATGTGATGCATGTTTGTGTGTAATGAAAAA
Organism: Okapia johnstoni; assembly: GCA_024291935.2. Classification (NCBI taxonomy): domain Eukaryota; kingdom Metazoa; phylum Chordata; class Mammalia; order Artiodactyla; family Giraffidae; genus Okapia; species Okapia johnstoni. The sequence goes on from CM044316.1 coordinate 82,037,828, forward strand.
TTAATCAGTCATAAAAAAAAGAGTGAAATTCAGCCCTTTACAATAACATAGATGGTCCTTGACGGTATTATGTTAACTGAAATAAGTCAGATGGAGAAAGGCAAATATCACACTACTTCACTCAAGTGCAATCTTAAAAAAAAAAAAGAACAAAATAAGCAAAATAAAACAAAAACAAGCTAATAAATACAGAGATCAGGTTAGTGGTTATCAGAGAGGAAGTGAGTGGGAAGAGGTGGGTGAAATGGATGAAGGTGTCAACTAGACTTACGGTGGTGATCACTTTGTAGTGTATACAAATGCTGCATTATAATGCCATACTTGTAAAATAAAAAATAATAAAATATCATTTTGGCTGAGCTCATATTATAATTCTAAGAACCTTCTCAAAAGGTAAAGAACAGCAACAGAAAACTAAGCATATCTTATTTTTCCTTTAATGTCCTAATATAATAAAATAAAATCACACAAATTCATTATATTAAGAAAATACAATATGTTAAATTATTGGCAAAAGACAGTATCAATTATTATCCCCCTGAAGACAGGGACTATGCCTTTATTTACTTCACATGCTTAAGCAAAAGAACTCAATAAATGTTAACTATACTTCAAGAACAGTAAGCACAACTGTAACACAACTCTTCTAAGAGTCAACTAATAGGAAAATTCTAAAGAGCTGGGAATTCAGAACAGGCCATGAACAAAATTTTACAATGTGCAAATTCTAATATTAGTAGAAGAAAATTCTACCCCCTGTAACCTACAGATAAATTCCAAGGTCACAGATGGAAAGTGTATATTGGCTGTGTCAGTAGAAGCTATACAGTCAGTGCTGGTTTTATAACAACCTTAACTTGGCCTAAAGTGAAGTCTTTCTCCTGATTTACTTCATTTAGTATGACACTCTCTACCATATTGCTGCAAATATTATTTCATTCTCTTTTGTGGTTAATACCACATGATATCGTGTATATGTGGAATCTAAAATAAGATACAATGAACTTATTTACAAAACAGAAACAGACCCACAGACATATAAAACAAATTTATGGTTACCAAAGGGAAAAGGGGTTGGGGAGGAATAAATTAGGAGTTTGGGATTAGCAGATATAAACCACTAAATATAAAGCAAACAACATGATACTACTATATAGCACAGGGAACCATATTCAATATCCTGTTATAAACCATAATGGGAAAGTATATATATATATATATATATGTTTCTTTGCCGGACACCAGAAACTAACATGACATTGTAAATCAACTATACTTCAATTTTTTTAAATCTTAATAAATAAAGTGAAGTCATTAAGAACTGAGGAGAATCTGCAGACATCGAAGGACCTAAATATAATCCTGGTAGTCTATATGACCAAAAGAAAATTATCTTTTTACCATATTTGGTTGATGTTTTTGCAAACAGCACATCACTTTTCTACTAGAGCTATTATAAGTAAGGTGATAAATGTGGACTATACATAGACTATACATCCTTGTGTCTACTGGGATCTTTCTGATATTAGCATTGTTGGCTTGATGGTTAAAGTCTGTATACTCACCATCACCATCCAGATTTATCCTGTGGTCAGGAAGAAAATGGGTTAGTCAGGAGCTAGTTTCCTTTACCTACACCTTTTCTCTTGAGTTTCACCTACCTGCTAGAGCAATATGGGGAATTTAGCCAGTGTAGAGAATTCTTTATACTATAGACTACAGATGCTTACCAGAACTTTCAATTAGATAAGAACTGCCTTTTGAAATACACACACACATACACACATATACACAGGGGCTTCCCTGGTGGCTCAGATGGTAAAGAATCTGCCTGCAATGCAAGAGACCTCGGTTCAATCCCTGGGTTGGGAAGAAGGGAATGTCAACCCACTCCAGTACTCCTGCCTGGAGAATCCCATGGACAGAGGAGCCTGGCAGGCTACAGTCCATGGGGTCACAAAGAGTCGGATATGACTGAGCAACTAACACATATCACAGCTCTCTCTCTAGACAGAAATGCTACAGAAATTAAAGAAATCATATTCAGTGAGTATAATCACATTAAGCAATGGCTAAATAAAAGAGGTACTAAATGCTGGTGTCTGATCACATTGGGTCTCTCCTCCCCAACCTAACATACTATGGGAAATTTCCTACAAGAAGCTGCTGAACACATAAGCTACTTGACCTAAAATACTCAGAGAAACATGTGTTACCTGGCTTATTGTTAAAATACAACCACCTTGAGAATATTTATAGCATTGACAAAGCTAATATTAGTAGTTTCATTGGCCCCAAAAAGAATTAACTACTTTTAGAAGTTTCCAAGTATGTATTTACAGAAGGAAGCAAACAATTTATTAAGCCAACTTTTTGGTCTTGAAGCAACAGATTTGGGGAAAGATAGTTTTACAATAGAACACAGAACTCACTTCTAGTTACACTGCTATTTTTTCATAGGAGAGGCATGGCACTGTCTGTGTGAATATTATGACTCAAGCTTACTCATCTTAACTAAGAATGAATTAAATTTGTTAGAGTAAAAACCTGAAAGAGGACGAAGATTCATGTAATTCAAAGTTGCCATTTTTAGAATGGGGTTTTGCTCCAAAGAGATTTTAAAAACATGTTTCTACATTATTCTATTTGCACTACTTTCACTTTAGTGCTCTGGTAAGTTGGTTGCTAAATAGAAACAAGAAATGAACTCATTTTCAAAAAGAAAGTCATTTGTGATTTGACCACAGCATAAACAACATAAAGAAGGAAGAAGTAATTTTTAAGGTCCTGACTGCCAAAATATATTGAAACGTAGATACAAGTCCATGCAGAGACACTTGTATTTGTGCTCCTCCCTGTTTTCCTGGTGCGGTCACCCTGTGACAAAAATCAGGTAATTAATGACAGGGTAAGGAGCCTATTGAAAGTCTCATTATACCCAGACTGTCATTCTTTCCAGGAAAGTCCAGAAAATACAGATGGGAATCACAGGCACTGCAGGGCACACCGTCTCTCATTCTATAACTAGCTTTCAGGGTGATATGGCTTCAACGTTTTTCCCCACAGAAAAGATAGTCTAAGAGAAAAAAAAACCTTTCCTGCATGCACAATCACAAAATCATGCAAGCCTGTGGATCATCTTTAATCACAGGCTAGAGCAGGAGTCAGCCAGCCTGTACCCAAAGAAGACACAATGTGAACTGAAGAAAAGAGTTTGAATGGAAGTGAAAAGAACTGAGTTTTATTCCCAGCTCTGTGATTTACCTGCATGGTCTTGGGCAAGTTACTTAACCTCTCTGGACCTCTGTCTCTTGTTCATTATGTTTTATTTTGTTTCACGGGGAAAACAAGAGGAAATCAAAAAGCTTTTAAAAATTATGGCTAGGAAAATATTAGAGATCACACAGACCCATTTCCAACTTCACAGATGAGGACAGTAAAGCAGAGAAGTATATCCAGCCATAGGCAATTAGATGAGAAGAGTTCTAACAGGCATTGCAGCTACAATTTTTAAAATTTACTTAAAATGACAAGCAATTTATGTCAAATTTTTAGGCCACGTGAAAAAACGTACATAAAAGGCAAAAAAGGTTGATAATTATCAAATTTAGGATGATAATTATCTCTTCAAAGAGCCATAACGGAATAGAATCAGGAAGAGTATCAGTTGTTCTGGTAGCATTTTATTTCTCAAAATGAGTTTAGAGTACAAGAATGTTTGTTTCTCTTTATATACCATTTTTTGTCTAGAATGTTTTCTAGTAATTTTTTAAGTAACCACTAAAACATCTTTAACCAAAATCTGAGTGAAATAAATGAAACCATTTCTCTGGAAACTATTTTAAACATTCTCCTGTTGAGTTTAAAAGGTAAATATCACTATGCCCCCTAATATAAGAACAGAAGAGTAAAAGAGGCTATAAGTATATTTTCAGCTTAGTAAAATATTAAAAAATACACACAACGGCACAAAACATAAAAGGAACTGTATTACTAGTAGCATGATTAACCCATTTAAGAATAGTGAGAGACATACCCGATAATTTGTATATGCCTAAGAAAAACATATTTAAGAGTCTCATCTGAGAGTCTTCTGTTTAATCATCAGGATTGTTTATTTGTTTTTAATGAGACAAACAGGAACTGAAATGGCTTACCAAAAGTAAGCAAAGGCCTTTCTAAACCTCAACATGGAACCTACCTGTAAAAACTAAGTGCCTCTGAAATCTCTGAAATTTTCCAACAAGAAAAGTGTAGGTCATTCAGCAAAATATATTTACTGTACACTACTATAATAGCTATTTAATTGTTGTCATTATGATGCAGATATATAATGGAAACAGATGTTCCTTTTTCCTTTCACCAAAGCATAAGAAAAGCATAAACTTGCTGATATTGCATGGACTACTACCATAGCACAATAGAGGAAAAAAGACATTAGCACATGACAATATTAGTTTTTACTACACAACTAATTGCATAAAAAGTACAACTTGAGATCATTAAATCAATATAATTTTCAGCACTACAGAAGGGAAACAAATAGATTTGTATAACCAGCCTATTTCACATCTGCAGTTGGGAAAATACTTCTGAGAGACTAAGTATATGCAAAATGCTACCACTGCTTTCAGAACACAAGGAAAAGTGTTGTTCTGTTTTCTTTGCTAATGTAACATGAATTAAAATGCTGCCTCCACAGAGAACATTTTTTAAACAGTACCAGTATAAACTGGAAGAACCTTTCCAAAAACGATTTGGCAGTTCATATCAAGACTTTTAAAAAATAGCCTATACTTTCAATCCAAGTAGTTTCTTTGCTAATAATATATTGTAACGAAATTAACCAGAGGGATGATAGTTTTATTTTAAATGCTATTCTTCATAACTTTATTTATAATCATGGAAAAGTAGAAATGTAACTAATAGTAAACCAATGGTTATGTAAATCGTATATGTTAAAACATAGTGATATAAATGACTTTAATGATAATTTTAATTATATAAGAAAATTTTCATTGTATAACACCAACTGAAGAAAAGCAGGACAGTTTATGTCTATATACACAGTATATATATAAAATGTTTGGGGGGGAACTCTTAGAAAAACATACAAAATGTCATTTCTAACTTTTTCACATTCTCTATTATGAGCAGATACTACCTTTTTAATCAGAAAATGATATGCTTTTCTTTAAACAGTTAAACAATTCTATTTCCATGCTCTAATACTCTCTGTCCTTGTCCCAAGTTTCTAAAAATTCTTTGGGTCAAATATTCTTACAAATATTTATAGGTAAATGGACTTAAAGATATGCTGACATATTGTTTGATCCCAAAATCTGGCATAGAAAGAAAAGTATTTGTCAGTCACATAGACATCGCATTTTTTCCTGAGTTAAACATTTTTTTTCCTCACATTAAGGAAAAGTTTTATGGGACAAACATTATGAATGCTTACTTAAAAGCTATTAATATGATGTATTTCAAGTCACAAAGTCAAGGAAATTTTTCAATTAAAAATAATTCTAAAGCATATTAAGTAGCCTATTAACTGCTCTCCCAAAATGCAAATTAAAAGTTTGCCATAAGCTTTTGTAGGATTCCTAGTTTCGGGATTCTATTTTTACAAGAAGGAGCTGATTTGTCTTAGGCTATTACTGTCTATTACTTCTAGAAGTCTTGAGGAAAGGTGGGAAGCAGCAAATGCTGGCAATCTGCCTAAAGAGAAATCAATGAAACAAATTAATCCTTCGCAGGCTGCAATGACACAGTAATCCATCATTCAGAGCTGCTTTTATATACCAAATCAGAGAGCAGAGCTGAGAGCCCTGGGGGACATCACAGACAACAACTTACACCAACACTGGGAAAATCCTGAGGAACCAGTTTATTTAAAGAGGATAGATTTCAGTTGATTGCCTATTTCATCAAATAAAGATTTTTTTTCCTTCACAGCGTGGGGAACCCAAGGCCTGATGACTGTATCTTCAGAATTCTGTACCATATATGTTGGCTGACATCAATAAGTGATGGGTGTTTTTAAATAATTAGCATCATTAATCAGTATGAACAAATATCTGGATAGAGTAATATTACTTTTTCCATCAAATTTCTAGGTGTTAAACACATTCTCTGTTTGCAGTAGGGACCAACTGTAAATTCACCTACTAATCTATAACGTAACTGACCAATTCCTGGTAAACCGCATTTGAGGTATAAGATATATACAACTTCCCAAGTATTGTGTTGTCTAAAGGCATGAAAACTTTCATTTCATTTCTTGTGGTATAAAGACCAATAAACCAACCAGATTATAAATAAATAACTTGCTTTATCATGATAAATAGCTCTCTGGCTTATACTAGAAAATGGAAGATAAATATAAATGTGGTTTCTTTTTAAAAATAAACATAATCAATGTACAGCAATACATTTACACTAAGTGTATTTGTTTATACATACAAAAACATATGTATCTAAATTTATTTATGCCTATGGAGAAATTTATGCACCTGAGTGTGTCATCCTAGAGCAATGTATTCTGAGTGAAAGTATATTCCCTAGATGAAAACTAATGACAAGAACTATAAAGTCACAGTGTATTACTATTGTTAAATGCATGCATCTTTTTCACAGGTAAATGAGAGAAGTTAATGAAAGAAGAAGTTAATGAAAGAAAAGAATTTTCAAGAAATAAACAGAAACAAACCTGTCACAATGGTCCCTGAAATGTTAAAACCCAGAATATCTAATCATGAATCAGAAAAAAAAAGGGGAGGGGTTAAATAAATGCTAACTAGTCGATTTCTGAGTGGCATCTTCGATTCTGAGGTCCATGGCCATATGATTGCAATTCCTGGACCTGCTGATGCATTTTTAATTCAATGCATGGATCTAGTATTTATTGATCTAATAAGGTTAAAGGTATTACATTGTTGCTGCTACTGATGAACTGTCAGCAATTTAATCTAGTGAAATCTAACAGAGGAATATATATTTTAGGGAAGGGAGTGGGTGGGGGAAGGGAGAGAGGGATGGGGGAGGCAATAGCTATGTAAATGTCATCCCTTCAATACCCATGATGGTGACAAGACCAAAGTCGATTCTCTCTCACACTGATTTGGGCTCCAGATATTTACCAACGATGTTGGCCACCAGCTAGCTGAGGTCACAATGAAGAGACTGCAACAAAGTCTTGCAGGTAAACCTTCAATATTAGGGAAAGCAAGGACTTATCTCCCACAGCCACCCTCTGGCCTCTCCTCAAAGGTTTTGAGATGCCTGCAGGCACACACATGCACTCACCCACAATGACCTGAACCTTTACCTTCTCACCTCAGGGTTTAAAGGAGCCCTTCAGCAGTTTCCTTTTTGGCCCCTAACATTGTCCAGGGCATCATTAGCATGCAGGCAGACAGAAAAGAAAGGAGACAATTCACTTTCTCAAAAGCAATTCTGCCAAAAACACAACCAAAAGAGAGAGGCTTTACAGGGTATGTCAAAAGATGGAGATACTATAGGATACAGAATCAGAGAGGAGGAGAAAAATCCACCAAAGTTTCTGAAACAGACACTTGGGGAATATTAAAAAGCTTTTTGCACTGCTCCGCTACCCTGCTTGTGGGCTTCCTTCCCCAACCTGGACACCTGGGAAGCGTGTTGTGCTCCAGCTTTTCCCCGACTTTGAAGAAATGGATAATCTAAGGAGCAGTACGGCTGCTGGGGTCAGTAAAACTATGCTAATTGGTGAACCTAATTGCTTCAAGCAGTCCTGCCTCCAAACATGGAGAGCACAGTTGATGGAGTCGGTCTGTTCCTAATAAAATGAAGAAGCACTGAATTAAATTCCCAAGGAAGGCACTATAAAAGTTTCCACAGTGTAACCAAATGACTTCACCTATGCTATTACCCCTAAGATGACATCTTTGAAAGAAAGCAGACCCCAGTCAGGCTCCATATTCATAAATTGACTGAGTTTTAGGCCAGTGAATCTGGATTGATTTAAAAAGGCTTTTTCATCCTTCCAATCAAATGAAGTCATTGTTAATTAGATGCTTTCTGTTAACAATGTCACTCTTCTCCGCATTACCTGCTCACACTTGCAGCGCCTCTAGTGCAACATCTGGACGTTTCCTCCCCCACACCACCCCGGTCCCCCATTCGTCCAGCAAGTTCGGCTCCAGGGTGGTGGTGGTATTTCCTTTTCTCCATCCCTGTCTGAAGGACAATCCTATTCAGTGTACCAGAGGCGAGATACACAGCAACTCTGTAGATTTGAGAGATGATAAAACAACGTCTGGGAACACTCCCCAGATACAGGGCTTCCAAAACAATCATTTTTAATTAACTACGCAGCAGTTTCTCTGTGCTGTTTCCCGCCTTGTGGACGGATGTTTTCCACGCTGCCGAAGGCCACAACGTAAACTCCCAATGACTGTCCAACTTCTTAAAATCAAGCTCCCCCTTACACTAGAAACCGGGTTTGAGGTCTCCCCGCCTTGCCCCCCAGGGCCTTGCTCCCTATCCCCTTCTCTCTACACCCAACACCTGAAGAGGACCAGCGGGCCGAGACGGGCAACCTGTGGGGCAGCCCAGGGTGCTCCAGGCCCAAGAAAGGAGAGAAGCGAGAAGCGCAGGGAGTTAGCCTCGCAGAAGGCACCTCGCTCGACGGTGGGTCTCCCTCAGAACCTAACAAGGCTGGACGGAGGCCGGCTCCCTCCCTCGGGTCCATTCCGGAGAGGCTGGCGGCGCGAAACCGAGGGGGCACCCGCCAGAGCCCGACCGAGGGCGCGCGCCTGGGATTCGGGGAGCGTGCGCCACCCCCCGGTCGGGCCTGGTTTCCTTCCTGAACCTTCCCCGCCGCGCGGGCCCGGGGCCTCGGTCGCTCCGGCCCACCCGCGAGGTGTGGGGGGGCCTTCGGCGCCCGCGAAGGCGCGGCTCCAGCGCTCGGAGGAGGGCCCGACGCGGCCCACCCCGGCGCGGCCCGGGCCCCTCGGCCTCGCGGGGTACCCCCGGCTCGCGTCGAGCGCCCCGCCGCCCCACCCCGCGAGCGGGCCTTTGTGCCCGGATGTGGGCCTCGCTTCCGGGAAGGCCTCCCCTCACCCCACCTCACCCCCCACCTCGGGCCCCGCTCCGACCCGAGAACCCGGGCTTCAAGGGGGGCTTGAGGGGGGTCCCGAAGGGAAAATGGATGGGAAGGAATCCGAGGGAGGGGCCTGAAGGGAAAAGCGGGGGGGGAATCCGATGGGGGGCCCTGAAGGGAAAATGGGTGCGCAGAGCGCAGAATTCGTTCTCCGGGGCCGCCCCTGTGGGAATGTGAGGAGGCAGGGGCAGTGAGGGCCCTAGACGGCCGTGAGGACGCCGCGGGCTTCCGGTAGGGCCTCCCTCCCCTGAGGCTCCGCTCGGCGTCGGCAGCGCCGAGGGCCACCCTTGATCCGAGGGCCTCGGCCGACAAAGGGGCCGCCGCCATCGCTTTAGAACCCCCGGCGGGTCCCCGAAGGCTAGAGGCGAGAGAGAGGCCTTCGGGGACCCGCCAACAGGTCACACACTTCACCCCGGTGCCAGGAGGTCCTGAGCGGGAGTCGCCTAACTACTGGGACACAGACCTCGATCTGGGCCTCTGGGTCCCTGAGGCAGGCGCTTGGGGGCCAGACGGCCTTGGGGGGGGGGGGGGGGCTCCCGACGGCCTTGGAGACCGCGGCCTGGCAGTCCTCCTCGCCTGGGGCTGCGGAGGAGTAGGGGTCAGAGGGGCTCGACGGTTAGGCCACCGTGAGTCCCGAATTCCTAGACCTCACAGACGGCAGAACCACAGCAGATGAGATTAGACAGTGATGGTGGAAAGACAAAAGCACCCCCCACCCCGAGACAGGCACACTCTGCGAGCGGGGACACTTCACTGCCCTTCTTCAAATCTTTTACCTCAGCGCTTTGCCCTCTGACAACGCCCGCCCGCTCCGCGAGACGGTTCAGGGAAAGGAACTTTCCCCGGGACTCTTTACTCCTGTTACGTCTGCTTTGGGAGGAAGTCCGACAAAAAATAGCAGCAGCTGAAACACCTGCGGTCTCTCAATACCATTAAAAAAAAAAAAAAAAAAAAAAAAAAAAAAAAAGGACGGTGACTGGAGTCATTTCTCCTTCCGCTTCCAGAGGGAGCTCAAACCTGAAGCCTCAAGGTTATCCCTAAGTGTGAAACAGGATGCTCGCCAAACCGCCTGGGAACACCGCCGCCCCGCACCTGGTGGGGAGGAGGGTTCCCCTTTGCCAACAGAAGCGACGACCCGATTGTTCTCATCCTCATGTATTTGTGTGTGAACCTAAATTGGGGGCTTGTGCAGTGTAACACCCTCCTCTGACCCTCTGGAGACTAAACTAGAACTGAGCGAAGGGAGATGGGGCGAAGGGGAAGGGAGGGAGGGTGCCCTGGAGAGAGTGGCTGGCAGAAGTCTGAGTGGGTGGTTGCGCAAGGGCGGCGGGACCCAGGTGAGCGCGGTTGAATCCCAGAACCGCCGGCCACGGGGCTCTGGGCAGACCCCGCAGAATCTGGCCACGTGCTGGGGCTGCTGTTAACTCTGCCTTTCGGTGATCTGCACACACACGCGCGCGCGCGCGCACACACACACACACACACACACACACACACTCTGACGCGTGCATCTCTCTCTCCAGGTGCTGAGATCCCTCCGAGGTTCTCCAGGCATGGGAACCCCGCCGGGTGTCCGCCTGGCGAGGTAGCTGAAGCCAGGGAGGGAGGGCAGACGAAGGCGCCCGTCTCGGTGGGCACCCAGCCCCGCGCAGGGTAAGGACTGATCGAGCGGCGGCGTCCTCCATGGCCCAGGCCTCTCCTCCTCGCCATTAGGTCGGGTCACCTGTCATCCCGAGCTTGCCGGGTGCTCGCCACGCTTCGCTCTCCACGGCCATGCGACAACACCCTGCCAGCCGAAGCTGCGCGCCCTGGTGGTTCCCGGGTGCCCCAGCCCAGAGAGCCAGGGCTCACCCCTCACCGCAAGCCTCTAGATACAAACAGCACTGGCGTCGCTCTTCCTGCCTCCAGATCCGGATCTTATCCTCCCAGCGGGCAATGACTCGCCGGTTTTGGGGGGGTGGTTGTTGTTTCTTTTAAAAGTATATTAAAGGATCATTGGCGTCTCCCTGTCAAGGCATTACGCCTTCACCCGCCAGCAATTAACCACACCTCAGAGGGCTGCTATTAAGAGCTAAATTGAGCTGCAAAACTAGGTATCCCGTTTCAGGCAGATGTTGTCATCTCCCGAGAAGATAAGCGGCGGGCGGGCCGGACCCGCAGCTTCCGCAGCCGCCGGAGCCGCACTGGACCAGGCTAAGGACTCTGGTTTGCGGGGGCTGGAAGGGAGGTCCCCGCCGGACCTGGCGCTGGAGCTCCAGGAGCCGCGGGGGACGGGGAGGGCTCTAGCTCTCGGACCTCAATCGCTGAGCCGTCAAGGGGAAATGTCTCCCGAGTTACGCCAGGGAAAACGCCAAGAACGAGCCGTGCGTCTTTACGCAGAAAAGTAGAGTGCAGAGTGTGAGCGGAGCCCCAGCTCTGCGGCCAGAGACCCGGAACGGGGACAGCGGAGGTGTGGCAAGAGGGCAAAGTAGTGACTTTGGCTGGCACCTCTCCACCGGCACACCCCACTTCCTCTTCCCGCCACTCCAGCCTCCTTCCTCCCTGGTGGCAAGCCCCCAGGACCCCTTGTGGAGGAAGGCGCGGTGCTATGGAGATGCTAGAGCTGGAGCTAGGGAATCCTGGACGAAAAGGTGGCGTTTAGGACAAAGGAGGTGCACTAGAGAGCGCCCGCCGTGATGTCTTTCCACTGTTCCTCACCCCAGTCACTCCTGGGGACTTGGAACACGGCTGTCCTGTCGCAGGCGGCTGGGAGACCCTGGAGGGCGGAGGAAAGGGGGGGGGGCGAGCAAGGGGACGTGGCTCTTGCTACAGTTACAGGGCCTTCCTCCCGATAGTGGGCACAATAAATTTAGCCAAGGCTAGAGGAGATTAATTTCCTAGCATAATCCAATTAAAAGATTTCTAAAGTAATCTTTTGCGAAAATGGAAAAAAAAAAGTGCGTAGCTAAAGAGGGGACTGCTTTTGATGACAGTGATTTATCGCCTCGGCACAGCGGGCGCTGGCCTCTCTCTCTCCCGCACGCGATTTGACCAGGGCCTCCCGTCGGTGCCTCCAATCCAAACCTTAGCCTTTCTGAAAGACAGCCATCCATCACGCCAACCTGGGCAGGAGAAACAAGTGCAAGGGACTGGAGTTGCTTACAAGCACCATAGACTTTTTAAAGTGCTATTAGATTTATGGTCTCTTTTTCGACGCCCATCCAGAGTAATTAGCACATATGTTCTAAATAGATGATAGTTTTGTGAGCAATAAAGCAATTACCCATCGTTGGAGCTGACAGTTCCTCCAACTAAACTCCAACCAGCAGCTAATTGGAAAAGTCATTTCAGCTCCATTGTCTGCAATTAGTCCTGCTAAACTACTACACCCCAACTAGCTGGTTTGAGGTTAATTTATTCAGTGTTGTATTTGCACGGACGAACCATTGCTACGAAGGCACTTGCCTTTTGCCCCCACCAGACTTCGCACTGGGACTAGAGGAGCAGGTGGGAGTGATGTTTGGGGGTCAGGATGGGTTCCCAGGGGAGGAAGCGCCTGGCCGGGCCTCAGCTTCAAGGTCAGTGTCCAGCGCACTAAGCGCTGCTGCCGACAGAGAAAGCCATTGTTTCTCCTGCTGGGCAGTAACTGAAAGAAACTGCTCAGTTCTCAGTTTGTGCTACCAAAAGCTGAATGTTAAAAAAAAAAAAAAAAGAAAATCAGCATAGAGGAGGTGACTGGGATTCTGAGGGCACACCTTTCCTGCTCTACACCCAGCTGTGACCCTGGGCCACCTAACTGTCCCTAAAGGATAAAAGTAGACTCAGACTCCAAAACAGCAAAACCCCGATCTCTCTTCCAAGTCGGGGGAGAGGGATCTTTCAATTCTTTCAATTCTCGGAGTGGTTGGTGAAAGAAAAGACTAGAAAGGTCAGGCAGACTAGAAAGCCCTGCTTCTGCCTTCAGCCTCTCGGAGTGCAAAGTCCCCTTGAAACTGGTGGATTTACATGAATTCCTTTCTTCGCTTTTCCTTTTTCTTTTCCTTTCTCTCTTTCCTTCTTTCCTTACCTTTTTTCTTCTTTCCTTTCTAAAGTTAAGCCCAACAGGTCCAAGATGTGTGCACAGTGAGTGGAAAAAATGTGTTAAACGTCGGTTTGACGCCCCACCGGAGCTTCCAAATATCCAGCGGCTGGGATTCTTCTACTTAATTTAATCTTTATTGGACAGGGCAGCTCCTACGCTCCTATTCACCAGGAAACCCCGGGAAACGGATCGTTAGGGTTCAGAACTGAGGGCGGGAAGAAGAGGAGTTAAAGAGGGATTAATCCTCTCCCACCCAACCTCGAACTTTGGAACTGCGATCTCTGCTAGGCTGGGGTTAGGGGAGGGAGCCCAAGGTCCCAGCCATGACAGCCAAGGGTCTCTGCAGTCTGGAGCAGGGGGCGGGGAGGCTGCCAGGCTGGATGGGAACTTGTAGCCCTGGTAACCGAGTATTCCCTTAAAGGAATTTACATTCTGGGAGCAATTCGAATTTTACTTAGAAGAATATGGGATTGGGGGTGGGAGCCAGAACGATCTCTTAGGAAGTAAAGCCCAGCGCCTTCAGCCCTAGAAATAAATGTCCTTTTTTTGATTCATACCTAACAACCTGAGACTGTTTCTCCTTTATGAAGGACATGTAACAACGGCTAAGAAGACAATTTAAATAGTATTGTAGTCAACATGTGAGACTTACTATAGCAATTCTCATTTCAAAACAAATTATAATCAGTTACTCAGCTTCAAAGATTTGGAAATATCTATAGCAAAAAAAAAAAGCAAACTTTTAAACTGCCTAATGTCAGGCTCTTGTTTTCCAGTTATTTTTGTTTTAGCCAATTTAATTCCAATAAAAACCAAAAAAAAAAATATTTTGAAAGTAATGGTCTCATTTTACCCCATCACTTCCCACCTGTCATACACTCTCTACCCTCTAAAGAGAAATTCTCCTGTCAGTGTGGCTTCTAGTTGAAAGTGGAAAGGAAATAAGATATCTTCACTAAAAGACTGTTCATCATGTTCTCAATTACTTGCTCTTTTTTTCAGGACTTAAATATGACATCCTAGAGAGTGGGTGGGGGGGGAGCTGAAAAAAGAGTCAACTGACACTATCACCTGGACTTGGTAGAGAATCCTAATGTGTGTATGCATACTTATGTGTAATGGAAAAAAAAAAAAAAACCACCCAAATCCAGAATGTATGGGACACATTTAGGTAAACATTCTCACACCCCCCAAAGTCTCTAAGCACATGTGTACAGAGATGTAGTCCTATGCAAGCTCAGCTAGCTGTCTACACACATGTATTCACTCCTGGAGTAAAGGCATTTTCATTGCTCCCCATAGTTTCTTTCCATTAAGGGCGATTAGATGATGTCTATTCAAAGTTGCTGATCCAGAGAGAAAATAAGAGTAGATAAAAGGAGATTTCAAGTGACCTTCTCATCCCTTTCACACCAACCTGAGCCCTAGAATAGCCAAGGATCAACCAACACAAAAGCCCTGTCCTTTCTCTTTTCAGCTTCAGAAGATTTCATGCAAATGGTTAACAATAAAACATAGAACTATCACCGAGTTTGTTAGATCACGCATTGGGAATACTTTATTAACTCCTCCCACAGACGGGCTAGGTTTATTATCCACCTCTGAAGTGGGTAAATAAAATACACATAGCAAAACAGGGCATAATTATTTACTGCTCCATGTGGTTTGTATCAGTGGTGTACTATGCTCGTTGCTTTTTCACTTGAACTTTACCTAAAGCCCCTCTCCCCCACTAATGGAGGACACTGTAATAAACATATCTTTCCACTGACAGTTTAGAGAGAAATGTTAGGTTTTTATTTACATCAAACTTCTGATGGGTAAAACAGGATTGCAGCATGACCATAGTTACCGACAGATCTGCTGGCTCTGTGAGCCAATACTTTTCCACTACTTTGGTTTACTTTATAGGCAGTGAAGAAAGTGGCATTGAAGACTTAAACACTTAAACATATTCCAGCAGCTTTTAATCAGTGTATGCCCAACTGAGATCTACTTCTGATGGGCTAATCCTGGAGTAAAAGAAATAGATGCTCTGACAGGTAACTATTAAGGGAAAGTATTACAGAGTGTAGTTAATTGTATTGTCAAGGTACTCTAACTAGTTTCAAACTTATTTCAAACTTGAACTTTTCTTCCAAAGCCAAGTCATCTTCCCTAGGAAGAAGAGCCACTCAGTTATTCTTCACTCAAGCCAGACATTTAAAGTAAAGAAATACATTTCCCAACACAAAGTCTCCAGTTCTTAATTTTTGCATAAATGCATTCACATAGCTAAGGCTTGATTTTTACAAAAAGTAAATATTTGTCGCTGGCTTCACTGGCGCGGGCGTGCTAGGAACTGTTGTCACTTTTCCTCCTTCAAAAGACTTGATTTGCATCCAAAGGTCAGCACTTGCTCTCCGGCCATTTTCCTGAGGCTACTCCTGGGCCCTCTAACTGGGTGCCCAAGCCAAAAAACGGGAAGTGCTTCCCTTATCTCTCTTTTCCAAAACACATGCTATAACTGGCCAGTTTGTGATAGAAAACTAAACTGCTTTTTAAGGTAAAGCACTTTTGTCTGGGCATTTCGACCCAAAGGTGACCTGGCCATACTAGTGTCCTAGTGAGTGCAGAAGCCTGCTGGATCCTTGTTTCAACTACGGAGGCAGGCTGAGAGCAGGCAGTCCATCAGAAGTCTGATTCCCAACTTGGCCTTTCCACCCTTGTTTTCACATTGACAAAGGCAGACCTTTTTACAGCTGGACAGCCACAATACAGACTGAGTTCGGTCTTGCAAGAAGGGGTGGTTTCTGACACAGGCAAGGCTTTTGTTTGTTTGTTTGGGATTTTGTTTTTAAAACAATCACAAAACATTAGGCAGGCATTCCTATGCCTCTCTTCACCCTTT
The DNA here is from genome assembly GCA_024291935.2 of Okapia johnstoni. NCBI lineage: Eukaryota > Metazoa > Chordata > Mammalia > Artiodactyla > Giraffidae > Okapia > Okapia johnstoni. The sequence goes on from CM044316.1 coordinate 82,053,923, forward strand.
TCTTCAAAAGATCTATGCAAGATCATTCTAAATACATCTTCTTCAACTTCATTTTTCACAGCCTTAATCTCATACCAAGGGAGACTAATTGATTCGGCACCTTTAAAATCAGCTCTTTGGGAAAGGTCTGCAGTAAGATCAGAAGAACTGACCTTTCTCCCAACAATTATTGGGCATGTTCATTTCTCCAGATGGGCCTGATAAAACAGGGTTATTGCTGTTCTATGGTTTCTCAAAACAGAAGAGTACCATTTGTAATGATTTAGGGGATAGGGAACAGATACAGGAGAGAATTTTCTACATATATCTGGTCATTTGTAGGGGCTCTTGAACTAGATTGAAAAAACGTTTTTACAAGGCCACCTTTTTTTTTTTCAGTGTGATTTAACAAAAACCAAAACAAACAATCCGTTGAGTTTGGGGAAAGCAAAATACTAATATCAAAGAGGTCACGGGATTAGTGAAGAATGATTCCAGCCTTAGTGGAAAGAAAGATAGTGGGGGGAGGGGTTGTTCATCAACTAGAAAATCTGCATGGATCTGGACTCGGGCCTGGAATGCAAGTCATGCTGTATGTGAAACCACTGCTTCTTTCCTTCTCCCACCAGATCACAACTGTTTATTTGCTGTTATGCTAGAAGAGAGCAAGTGTTGTGTGGAAGGTGTTTAAAAAGTGAATAAGTCTGAGCTCTGATACTAGCAATCCACAAGAGGTATAATAAGCCTGATCTCTCTCCCCAAACAGAGGGGTACCTTCTCATGTCCTTTGGGGAGACACACTGGAGACTCTGTGCATTGAACTAGACCATGAGGACCAGGAGGACTGAGGAAGGCTTTAGAAGGGAGGCCTGGGAGTCCAGGCTCTGGTGAGGCATCTCCTGTCTACAGGGGCCTCATCAGGACAGAGACCTTGGAGAGGGCTGACTATATATGGCCACGACGCTGGCCTTCTCAAGGAGGGTGCTGAGACAAGGGCCACAGTGGGTCTGGATCCAGGGGCCAAGTCCACACGCTGAGACTCAACTTAGAGGCCACCCTCCTGCCCCCACCTCAAACAAGAGCTTGGTGGAGAAGGGAGGGAGGGAGACCTTGGAAAGTGGCTGAGTGGAAGAAAGATGGAAATTCCAAATGCTTTTCTGCCCTTGCAGCTGGGCGTGCCTGAAAATCCCGTGGGTGGATTTTCACACTTTGAGGACCTACCTGCTCCCGCAAAATATGATCATTTTTCTCTTAAGTGCCCTCCCCAACAACAACAGTTACCATTATCTCCTGGTTGAGTGTGGGGCGCATCCAGCCTCAGGACCAGAATGCCAAATTGCACTAGGAACAAACTACAGCCTCGCAGAGACAAAGCCTAAGCTCCCCCAGAACCTGAGCTGGGGGTGGTGTGTTAAACCCGAGTGGAGGCGCTCTGCGGGCGCGCAAAGGCGATCGGAGAACGACAGGGTCCAGAAGAGAAACTGAGCCTAAAGTGCCGCTTGGGCTGGAGTCCAAGAAGGGGAAAAGTCTCGGACTTCTAGAGTCCAAAAAGGGGAAAGCGCCTCTTCTCGAAAAGCTTCGGTTTCTTCTTGCCCCCTCTCACGACAGCAAGTTGGCGCATATGCCCTACAGGAGCGGGATCTGTGCCGTTGCTTTGAAAACCCGAGGGTTTCCACGGCTCAGAGCACCATCTCCAACAGCCGCCCGCCCCCCTTTCTGTAACTGAGGCCGGGGGCGGGGGGCGGCCGCACCCCTCCCTCTCTTCCTTCCGGAGAAGCAGGAGGCTTCGCCTGAAGCCACTTGAGGTCTCCACTTCTTTCCCAGCCCCCCGGGGCACGCCGGATCCCCCGGGGCCTCTCCCAAGTTTGGAAGCTCAGGGTAGGGAGGGCGCAGGAAGAAGCCCCTTAGAGAGTGAGGGAGCCCCCACGGCTCTTGGGGAGCCGCCGCTTGTCCTCCGGACCCGCCCTAGCCCCTAGACCGCCCCGCCAAGCCAAGGCCAAGGCAGCTCGGCGGGCTCCTTCCCGCGCCCACCCAGCCCTCGGGCGCGGCCCCCGGCGTCGGCTGCCCCCGCCCCTCACGCCCGCCCCGCGCGCCCTCGGACGCAAACGCGCGCCCCTGCCCTGGGAGGAGGAGAGCTGGCTTGTCGGTTTTAATTGCGGCTCTTCCTTTCAAGCACAGGGGCTCCATCCTCACCCCTGGGGGAGGTGACCCCTCCCCGCCCCCGCCCCCGCCTCCGGCCCCGGCCCAGTCCCCTGGCTGCTGGGCTGGCTGCAGATCTCGGGCTCTCTTGCTGCCGCCGCCGCGGGTTCTCCGCTGAGGAGAGCGGCTTGGGGGTCCCTCTTAATCCGCTGAAGCTCTCACCCACATCAAACAGGCAGCCATCGATCGCGTTACATTAGGGGGATCCCGTTGCAAACGGCGTCCGCAGGTGGGCGGCAGGAGCCAAGCTCACCCGGGCCTGGCTGCAGCCGGGCAAGGCGCGGGCTACGCGCCGACTCCACCGCGGCTCCGGCTTGGCACCCGCCAAGGGAGGTTGGGGGTTGGGGGACGGCGGCGCGGGTTGCCCAACCTGTGGACCCTCCGCCCGCCTCCCCCCCACCAAGGCTGGAGGCTCCGCAGCCTCTTCCCGCCGGTGGGGGAGGAGGGTGGCGAATGGGGATGGGTGGGCGATCAGTTTTGAATCTGGACCGATGCTCGGTGGGGCGCAATCCTCAGCTCCAGGGCGGCCCCGCGGGCCGCGATCCCTGTTCTCCACGCCGCCGCGGGACAGAGGCCGGGGGGAGGGCGGTTCCGGAGCAGGGCCCCGCGGAAAGTTCTTCTCGACCTTCCCCGGCTGGCTAGACCGAGGGGTTCCCCCTCCAGGCCTGCGGAACCCCTGCGAGCAATCGCTGCCTCCCGGCCTGTCCGCGTTGCAACAACCACTCCGAGTTCAAAAGAAACGATAATCATCGCGTTACTTGCCTGGTAGGGCAGATGGGCCGGCTCTGGCTTCTGGCGCCCAAGACTTCCGGTCCAGGGTCCGAGGGCGGCCGGGCCCGAGAGCCGGGCGTCCAGGCGAGGGGAGCCTCCGGTTCACTGGCGCTTGCTTCGCGCTCCCTCTTGCACTCGCTCCGTCTCTCTCCAAGTTCTCTTTTCCTTCTCCCGGTCTCCCTCTCTCTCTGCCTGCTTCCTCTGCCCTCGACTGCCTGCCTTTGTACTGTATGAGTAGGAACATTTAGAATTCTTATGAAAAAACTCGTTCTTTTGCTTCCTTCTTTCCTTCTTTTTTTTTCTCTTTCCTTCCTTCCTTTTTTTTTTTTTTTTTGTTCTTTTAATCGTGTTCTCCTTTCACCTTTTAACTGACCAGGAGACTTGGGCGCGATTATCTGGGGAGACGAGAAAGGGCAAGGAGCCCTCTCCTGCCCCCTGTAGCCTCCCCTACAGCGTACAATGGGGCGGCTGCTTGCAGAGTGCATGGACTGTGTCCCTTCATTATTCGAACTGGAGGGGCTGCGGGGCGGGAGGTGGGGGGTCAAGACACGGAAAAGCCTTTATTCTGCTCTTTCGCATCGCCGCTCGTCACTAAGCGGTCACCGGGTTCCTGACTCTCAGTAGGACTGGAGAGAGACCGGGAAGCGCAAAACGCACCCCGAAGGCGCAGCGCTTCCCCCAAACCCCCTCCCTGGTGACATTTAAAGGGAGAACGAGTATTAAAACACACAAACCCTACCTCCGGCAATAACAGCGTGGCCTTTTTTTTACTCCCACCTTCACCTGAGGGCGTGTGGAGGCTCGGGGGTGCTGGAGCTGAGACAAACTTTGACGCTCTCCGGAGTCGAGGGGCGGCGGGCAGGCGCGCAGCTCCGCACCCCCCGGAGGCGGAGGGAGGCGGCTTTGTCACTCGGCGCCGCTGCGCGCCCGCCTGAGCCTGCCTAGGGGAGCGATCGCAGAACGAGGAGGTGGTGGGGTGGGGGGGAGAAGATGCGAGTGTGCGATTGGAGAATATGTAACTAATAGAAGTATCATTTTCCCTCAGTACGGTCTTTCAAGGAAGAAGGAGGAGGAAAAAAAAAATCCATTGAAAGAATTTTCAAAGTGCTGTGTCTTGGTTTGCAGAAAAGGCACAGGGCTGCGTGCCGGGTGGAGGAGGCGGGGAAGGGGAGGAGGAGGGGACCCGACCGCGCGTCTCCGGGACGCGGCTCCCGTCCGCTAGGTGGCAGCCGGAGCCAGCGATTCCTGCAGGCCTCGCGGCGGGACCCGCTCCTCCCGCCCGGGTCTCCTCCGGCGACCAATCGCCTTTGGGAACCGGGGGTCTCTCCCCTCTCTTTCCCTCTCTCTGTCTCTCTCTGCCCCCTCCCTCTTCCCCTATCTCTCTCTTTCTCCCCGTCCTTTCTTCCCTCTCTCCCCCATCTCTCTCTCTCCTACCTTCCTCCTCCCCACCTCCCATCCCCGTCTGCATCCCTTCTCTCTCACCCCTTTCCCCCTTTTCCTGGGACTCGGACTCGGCCCGCACTGACCGAACCCCCTCCCCGCAGCAATTTGAGAACTTACTACTCTTTTTTATTAACAATTATTGGAGCGTTCTTTGGAGGTTAGAACAGCCTGAGGATATAAAAAAAGGGAAGGAAAAAAAGAAGAAGGAAATATCAGAGGGGGGGGGTTTATTTCAAACATCACCTTTGGGATGAAGAGGAACTATTGATTCGGATTAATTTGGGGGGCAATTTCTGCGAATTCCAGAAGTGCGTTTTGTCATAATTGAACCTTTCATTTTAAAACCAAAATATACGTTGGACCAAGGGAAAAAAAAAAACACGGGGAGTCCCTACTTTGTTTCTTAAAGGAATAGAAAATGAGCAGAATCCACTCTAGGGCTGTGCTTATATGTGAAAAAACAAAACAATACAAACCCAGGATATTTCAGAAATCGTTAGGACGGTAAGAGTTTTAATTCCCATTTAAAAATTTCCTAACATTTCCAATGATCGTCTTCATGCTCATAAAAGCTAAATTTAAAAACTTTTCAGAAGAAAACAAAATAATGTCTGATTCTTTTTTTTACCCATTGCAAGGCATTCTTCCCCTCGCCATCCCTTCCCCCTCTGGTGTTGGTGTATGTGTGTGTGTGCGTGTGCGTGTGTGTGACCATAGACGACCCATACTAATCAGGTCTCAGAGTAAATAGCAGCGCAGGGCGATCTCAATGTAAATTGCGCTTGTCAGAAGCACACCCCCCCCCTCCACTTTCTTTCCTCCTCCCCTCGCCATCCCCGTCAGTAGGTAGCTGAGAGGGAGGGGAAAAAAAAAAAAAAAAAGAAAGAAAGAAAAAGAGGAGGGGGGAGGGGCTCTCCAACCAATGGCGTGCGGGAGGCTTGGCTAACCTTAGCCTCCCATTTTCTCCCCCCCCGATTCAGGGCTCTGACCAGTCAGTCGCCTTTGATTATCAGTTGCCAGCAGCCCTTCTCTTGGCTCCTTGACACGAGCTCCATATAAGGCAGCGATCTCCATAGAAACGTGTCAGTTTCAATAGTAGTGTCAAAGTTCACTATATACAGACATTCGCACAGATCCCCCTTTCGGAAACACTGCTCTGCGAGTCCTCCCGTTTAAACGCATTCAATTTTGGGGTCTCTCTCTCTCTCTCTCTCTCTCTCTCTCCTCTCTCTCTCTCCTCCGCCACTCTCTCTCTCTCTCTCAATCTTTCTCTCTCCTCTTTCTCTTTTCTTACATATTCTATTAGTTGTTTCCCCCGTATTCTTCTTTCTCTCCTTTTTCTCCCTCCTCCTTGTCTGTTTTACTCCATTCCTGCAGAAGAGTGAGGGCTAAACTTAAAAAAAAAAAAAAAAAGAGAGAGAGAGAGAGAGGAGGAGGAGGCACCCCCTTCGTATTCTTCTTATCGTTATTTTATACATATATGATTTTTTTTTGGAGGGAGGGTGTTGGTTCCCGGCTGAAGAGCACTTATTTAAAATACTAAAAAAAGAACATTTTTGGGCGATCTCCAGGGTTTTTTTAACTAGCTCTGTGTGTTATAGCAGAAGAAGCAGAAGAAGGAGCAAGAAAGAGGAAAAGAAGAGGATTATTTATTCGACCTACTTTGGATGTCTCTCTCGCTTTTTTTTTTTTTTTTGCGCTATTCTTTTTCTTCTGATTTTGATTTTTTCTGTTCCGCTGTGAATTCGTCGCCGGCGTGAATTATCTTGTGTTTTTCTCCCCCTCCGTCACCTCCCGAAAGAAGAAGGCAGCGAGAGCCCGGCGCCACCGGTACAACAAAAAGAGCAAAGTGTGTGATCCTCCTCGCTGGCTGCCTCCCGCTCTCCAGAGCTGCCTTCCTGAATGGCTGGCTGCGTCCGGCCCTGGACCTGGCCGCCCGACACCAGCGCGCCCTGATCGCCGCCGGCCGCCTCGCCTCGCGCCGGGCTTGGGCTCACCGCGCTCCCTTCAATCCCAAGCCCAGCGAGGGCTCCCGCCGGGACAGCGGCGGCAGCGGCGGCGGCGGCGGCGCGGGCAGCCCCGATCCCCGGCTCGCGCTCCGACTGCGGCCCCGGCTCCAGCTCGGACTCCGGCCCGGGCCCCGGCTCCTCCAGCGGCGCTCGCCGCTGCAGCTGAGACAGCGGCTCCGGAGGCGCCTGCGGCCGCGACCTCCTCCTTCGCCGCCGCCGCCGCCGCCGCCGCCGCCCTCGCCGGCTTCCTCTATGTCTGCTCTGCGGGCGCGCAGCGCGTAGCCCCAGCGGCCGGCCGGCCGGCGGGCGGGCGGGCGCCCGGCGCGGGTGAGCGAGTCTGTGTGCGAGTGTGTGTGTGTGTGTGTGTGTGTGTGTGCGCGGGGTGTGCGGGCAAGGCGGAGGGTGAGTGTGTGTGCGCGCGCCGTGGCCCATGCCCGCCGCCCCCGGCGCTGCGCCCCGCGCCTCTCCCGGCTGCTGCCTGTGCCATTTCTGATTTTGCAACTTGGGGGGAAGAAGAAAAAAGCGAGAGAAGGGAGCTTGCTCGCTGGGGGGGGGGGTGGGGAGGGGGGGAAGGAGAGAGAGGGCCCCCCCAAGATCGGAGCGCGGGGGGGAGCGGGCGAGGGGAGCAGGGGTGTTGGGGGGGGAGCCTGAGAGCCTGGGGGGGCTGCAAAAAGAGAGAAAGAAAACAGCAGGAACCACAACAAAACGCCAGCAGGGCGGGCGGGGCGCGCAGCAGCAGCAGCGGGGCGGCCGAGGCAGTAGCGGCGGCAGCGGCGGCGGCGGCGGCGGCCGGCCGAGGCAGCAGCCGGTGCCCGGCTCGGGCTCGGCTCCCGCCCCCCCCGGGGCGCCGGGCGGGCCCCCCGCCCCCCCCCCCTCCCCCCTCCCCCCTTCCCCTTCCCCATCCCCTCCCGGCGCGCCCGCGCGCCCCGCGGCCCTCGGCGAGCAGCTCGGCTCCCCCCCAGCGCTCCCCGGGCCCAAAGATATGGCAATGGTAGTTAGCAGCTGGCGAGATCCGCAGGACGACGTGGCCGGGGGCAACCCCGGCGCCCCCAACCCCGCAGCGCAGGCGGCCCGCGGCGGCGGCGGCGGCGCCGGCGAGCAGCAGCAGCAGCAGGCGGGCTCGGGCGCGCCGCACACGCCGCAGACCCCGGGCCAGCCTGGAGCGCCCGCCCCCCCCCGGCACGGCAGGGGACAAGGGCCAGGGCCCGCCCGGCTCGGGCCAGAGCCAGCAGCACATCGAGTGCGTGGTGTGCGGGGACAAGTCGAGCGGCAAGCACTACGGCCAATTCACCTGCGAGGGCTGCAAAAGTTTCTTCAAGAGGAGCGTCCGCAGGAACTTAACTTACACATGCCGTGCCAACAGGAACTGTCCCATCGACCAGCACCACCGCAACCAGTGCCAATACTGCCGCCTCAAGAAGTGCCTCAAAGTGGGCATGAGGCGGGAAGGTGAATATTTCTTCCGTGCTTTTTCTCCCGGAGCTTCGCCCGCCTCCCCGGCCCTCTTTCTTTCTCTCTCGCTCCCTCTCTCGCGGGGGTGGCTGCTGTCTGGGGCTGGGGCTCCTGCGGTCCCGGCCCGTCTCAGCTCCCCTCGGTCCCCGCTGCCTTCCTCCTCCGGCGTCTCCCCCACCCCACCCCCTACCCCCCACCCCAGCTCGCTGCCGCTGTCTCCCCCTCCCGGCCTGCACTCGTCTCCCCGGCTTCTCCACCCCGCCCGCTGCCTGCTCGGGACGGTGCCCCTAGGATCGTGAGCTGTGCTGGAAAATCCCCTCCCTCTGTCTTGGATGTGCCCGGTGTGTGTCTCTTTCCCGCGTGTGCGTGAGGATGCTCGGAGCTGTGCTGGCATGAACTTGGGGGGAGGGCTGCTTATTGCCCCCAGAAAACTCTGTTTCTGTGGTTTTTGTGTTTTTGTTCTTTTTCATTCCCCTTTCCTCTCCACGTCTTCATTGCCCTTTATTTAAGATGGGGGAGGGCTGGAGACTGGAGGATTCTGAACCATAGATCCCAGACTGCATCATCCTTTTGGAAGCTTAGCTTGGAAAAAGAGGAGTGAGATTTATTGCACTTGTAGGTCTAATTAGGAGGGAAGGGGGGGGGCGCTTCTGGCCTGTTCACTGGTTCCCTCTCCTCTCCAACGAGCTGGGGCCGCCTCCTCCAGAGCTGTGGCCTTGTTTTCACCCCTCTACTTTCAAAGGAAAGTTTGTGACTGAACCGTGCTTTCATAGTTGTGTCATTTTTTTTAAAGCATGATACTCGTTTTATTTCTTCATCAAACTCCACCCTCTGTTTAAATACTGCATACAAATTACAATTTACAACGGCATTTACCGATCCTTCTGATTTGGCTATAATGCATAGACTGCAGCTGGCATGAGCTTCGACATCATTTAATCCCTGTGTTGTATGGCTTTGGTTTCTTTTAACACAACTTTTGATGTTGTATTTAGATATGCTTCATGTTCATGTGGCAAGAAATGCAGCACTTTTCTTATAAATATATCTAGCCATTTACAGTTAAAGTTTATCTCCTGACAATCATTAAAGATGTCTTATAGTCAAATTAGCAAACCAGTCAATTTTGCAGAATGCAGATTACTCCTTCTTGTAATTGACTTTAAAATTATATTTTATATACCACAAGAAAAGAAATTGAATTTCTTCAGATCTCAAGGAGCGGGCAAATATGACGACTTCATTTCTAGCTCCAGGGAGATTGTATAAGCATCTGAAAAAAAAAAACTTTGAATTGTACTCTCATTTAATTGAAAAATAACTGCCAAGTTCAAAACTATAATTAGAAAAAAGTATTCTAGCCAGTTATGTTTTAAGAGCTTAAATTGCATTGAGGCTTGCATTAAAATGAGAATCAGTGCAAACTTAAGAAAATAGTGTACAACCTGAAGTAAGAAGGCTACGTGTACATGGACATATCTATATTATTTTGTTGAGGGGGGAGAGTTCAGTAGCCCTAACTTTTCCTAAAGTTGTCTTTGTTTACATGGCAATTTAAAACGCTGGCACTGTTGAAGTAAAACATACACATAAAAAAAAAAAAACTTTGGTCAGCTTTAAGAACTCAAAGCATGCTTACGTTTTGCATTCAGATGGTTAATGAATCCAGTGTTTTTGCAGTTGCAAGCTCGTGCATTCACTGGGCAAAAGCTGGCTGCAGGTTGCTGTGGCACCTCACAGGACAGACATTAATTATATTTTCCACTTTTTTCAATAATGTTTGGCTACTGTAAGTTCAACTTCTTTCTTGATTTTTTTTTTCAATTTTTTGTTGCTTTTAACAGTGAGAACTTTGTGTGGGGCGATGGGGAGGAGGGGGTAGGGGAGGGGTGCAGGATACTTGTTTTCTATTCAAAAGTTGTAAGTGGTGAGTAGGGTATGTAACTTCTGTCTATTTTAAGGATAATTTCATAGCATTTTTAGAGAACGTGGAAATATTTTGAACAAAACCTGCTTGCTTGCAAATGAAGAGGCAGCTAGGCACGTGCCTAGAACCACAATCTTTTCTCTGGTTTCGCCTGGGTTTTGTTTTTGTTTTACCCTGATTGGGTTCCTTCTGGAGGGGTGAGTGGGATGTCATTAATCTGCGTGTGACCTGGTGGTGGTCGAGGGGTTGGGGTGCACTTTTCTCGGTCAGGCTAGGCTGGGGCGGGGGAAGCCCTTAACTCAGGCCTATCTCTGGCCGGGTCTGGGGTGGCCAGGAGCGCCCGAGATGGCCGGGCAGACCTAGCCACGGAGCTGGAGGGCTTCACCCCACGCCGTCTTCCTCCGGGTGTGGGCCGGGAGTGAAGGCCAGCGCCAAGGAAGATGCTCGGGGCGCTGGTGGCCGCGGGGACGAGCCTCCGCATTGTGTCGGTGCGCTGCGGGGCGGCACGGGCTGTTTGCAAGCCCCCTGGATGCACATTGCCTCTTTTCTCTCTTTCTTTTTGTCAGCGGTTCAGCGAGGAAGAATGCCTCCCACTCAACCCAATCCAGGCCAGTACGCACTCACCAACGGGGACCCCCTCAACGGCCACTGCTACCTGTCCGGCTACATCTCGCTGCTGCTGCGCGCGGAGCCCTACCCCACGTCGCGTTACGGCAGCCAGTGCATGCAGCCCAACAACATCATGGGCATCGAGAACATCTGCGAGCTGGCCGCGCGCCTGCTCTTCAGCGCCGTCGAGTGGGCCCGCAACATCCCCTTCTTCCCGGATCTGCAGATCACCGACCAGGTGTCCCTGCTCCGCCTGACCTGGAGCGAGCTGTTCGTACTCAACGCAGCCCAGTGCTCCATGCCGCTGCACGTGGCGCCGCTGCTGGCCGCCGCCGGCCTGCACGCCTCGCCCATGTCCGCCGACCGCGTCGTGGCCTTCATGGACCACATCCGCATCTTCCAGGAGCAGGTGGAGAAGCTCAAGGCGCTGCACGTCGACTCGGCCGAGTACAGCTGCCTCAAAGCCATCGTGCTGTTCACGTCAGGTGAGGCTGCGGCCGCTGGGAGGGCCAGGCCGGCGCCGTGAGCGCTCGCCCGCAGGCCCCGCGCAGCGCCGCGGCTCCCGGGGCGGCCCTGGCCCGCATCAGCCCGCGGGAGGCCGGGCCGGGCCCTGGGGCCTGCGGTGCCCGCGCGGGGGAAGCGGCCGGTGGCGCCGCTGCCATCTTGGGAGCGCAGCGGTGCGGGAGGCGAGGCGGCGCGGCTGCGGGCCGATCGGTGGCCCGGCCCGGCCCGGTCCGGCGGCCTGGAGCCCCGCGCAGGGCGGCGGCGGCGGGGGCGCGTGTCTGGCCGGGTAGGAGGGGTGGGTGGCGGGGAGGCGGTGCCGTGGATCCGTCTGGCTGCGCGCGTGTGTGTGGTGTGCATGTGTGTGCGATGTGTGTGTGCGCGCGTGTGTGCCGGAGCTCGGCGTTTCTGGGGGAGGAGAGGGAAGGAAGGGAACGTGGGAACGTGGCTTTCTCCTCTGCGTGGCACGCTCCCTGGCTGTTTCCCGACACAGTGAGACACACACACGGAGAGGTGGCAAGAGAAGAATCCGCGCAAATAAATCATAAATAATCCCGCTTTATGGCTGCCTGATTTTCCCTTATCGGAAACCATTCATGTTTGCAGTTGCTGAGGTTATTGAGGGTCGTAAAAAACGGATTCGATCTAAACAAGAAAGATAAAAAACAAAAGCAATGCCGGAGAACCCGCAAGTATGCGAGGATTCCCGCCCCGGAGATAAATCTCATAGCCCATGCGAAGCGCACGAACGTTGGAAATTTAACAGAGTGCCTTAAAAATATCAAATTAAATGTAGGCAGTGGTAACATGCATGTTAACAATTTCTCTTATGATAGATGGTTCAAATTAACTTCCAGGAAAGTGCATTAGCGTAGCCTTTGAAGGCTCTCGTCTGAGCCTGAGAACACTGCCCCCCTTTTATTATTGTAACCTGCAAGAGGGAAACATATAAACACCCAGGACAGCAGGTAATGGGGGGAAATATAAACAAAGCCAGAAAGGACGCTGGTGGGGAACAGAGCTGCTCAGACTGGGTCTCCGGCCTTGCCCACTGTGAGCAGAGTTAGCTGCCGTTTTTACCACCATTATTGGCCCTATTGTTTTTAATTCCTCCATTCAGAGAACAAATAAACCATCCTAATAAATCTATCCTAGAGCCAGGACCTCCAAAGGCCAAATTAAAACCATTCTTGAGCAGGGATGGCAAAACCCCTCTCCCAAGGCCTTGCTGAACAGTAAGCAGTGGTATAATCTATCAATATTTCCTGGCTTTCATGCGTGAAGAATCGTATTTACATTATATTTAAATGACTCTTAAATTTGCACAATATTGTAATGTAGCAAATGTAGTATTAATATCGATCTGAACAGCAGATAATTTATTTAGACAAGAGCATCTCATTTGTATGCAGGGTGGCCTGAGCCGTGGACTTGGACTGCCCCCCTTTTACTTTCAGTGCAAATGCAGGTCTGCTAGTGGGAGAGGGAGTTATTCTTTGCAAGAGGATAAAGTGAGAAGCTTAAAACAAATGGAAGATTTATTGAATCGCCTCCTCGGTGTTTGAATGCGTTTTATCTTAATAAGTCTTCTTGATGGAAACGTGTTTTTCAAAAGTGACAAAGAGCCTGGGAAGTAGCGACCCGGCTGCTTTAGTTCTGGCAGGCCTAGGGCCTGGCTGGCTCTCCACTACCCAGCTCTTTAGCCAAATTAATCAGGAAGCAAGCCAGTGTCGGGGAAGCTGGGGTTTAAAAATCTCACCCAGTGAGGTGTCTTGAAGCAGAAATGTGACTTGGAGCTGGACAGAGGTCTTCTCAAGCAAAGTCTCCCTCCCTTTTCCTTGTCCCCCACTAAGGTTCTTTGAACCCCCTTGACTTTTCTGATCTCCTGCCCTTTCCCAGAGAGAGGCGAGGACCGTGCAGGCTGCAGGGAAGATTGTGGAATTATTCATGCTTTTCTTTCAACTTGCCATCCTAAAATGTCCCTGTGAAAAGTCTTCCTTTAAAAAAAAAAAAGTTTTCCCAAAGACATTTCTTAAACCAAGTCTTCAAGGTGCAAGGAAGCCGAGAAGTGAACAATGACATTATTTTGTTGGGAAAATTGCAAAAAGACTATCTGAAAATGGAAATAGAGCTGTCAGTAGTAATTCACCCCCCCTCCTCCATATAACACATTTCCACTTTTGACTAAACTTGTTTTGATTGCTAGCCAGAAGGGAATTCATGGGAAGCCTTCTCAAAGTCATCCAACTTTTAAGCAAACTTTGAATGATGGAAAAGACAGTTTTAGACATATTGTCCAACGAGGTTTGCTCCGGCTAAGTATTTGAAGCTGGCACGGGGGTTCCCTGTGGTGGTTTTCACATTTGGCCTCCGGATGGTATGTTTAATCCTTAATATTCTGGACGGCATCCAAGGACTAGGTCATGACCTGAACTTACTTTAAAAAAAAAATTCATTAATTCATACACCTAAATATTCTCTCAAATAAATGAGACTTTCCCTGAAAGGAGCCATCTAGTTAACATAAATACAATAAATCCATTTTCAGCACAATAATAACTTTGATTTCTAGTTATGGCAGCTGATTACATCTATATTTCCTGAACACTAAACTCTTCTCAATGCACAACATGAAATACATTCTCTGCACTACAAAGGCTAAGCCGGGAAGGCCTGAGCGGTAATGGTTATTTATTTACATAATTTCTTTTCCATACACTGTAGAAGAAATATAGAGGGTTCCCACATTGACACTCCCATATAAAAAGTGAGACATGGATTTTGAACATTCTGCCTCCTTTTCTTATCTGGGGTATAACTCATGGAGTGTAAATATATACTGGATCTCACCCCTTGCTCACCTGGTTTTGCTCCCACAACCATCTACTTGATCTGAGAGTTCACACTGTCACTCCACAGTTGGGGGAATCCTGTGGCAGAAATATCTGGAGTAGGAATGAGTAGCTAGAGTAGGAAGCCAGACCCAGTCTAGGGCTCCTGCCCCGGAGGAGCCACAGTGCTGGCAGGCTGGCACTTTGCAGCAGGGGCCCAGCTACAGGCATCCTGCCTTCAAAGCCAGAAAGAACTCCGACCACGAAGCCAACACAGAGCCCAGGCACACCTTTCCAACTCCCTTGGAGTTGCCCAGCTGGGGGACAGGTAGTGACCTTGCATGCTGGGGGCCTTAAGTGTAAATATCAGATACATATTTTACAGATCCAAAGAGATGCCATGTGGGTCTTTAAAAAAATATCTGCCTGGGTGCCAATGAGTCCCTTGCATGCTGCATTCTCAGGCTGAGTGGGATCCTGTGCCATAAGGGGCAGATAAAGCCTGTAAAGCAAGATAGATGTAAATATGAGTCTGCCCACGGGTCATAGAGCAGAATCAGGTTAGCCTGCAGGCCAAGGGCGACCTCAGGGTCCCCTCTCCAAGCACTGAAGCACCAAAGTGCTCCTGCCCCCAGCCCGCTAGCCATAAAATCTCCCTGACTTCCCAAGTCAGGCTAGTGTGGATGCACCCGAATGGCTGGCTAGAGTAATTAGACATCTGAGAGGAACCCAGTCTGGATCCTGGGTCAAAGGAGACCTGCCTCAGAAGTTCTTGAATTATCACTAGTTTTATTTGTATTTTTGCTTAAGGCCATAGCCTTGTAGATGAAGGTGTTAGACTGCTTTGTAAGTCCCAGTTCTTGAAATAGAGACATAAAGCTCAAGAAACTCAGCAGACACAGGTTCTGCTTTGAATCATTCTCTGTGTCTTCTTTGGGTTACACTTGCCCACTCACAATTAGACGGTGTCCTTTGGTGGGGGGGCATCGCCAGGCATGCATTTCTTCCCAGATCTATCTATATATTAGCAAACTCCGCCTTTGATCTCTAGTCAACCTCCTGACTGGCTAAGGGCTCCTCTGTGATCTTCCTGTTTTTTTAAATATTTATTATTAATACAAGAAACAACATTGGTGTTTGAACTAGAAGAAGAAGCCTTCGCTTCCTCTGATTCCACCTTCCCCTCCACTGGCTTGCCTCTAGTTAGTTGATACAGTATAAACTGCTATCTTGGAATATCTTTAGTAGACCAAGAAGAGCCCCTGGTTTACATGAGATTAAACACACAGGTTTTCAGACGTTTCCTTGCATATAGGTGCATTTTTTCTCTTAGTCCTGCGACAGGAAGCCTGTCTCCCCAAATCCTCCCTCACCCCCCACCTCCCAGTCCTCAAGCAGAAGCAGCAGTAGCTGCTGCCCCCAGCCCAGCTTTGTGTCTGATCGCTGAAGTTGTCTCCTTTCTACAGCCTGGAGTAACTAAGCCATATTCCTTCTGATTATTATACAGCTTACAGAGATGTGACCAGTTTTCAATTACTTGATCCAAGGCATCGATAGAAGTGTTCACCTTCACTAAGGATTTGCTGCAGACTTCTTGCTTGCATAGATAGTGGATCGCAAATCCTATCTTGCTAAAGCCTGGGCTTGATCTGATTGCAGGCACTGCCAGCCTACGATTCCTTACCCCCCCCTCCATGTGTCTGTGCACTACACAATCTAGGTTCTCCTGCTTGGGGTTGTTTGGGTTTGAGAGAGGGACTCCCAAGAAGTGTTTTAGAGCCGCCTCCAGGCTGCATATTTCTTCAGGGCTCCTGGACACCCCCAAAATCCGGGGCAAAGGGGGCAGAAGTCCTTCCTTTAATGAGCACAGTGGAAAAGATGCTCCCCTGCAGGCGGAGGCCAGGTTGCTCCGTAGAGCAAACATGGCTCCAGCATCGTACATTATTTAACCCAAAGGTGAAAGAGGAAACACAAAGGAACTAGACAGAGTGTGTCTGCAAGTGTGCGCTCCTCTCGTTGGCTCCCCTAGGCTCGGTGGGGGTTTGATTTATATTTTTATTGGTCTTGGGGTCTGGGGGGAAGGAAATAGGGAAGAAGGAGTAGGGAGCCACGAAGAAGGGAGGATTTTTCTTTTTCCTCCAATTTCTGTCCCCCCCCCCTTTGCTTCTTATTTAAAAACAAAAAAATGGAATGGCGTGTTGTTTGTGACCTTGCTGGTGGCTGACCTAACCGTGTGCCCCCTCCCCTGGTCTCTCCTTGCTGTGGCTGCGCGGGCAGATGCCTGTGGCCTGTCGGATGCGGCCCACATCGAAAGCCTGCAAGAGAAGTCGCAGTGCGCGCTGGAGGAATATGTGAGGAGCCAGTACCCTAACCAGCCCAGCCGCTTCGGCAAACTGCTACTGCGGCTGCCCTCGCTGCGCACCGTGTCGTCCTCGGTCATCGAGCAACTCTTCTTCGTCCGTTTGGTAGGTAAAACCCCCATCGAAACTCTCATCCGCGACATGTTACTATCCGGGAGCAGCTTCAACTGGCCTTACATGTCCATCCAGTGCTCCTAGACCTTGGGCGCTTCCCACCTGCCCCCAGCCCCTAGAGACTCACAGCACCGGCGGGGGGCCGTGGACTCCAAAGCCGCGGAGACACCAGGCGGCCGATGCAGGGTGCGGCGGGGCTGGGCAGGGGGGGAGGAGGGCCGGGGGGCGACAGGAGCCGCCCACCGAGCAGACAGGCAAACCGAAGCTGCAAACCTGGAGGAAAAAAAAAAAGAGAGAGAGACTCTTTTTAGTATCAGATCCGGGACACGTTGGAAAGGAAAGAAAACAGGCCCTTGTGTCTGGTGAGAAAAAGAAAACCAATTTGGGAAGAGAGGACCATGAAAATTTTAATAAAACAGAAGGAGACTAATGGACCTTCCAGGATTTATTGTGGACGGATGTGGATATATTCTGTACAGAAAACAACACCCATGGAAGTGGACCGAATCCTATGTAGAAACACACATACACACACACCACACACACACAGACATTGTTATTCATTTTGTAAAATACTAGTCTTTATTTTCATTTTTTTGTAAAATTTAAACATCGTATGCACATAAAAAAAGAAACAAGAATTAGGGGAAAATAACATTTTCCAAATAATTATAAAAAAATTGTCCTGTGTCTATGTATCTATATCTGTTTTGTATTTTTTTCTGGTTCCAAACCAGATTTCCTGTGATTCTATACTAATAATTTTTGATATAACCCTTTGCTTCTTATAATGAGTGCGATATATGTTGTCGAGGCTGTTCTTCAAGAATTAAAATCGAAGTGAAAATTTAAACAAAAAATAAAAAGAATTTAGCAAAACCCATGTGTCTGGTTGCTTGACAGATGTCATCAGTGCAAGAGAACCCTCCAATTAATTTCCATTCCAATTATTATTAGAATGGGGTGGGGAGAAACTTTAAGGCCCATTACCGAGTTGGCTAGATTTATTTCCTAAAACCAAGCAGCTGCTTTGGGATTGTAAATGTGGAAGACCAGGTTCTGCGTGGGACAGAGTGGGCAGGAAGAGCACCCTTCGGTGCCGCCGCGAGGAGCAGCCATTGTGACCTTGTAGGTGGTGGGCAGCCAGCACCCAGCTGGCCGGGAGTCTGGGACAGACCTGGTCCCCGTAGGGTCGAGCCTCTGTGCCGCCAGCTTCAGCCTGGCTGGAGAGGCATGGAGCCCTGGACATAGGGGTTTCAGGACGGAAAGATGCCTCTGTGCTTGGCTGTGACTAGAGGGTCAGGCTCTTCCTAGCTCTTCTCTGGAGAGAATTGGGGTCTCAGCTGTGAGCCCTGGCTTTGCTCCCCCTATGGTTTGCTAAAGAGCGGGCTACACTTTGCCCTTCACTCCAGACCCTGTGACAGGGGTTCCCTGGAGGGCCCTCCAAGCTCCCTTGGGCATCTGGAAGGGCCCCCCCTGTGGCACTTAGACCTGTGGATCTGGAACCTGGGGGTCCAGGAGCTGGACTGGAGTAGCTGATTTTTTCGAGAAGCTGCACTGGAATCCTAGTGGTCTTTTCAGGGCAGAAACCTGCTAAGGCCTCTCCTCGGGTGGGGAGGGTGCTCTCTGTAACAGCTTTCAGAGCATGAATGTTTTATAGGATCCGAGTTGGTGCTTCAAGAACACAAATAGCCAAGGGAGCTTTTTCTTAATGTATTAATAAAGCCAGGTCTTTAAAAACAACACCTCTTTGCTTCTCCCCTCACCTTCTCCCCCAGCCCCAAACAGCCAAAGCTATACTTTCAGAAGTCGGTGGCAAAGTTTGCTCTCAGTTTGCTGTCTAGAAGTCTCCAGGTGGCTCCAGTCCACCTAAAGTTTTAATATTCCGGGTGCAGTGCAGCCTGGCACTACTTTCTGTGCAGAAGCCCCTGCAGGTCCACCTGGGGACGGGCCTGAGCCCTAGGACAGCTAGATTGATAAGAGGCCCCCTCCGGCCACTGGGTCCCTCCTGCCTTCCTGCAGGTCCCACCCAGCTCTGAGCCTTATCCTTTGCACCACACCCAGGGACAGTGTTTTGGGGGCCTAGGCTGAATTGTTTGCAGGTTGGGCACCCAAGGCAGGAGGGGTGTGGGAAGAACTGCTGACCACTTCCCAGGAAGTCTCAGGGGGCCTTCCTGGGGGCACTGCCTGGAGTGGGGAGGGGAGCTGAGCTGCCTCCAAGCTCTCGCCCATCTTCCCTGCCTTTCTTGAAATGAGATGTAAATATATTCATTACAGTGTGATCCCTCTGATGAAAACAGATAAACATTTTCCTAGGTCAGAAACATATTTTTCCAATTAATTTCAATATGGAGCTACAAGGCACCCAGTGTGGGACTCGTCTGGGAAAACAAGGTCCCGGGTGTAGGAAGCACTTCTTCCGGGGGGTTCGGGGGTGACAGTACTAACTTGGCTCTTGCTGGACAGGGCCAGGAACATTGCCTACAGCCCGGGGAATCCCAGTGACCTCTCTAAATAAGCCTGGGCCTAAACTGGGGGTGGGGGTGAGGGTGGGTGGGCAAAGGACCAGCACAGCATGGGAAGAAGAGCTGGCCTTCCTGGGGTCTCACAGCCTTGGTCTAGGAACCAGGAGGCTCCGGGGGCTCCGCGCAAGGTAGAAGTAAGAGACGCTCTGCTCCGTTCTCAAACAGCCCCGCCTGGGGGGGCTGCAGGTAGGGGGTTTCAATCTGCCGTCTCCTGGGTGGCTGAGGTGGTCCCCGCCTGCATTAGACACACAGAGACAGTCATCTTAAGAGGTCTCTGTATCTCAACTAGAGAAATGGAGCCTCCTGGGGACTCCGGGGCCCTGTGGGCGCCCCCCCGCAGAGCCGGACAGGGGGCGCGCTGTCCGCCCTTCCAGGCTTTCAACTCTCAGGGCGTGCAGTCCGGCCGCATGAATCTGCTCGCACTAAGGGAAAGTTTAGGAACTGAGACGGAAGCATCTAAGCCACCGGTTGAGGCTTCCGACGACCAGGAAGCCTTGTCTCTGCTCCCAGCCATCTAAAAGCTCCTTGGCCCAGCTGACCAGTGGCCGGTGAGGGGGCGGGGGTTTCGGGGATCCGGGGGTGGGGGAGGTAAGGGCCGGTCGCCCCGCGGAGGAGCAGCCCGGGAAAGGCCGGGGTGGCCCTGCTCTGGATCCTGGACGTCCTCAGACCCTGGGAGCCACTGGGCAGAAGGCCGCCTGGACTGGGGGCGTCTCTGCCTTGGTTGGCCCTCTGGAGGCCCCTGAGCAGCGAGCCGCATTGGAGCAAAAGGCTCCAGGGGGAGCCCTGGGCCCCGGGTGTGAGGCCCGCGGGCAGGTGTAGGCCAGACCGCCCGCTGGGGGTGCTCGGCGAGCGGAGCTGGTCTCACTGGGGGGCCGGGGGGGTGTAGAACCAACAGACCCCCCCCCCCCAGGGCCAGAGGAAAGCCATCTTAACAGGTGGAGAGTGGCCCACACAAGGTGACTTCCTTATGGAAATTACCTGTGACATATAAAAGCCAAGCGTTCCCTTTTCTAACCCAAACACTTGCTGGGTGATTGAGAATCTGAGGGGCCTTTGAAGTCGGTTTAAACTACTTTAGCCACCCAGCTTTGCTGAAAACGTCAAAAAAAAAGACTGTCTTGGGACTGGCTCTCCTCCAGGAATCTAGGGCCCGGAGCTGCGCCCCCATCCGCCGAGGAAGGACAAGGACCTGCCCAAGGGAGTTAAAATCTGACCTTTGCCCCAGACACGCACAACTCAACCTGAGACCAGGCCTGGCCGAAAGCCCTGGGATGGGGATGGGCCCACCTCCCCCAGGACCACCTAGGGCTTCCGGAACTCTGCCCCTCGGGGGGTTCGGGCTCACGGGTCTCTGGCGGCGGCAAAGGGGGTCGGTCCGCTCCTGGAAGCCCCTCAGGCCAACTCTGCGCCAGGTGCGCCAGGGATCTGCAGTTGCCCCTCACCCAAGGCTACCTGAGCTAGTCTGCTTGAAAGAGGCAAAAGTTGATTTTTATTTATTTATT
Source organism: Okapia johnstoni (assembly GCA_024291935.2). Classification (NCBI taxonomy): domain Eukaryota; kingdom Metazoa; phylum Chordata; class Mammalia; order Artiodactyla; family Giraffidae; genus Okapia; species Okapia johnstoni. Next base: position 82,074,145 of record CM044316.1, read on the forward strand.
TTTGAATCCTCCTTCTCCGCCTCCGCTGGTAGGCAGTCCTTCTATCTCCTATAGCAGCAGCATCACCTCGTAAGCTCCTCGATGCCTCAGAACACATCACCTGAACGTCTCCGCAGGGGGAAACCACGAAGGAGCGTTGGGGAGGGGATTGCGGGAAACCCAAGTGGGGAACTAATAAAACTCTTGTTAGAGGGCCTGCTCGGGATCCGTGGCGTCACTGGGCCTTTTGCTCGGAAAGCCGAAGAGTTGTATTCCTAAATGAGTTAAAGACCCATTTACCTCTGTCGTGTTCTATTCATCAAGCCCCAAGTTGAGAGTTCCTAACATGAAACTATTTGTTTGCTTACACAACCAGCTGGGCGCAATTTCACGTCTGAGATATCTATCTGAAAGCGCCCTTCATTTATTATCTCTCCTTGTCAGCGAATCCATTTTCCAGCTCCCCCTCCCCCCTTTGGACTTTATTTATTTATTTATTTAGAGGGGGGAGACTCCTTTGCCTGGGAGGACCTGGGTCTGGAAGGCTCCCAGGGGAGTGGCCGCTCCTACTCGGTTTCTGCGTGGACCAGGGGCCGGGGAAGGCGCGCTCGCCGCCACTGCTGACCCCGGCGTGGGCCCGCCCGGAGACGACAGAGCTGCCTTTCTGCCTGGATGTCCTCCCCGCTAGGTCGTCCCAGAGTCAGCCACAACCACCTGTGCGAGGCAGGGCGGGCGGAGGCCGGCCCGGGAGTTCACGAGCCTCTCTCCCGGAGTGGGGGGCCCGAGATACGAGATACGATCCGGATTTGAGAGATGCTTTACTCAAAGTCTCACCTAGTCCCGTGGGGCCAATTTCTTCTCCTGGGGCCCCGGAGCGCGGAGTGAGTAACCAAGATGTAAATAGTTGTGTGATGGGCTGGGGGAGGAGGTGCGGGGGGTTGGGGGGGTAGGGGGCGCAGCGCACTTATTGTGTGTGCTGAGGGAAGAAGGCTGCACGTGGTTTCAATTTTGAAGCACAAAGAAATAACAGGCAATGCAGAAAATAGGTTTATGAATGTAATTGAGAGGAAAGAAAACAATTAACACGGTGCAAGGTTGCACACTCGCCTTCTCCTCTACCCCAATTTTGAGCAATCCGGGATCATGTGAATAGAGTGGGTCCAAGCAGTTGGAGCCAGCTGACAAGGCAACCCCTGAAGGAGATCACAGTGATGGGTGGATAATGTGTCTATCCATCTCCTAGTCGGCTAAGGCCTCCTCCAACCAAGCTGAGAGAAAGGGATCAAATCCCCCAAGCCCAACGTATAAAAGAGCCCCAGTAGTAAAAGTGGAAAGGAGAAAGGGGTGTCTGTAACTGAGAGGAGGGAGGGAGAGAGAGAGATAGCCAGGGATTTCTTTAAGACAGACCAGGCTGGTCTCCGCAAGCTATCCTATTGTGTTTATTTAGGAAGACATTTGCTGTATATAACGTTTAAGGCTGATAATATCATTGCACAGCCAGATAAATAAAGCGTTGGCCCAACAGTGGGGTCAGCGATCGATCTCTAGGCTCAGAGGAAAAAGGAGCGAGACAGGGTCGTGCACGAGCCTCTGTCTGTGTGCTTGTCAGTCGGCATGCATGAGCCTGAGTGTGTGTGAGCGTGAGGGTGTGCGAGAGAGAACCGAGTCTTCAGCTGGCCAAGAGGCTCATTAGCATTCCTAACCCATGGACCTGCGCTGACAACTAACAGAGATATCCCGCTCACCACCAGGCCTCCTCTCCTTTTGTCTTCAGATCTGGAGGAGAAAAAGATTTCTCAGTGGAAGCTGGAGCCTGAACTTACATTTGGTTGTTGGAGATTCTGGGTACTAAAAAAAAGAAAAGAAAAGATCCTGGGATCTCGCCTGATCTTTTACTCTGCTTTTAGAAACTCCTTTCCCCAAGAAAGAAACTTTTTTATTTTTCTCTCTCAAATTGTAATAGGCTTGTTGAAACTCCAAGCTTATATGAGACAGAAAATTCTCTGAAAAATATCTTGCCTTTTCTCCTTGTTGACACGCAGAGAGGTGGATGTTTATATGTTTGGCTGACAGACACATGTAAAGCTGGTACTTGTAGTTAAAAGATTTCTAGACTATAGCAACCGGGGGTTGTTTGAGCTTTTTGTTTCTCTTCTTTCTTCAGCTTGCTTTTGGTTTTTTTTTATTATGATGAAATTCATTTTATTTTCTAAAATAAATACCCTGCTTATTACTTTATCGCTTTTCGTTGTTTAAATGAACTTCTTTCAAGATTAAATAAGATCTAGTTTTTGTACTATCAGAAATAAGCAATTTTAGAGGTCTCCACTATTTTAAGAAGCATTTAAAAATAATATTAATTCAAGCAATTTTAATCACCTTACACCTATTTGGGAGAAAAGTGTATTTTCACCATATTTCACAGGGATAAATATGCATCCACTTTGCTTTCCTAGATCCTCTGCCTTCAACTACCATCAAAGGAGGCAGATAGTGTACAAATTATCCCATGTTGACAGATGTTTGTCACTTAGTAACTTCTTTCCAAGTTTTTCTTCCCCTCCCCTAAGCCTTCTTTCTAGCTTGCTTTGTTGTTTTAAAATATGCATGTCTCTCACTGGAATGCCAGTCACGAGTGCAAACTTTGTGTCCAACCTCCCACATGAAATGATCCTTTTAGAGGGAACTCGATATGTCTCAATCTGCACTTCACTCAAAGCCTCTGAGTACCGGCCACTCACTCACTGGTCCTGGCTCCAAAGTAACTCAGCAGAAACGAGTTTCCTACTAAAAAATCCCCTCGAATGTCTCCTAGGGAAGAAATATAGCTCCTATAATTAAAGGAGGCAACGGCCAGAGGGGGAAATGCAGCCGGCAGCCAAAAAAAAAGTAAGAGTTTTATTTATTTGCTGATTGAACTTGTGTTGTCATGACCAGCAGGTTTATCCACACTGGAACTCCTGGAGGTGTGTGCACAAGAGGGAGAGGTGGAGAGGAAGGGGAAGGGAAAGATGGCATAGAATAGGAAGAATGAAGCGAAGAGGACAGCTGGGGGAAAGAAAAAACTGATCTGTGGGACAATGTAGGGAAATTTCTTCGCACAGGATTTGAGTAGACACTTGTAGTGAGGAATATGGGAGGGTGGTGCTCAGAGGAGATGAAGGGGTAATTATGGTAAATTCTTGAAAGCAGGGTATCATCAGGAAAAGGAGGACTCTCACTGTTTTCCCTAGAAGAGTAATGTGACAGCAGGAAAATTATTAGCTGTGCTGTGTGTGGCGGTTTCAGTATGCAGGGGGGTGGAATTATGAAGAGAGGAACCAGAGAGGAGGGAAGAAGTTCCAGGACTCCAGACAGAAGTGTCAGGGAACCATAAGCCCTCCACCCTCCTTGGCAAAAGTTGCCTAGGAGGTGTGGATGTGAAAGCTACTCTAGAAGACATCATCTTTGCATCTTCTTTTTTAAATTGGTTTCATCAATTGGGCTCATTCTGGCCTCAGATCTGCTTCCAGGATGATTCAGCCCCTGAGATGAAGAACACCTCCCAATCTCTTGGACCACCCCCCACAAGCTTCAAATCAGAAGGAGTACTCAGCCTGAGCAGCTCATTTCTATTAAAAAGGCAAAACTTGAGCACTGATGAAAAACAGATGAATTTTTTTCCCTCCCTCTCTCTCTGAAACAGTTACTCTCTTCTACTGATGTGAAGTGACGTCAGCAAGGCCTGTCCTATCCCCTTGGAGAGAAGGGAGTGAGGAGGAGGGGATGGAAGGAGGGAGCTGGGAGAAAGAGCTAAAGAAAAAGAGAAAAAGCAAACTGGAGGAAGAGAGGACCGCGAAGGGGGTGGGGAGGACAGCATGGGAATGAGTCTTCTACACTCGGGGGCCCCAGTTCCACCAACAGTGGGCAAAACAATGCTTGCGAAGCCGGGGCTTGGTAGAACACCTTTCTCTCCTCTCCCGCGATCTACATATTCTAACATATGGAAAGCTTACAGGCCCCGTGCACTTATAGAAGCCGGTAATGCATTAGCTCTCAGCAATATTTACAGCACCACTTTTAATACACACCAGATGGTTCGCGACTGTGCCGCCCCAGCCAGCTCACTCCTCGATTTTACTCGGCGGCACTTTGTTGCAATTACGCTCCATGCTGAGACCAATTTTATTGGTGACCTATTTTTCATATTTTGTAGCATTTTATGTTTAAAAAAAAAAAACACCTCCTTTCTGGCCTTTTTGTAAAGGGCAACGCGCAGGAAGGGAGAACTTAGGAGGACGGCGGGACTGTCTAGGTGGATATTAATATTTATCATGATGTTCCATACCTCGGGTTTAAGTGAGTCAACCGGATAGACAAAAGTACTCCGGCCATTATGTTTGTTCACTCACCCCCCTGTTTGTCAGACCCCCACGGACTGTCTACACGGCGCGCTTGCCTCCGAGTCAATACATCCGACCATAAATATTGTATTCCATTAATTATCACGCCACTGGCTGATCCTGGGCGCCGGCGTCCTCGAGCGACGCAGGGCAAATGAGGACGCTTCCTGAGCAGATTTCTAGGCTGGGAACCCCGCGGAAAGTGCCGCAGAGCCTGGGAATTCCTCGAGCCGAGCGCCCGGCTCGACTCGGGCTGGGCCCCGGCCGGCTGGCGGGGGAGGGAGGCGGCCGCGGAGGCCCGACGCCGCCAGGAGCGCTCAGTACCTGTTATCTTGCCACGCAGAAGGCCACAGGGAGAATCCCATTTGGCACGCCGGGAAAGGCTTTCAACTTTATCTCCCGTCATGTAAATATCCCCGAGTGCCCGACTGTGGACTTTGTTTTGCACCGAACAATATAAATATCCTATTTGCTACCACGCAGGTGTGCGCTTCCCAGTCGAACTCTTTTTTTTTTTTCCTCCCTCGTTTATAGTAACTCTGTATACCCGCCCCCATCCCCTGGTTTAAAGAAAAAAAAAATCACAGATGTTTACTTTATTGATATAACCTATACCATGGTTAGGCTGAGATAATATGCCTCAACTCACAGTCATTTAGCAAATAATAGAGGCGTTCTGGATGCTTTCCAACGTTACACATGTACTTGGTCATAAAATGATACATGAAAAAAATTAACATCTGCTTTCCTAAAATAAAGTGCGCCAAGCAGCTTTTTATGAAAGCTTTCCTCATTTTAAAAAGAAATATGGAGAGAGAAACTGGCACCCAGATGTATAGCATATTCATAATGGTTTTCGGATTTAAAGGTAGTGTATTCATTGCACTAGGCATTTCAAAACTGATGGTTTAAAAAGCTACTGAACCCCAGACATCTTCGCATCCTGAAGAGTCTTTCACCTTTTATTCTTTAAAGAGGAATTTGTCATTGCGTATCAAGGCAGAACTACGGCAAGTCGGGGGCACTGCAGCCTGAACTCAACAGAAATTCCAACTCGCCTTTTATTTACCTAATTTCTCAGCAAGGTTCCCAGGCCCTTAAGAAGGCAGAGCTGGAAAGTTTAGTTGGGCTCTTTTTTGTTGTTGTTTAATTCCACTATTAGGAAATGAGGCCTACCTTTGAATTATTTCATTAGGGTTTGGCCTTTTGGGGGAAGGGGTGGGAACCATAATCATTAGTGGCTTTTTATTATTTCTACAATAAATGGCTAGATTCTTTGTTGAATAAGCTGCTTGAATGTTTTGCAGATGTTCCACTTAGACCAAATCTGACCCCCTATTTCCTCCCAAATAAGTCGCTTAAACTCTCCCACCGCTCGGGAGCATACTCCCCTATCCTGGCAAGTTTATAAGTGTGGGGAATATTCTTATGAAATTTCCACCTAACTGCACACACACATACATTTACACACACACACACACACACACACACACACACACACACACACACACACACACACTCCCACCCACTGAGCCTGTGAGCGGGGCAGAGGGTAAGAGAAGTGAGGGGGAAGAAAAAAAAAGACGAGAAACTGGTGAGGCGGAATGGGGAGGAGGAGGGAAGTCAGCGCAGTGGTTACACCCCTGTGCGGAGCGCGCCCGCCCTGGGCCCCTCACCCCCGCTTTGCGCCTTGGGTTTGGAACCTGGGGGGTGGCCCCGGTTCGCGGGCCCCAAAGTGCCAGGAACCTTGATCTGCCCGGCGCCCGGGGCGTCCGCCCGGGGCCGGCCCCGCGATCACCCCCCACCCCACCCCGAGCATCCTTCCCAGCCGCGGCGGCCGCGCGTGGGTACCCGGGCCGAACAAAGGGCTCCGTGGGGCGCGGGGCGCGGGCGCTTGAGCGGCCCCAGCGCCGCGGGCAGGGCCAGCCGGCCCGGGGTGCCCGAGGGCTTCGGGATGTGCAAAGCGCGCCGGGCCTCGCGGCGGGCCGCGCTCCGCGGACTGAGAAGTACTTGTCTGCCTCCGCGTTGGAGAAGCCGCACCTCTCATCTCTCCAGCTTTTACTTGAAAAAGCACTTGGAAGAAACTCTTGTGTGTGTGCGTGTGTGTGTGTGCGCGCGTGTGCGCGCGCGGGGAGGGCCGCGGGGTGGGCCGGGGCCAGGCGGCGAGGCTGAGGGGGGCCGGCTGGGTGGGTGGATGGGGAGGAGGTTGGAGGCACAGCTCCTTCCTGAGTGACAGGACTCCTTTTCAAAGAGCAGAACGGCCAGGGGGGTTGGGGAGAAGCTCCTAATATGAAGAGGAGAATTTTCAAGGTTTCGAAGAGTTCCTTCCCCCCATCTTCCCCCTCCTTTAAAGACAGATCTCTCTTGTCTTGTCTTGTCTTTTCCTTTTTCTTTCTTTTTAAGGTAGGAAGTGCGCGTGCCAACGTGTCTTACTGTGTTTCAGGAGGGAAAAAAAAAAAAAGATCCATTAGCTTTAAAAAAAAAATCTTCTTGGGTTGGTAAAAAATTATTGAAACATTTTAACATGTTTTTGTGGACTCACTGACCAGAGTGGGTAAGTCAAGCTCTCAGACAGAAGTCTTTCAAGATGAGGTGTTTGTGAGGGTAAGAAAGTTTTCCCTCATCCCAATAACAAAACCCATCACAAGTTTACTTCTTACTAGAAAGGAGTGTGTCCTTATTGGAACACTTCGAAGGAGTTGGATGCCTCTGAGAAATCAGGCTGGAAAAGTAAAGCTCATCATCACACACGCGCCGAGTTTTGCAGCCTGTCTGGATTTCCAACTTAACCTTAGAAACATGTTTATTATGTCCATTCTCAACCCCAGCTTTTTCTTTAAGAGTTGTTGAAGGACCATGCCTTAGAGAGGAGAAAAACCTTCTTTTAGAAAAAAGATTCAAACCCACAGTACCAGTTGTTTGTTGTTGTTATCATGATTATGATGGTTATTATGTCATCCCTCCCTTTTGCACTTGATCTGATGAGAGAACTTTTTTAAAGAGTGTGAAATGAAGGACACAAAGACAGTATATCAATGAAAAGAAGAGAGTGGCCCTTTTAATGAGAACTGAAGAAAACCCAAATGTAGATGAAGTGTACCGTAAAAGCTGCTTCAAAGTCCATCTTAATTCCCTTGGGCTCAGCCATCACAAACATGTGATAATTGGGAGTTCTGCAGGGAGGTAAGGCGGCTGTGCGGTGCGAAGCCTACACACCGTACTTCCCTGCCCTCGAATTCCAAATATATTTTAACCAAGAACTTGGAGACCTTATAGAACACAGATTTGGCTACTCAACTTTCAAATGCTATATGCCCATTAGAGTAATTTTTTTTTTCTTTTTGAGTGACCGGGCTCACGAGGGAGCTTCATCCTTCACCCCACTTCAGCCCCCAGCAGGTCAGAATATGCTGGGCCATATTCTAGGTTTTGACTATTATTTTGTGATCAACTCTGTTTAATTTTCTATTTATTTTCGGACCTCGGCCTTTATGGATCACAGAAGTCCCCACAAGCAACACAGCAATAAATCTGAACAAAAATAAGACAGATTTCCTCATCGATGTGTAATAAAGTTAAAGGACATTGTTTTGTCAGACAAGCGCTAAGTAGAAAATAAATCTCAGGGTCTGGGGAAACAAAACGGAGCGCTGCTGGCATGTGTGTAAATTTACTTTTAAAAGCAATAAATCAATGTTAAATTAAACAGCTGGGTACCCTGTCTAGGAGAAGCTTCCGTGTTTAAGAAGACCTTGATGGGAGAAATGTGCTATTTAACTAGACACCAATAACAACAACAAAAAAAGTTAAATTTCTATTGTCATCTGAGGCAAGACTGGCCTAGGAACTTCTCTGAACTTCAGAGAGGAAGAAGGGAAGAGGAGGCAGTGTGAATTGTACCTACATTTCCATCTTTAGATCTTTACATGTGTTTTGAGGCATAAGAAGACAAGGAGGTTTCATAGAAACATCTTAGATGTTTTGCAAATTGTCGCTTAAGCTCCTTATTGGCTTAGGTTTGTTAAGTGGGTTATGATTTTAGGGGATTTTTTTTGTTCTGTAAATACTATAACCTGTGGAGATGTTTTAATGAACATTTTGAGTATATCCTTATCTAGCAGTTCCTTGATTCTCAATGTTGTTGTTTTTCACAGTAAATAGATTAGCAGAAAATAGAGAATTGCTATTTCATATCTATTATGCCATGCCTCTTTTCACTGAGAAGCAAACCTGATATTGGGTTAGCATTTAAAACTCAATTGGAATATTTTATTATTCATCCTCTAAGGTTTTTGTTTGGTTGGTTGGTTAGTTTTTTTTTTTTTTTTTTTTTTTACAAAACACTTCACTGGGAAAATTTGTATGTGTGGGGTGGGAGCAGGGGACAGAACAATAGACAACCCAAGCTCTGCCTTCTGTATGCTGTGAATCAAAGAGTTATTATAAAGACAATATTCAATAGCAGGAAATTAGGAGTAGTTTAAGGCTAACATGTATGCACATGGATTTCCCCCACCACCAATCTGTAAATGAAATTCCGGAAAGAACCAACAGAAGTACTTGAGAAAGCAGACATGAGATGAACCCCTTAGTCTTTTGAATTCAGATCGACTTAGTTTAAAGGAAAAATATGGCATTTTTGCCTATCCAGGAACCAGCAAATTTTTCTTGATTTTCTTCACATCACAAATCTCAGAAGCTGTGTTCTGTTAGCTCAGTTCCACAGAATATTCATATAATTAGGTAACATCATTCAAACCTTAAAGATAGAGAAAGTGCTGTTTTCCCCCCTCAAGTTACAAACTAACAGGGCTACTTGGCAGCATGCTGGCCACCTTTGGACTTTGCTTCAGCCAAAGGAGATATCAAAGACCTGGTTGCCTGGAGAAGAATGAAGTTATATTATTTATATTTTGAAGGCAGCATCCAGCTTCCATGACCAGCCGTGCCTTGTTAAGGAAATCTGTGTCTTATGCCACTCAGAGATGGCTCGAATAGCCTGTCAGGAGATGTCTAGGCAGCCTTGTAAACTCAGAATGACTTCTCAAATCCTGCTAGGATTTCCCAGCGATGTGCTTTCCTCTGCACCGAAGCCCTGGGAGTCATGTCAGCCCAAGGTGAGCCTTTCAGGCACTGATCTTTGTCCCCATCTGGAGAGGAAGGTGCAGAATTAGCTAGCTGCCGTGCTGGTTTTGGAGGTGGGGAAGGTGGAAACGGAAAGGCCGCTAGTTCTAATTAAAGACAATAAGCAACCCTGTGAGGAGCTGTCCTTTAGCCTTAGCTTGAGGCGGAAAGGGTCTGTCTCACCTCAGTGGTTAAGTCTGTTTGAGCTGGCTGGTGGGGCGAAGAGCAGAAACCCCGCGAGTAGCACTGGGTTCAGGTGAGACAGGGCCAGTGGTTAAGTCGCAGCGAGAGCATCTCGAAGCCCCCCTTTACCTCCCAATTCCCTAGCTGCTCTGTGCTCTGTGCTTGACTTTGATTCTAACTTTGCTTGCTAGATGGCGCTCGGTGTCTCAGGACTTTGCATTTCAGAATTAAAGCAGCTTTTTAGCACCGTTGTTCTCAACTAGTTGTGGGCATTTGATTAGCACAGTGCTGGTAATGCTATTACTGCCCTTGTTTCTGTCACCCTTGTTCACTTTTTGATTAAGGTAGCGCTGAGATGGGAGCTGCCCACCTTCATCTGTATAATAATAAAATTTAGTGCAACTCTGCACCTGAATTTAGGGCACATTTATAGCTCAATTACCAGTTCTGATGTGTTTCAAAAAGCACTTGGGTAACTTTTCCTCCAGTAATCTGATTGAGGTTTTCAGGAAGAAGATAAATCAGCAGGTCCAGACAGTTAGTTACAGTCCTTGAGGTTTACCACCAAGAGTTAACCTCCCGCTCCCACCACTAATACCTACTTCCATTTCAAGATGAGTCAAGCTAGTCTTAGGAAACTTATACTTTGATTTATCATGGTATACCATGCATTGATTTTAAAGTATTATCATTTGTTTAAAGACCAAATACTAAATTTCAGGTCCATAAAGAAATGTGTTTCAATATTAGTAATAAAAGCTTGTGAAGGGTGATTTGTGGATTCTAATGTATATTTATTTTAATCATGAGGTGATTCTTCTCAGATATTCAAAACACTTTAAAAAAAAATCCTTTGTGTGGAAGCACAAAGAGACAGAATACCAACAGTTCTGTTTCTGATGGGAAAAAAATTAAGATGAGCCAGAAGGACCTGTATATTGTTTTGTCGAATGAAGATGTCACTTTCACAGCACTCACTGCTCTCAAAACGTTGTGTGTCCCTTAAAGAAAAGGTTGCAGGTGAGGAAGGCAAATGGAGGGGGGAACCCTCCATGTAGATATTTTACAAACATTTTGACAAAAGAGAATGTAACTTGTTACTTGTCTTGGATTCAGAGAACTAATTTGTATAGAAATGTCCCATCTTCAGGAAAATCGGTTAACACTCAGAGCTGGGTGGTTTGGAAACCTTTTGTCAAACCATGGCTGCTTTGGTGGAGAACCCCGCAAAGCCTCTCTCTAGGTGTTAGGCTGAAACTAGCAGGCGCTGAAAACCTAAAGCGGAAAATTTACAACTTGATCAGCCCCAACCACAGACCAAAAAACCTGATACTGGTGCAAACATACGTTCCAGATTAAGTTAGGCAAATGGCTCTCATTTTCTCAGGGTTGAAAGTTGATCAGGAAAATTCAAAATTGAGTAAACTGTGCTTTCAGTGGATCACCGGATCCTCAAATGCTTATAAATCCCTCCCAATCACTTACTCAAGAGAGTTAATATATTTTATTACCTTCTTGAGGGCTTAGTTTACAATCTCCGGCAAATTTAATCCAATCAGGTATTACTTTCCAGGAACACATATAGTTTTAAAAGTTGGGTAAGTTGAAAACTAGGTGTATTCTCTAGTGTTAAACTGCTAGGTAGCTAATGTGTAACTCAGTGGCTTTAATGCCTTTTCTATTTCTTCACATACACACCAACTTTAAAAAGCAGAAATTAAACTGTTGGATTTATTTGAAACTTTCTTTAACGTTTTATTTATCAGAGGTGCAGGTGATTGTTTTTCACAGCATGAGACAAAATAAGAGGGTGTTACCCAAACCTTTAATTATGTCAGGAGAGTCTGAAATCATGATTTTTTTTTTAATGGGGCTAAGTGTATTTTGCAACCTCATACAACCATCACCCAGCTCAGTCATTTGATGACCAGTCTGGCTATTAAGATATCTTATAAGCTAGTTTAGAATTACCTCCGGATTCTCCAAGATGGCTAGCTCCCTAGGCAAGTTGCAGAAGATGGAGCCTGGCATCAGACACCGTGGGTCCCTTCTTATCTCGGGATAGGAAGTCACTGCCTATTACCTACCTGAATTTGAATGATCATCCGGCAGATTTTAACTAATATTGTCATGTTGAAGTTTGGTAGTTATTGTTTACATGTCTCTCCTCCCCAGGGGGTCTTGGAAAGTGTTTAAGAGATTAGTGATTTCCAAGAAACCAAACAAAGAAATCTGTTCTTTCATAACATGTGAAATACACACTTTTCTTTAACTAAATAGTGTATATTTGGCATTGACAAATGCGCAAGAGACAGGAAACTTATTTTAAATGACTTTGAAGGAGAACAAATAAATAGGACAGAAGCAATCCTCTAAAAGAGTGGGATTGGAATTAAAGAAAAAGTTTGGAACAAGGTGTATGGCGGTGGCCATCTATGCTGTAAAATGGTTTAAAGTTTCATCAAACACATCCAGGTGGTGAGCAAACATCACTGGAGAACCTCCTTTCGGGGAGACCTAATCATTATCACTCAGTGTCTTGATTGTAATTTGTCTCCTTAAAAGGAGTTTTCTTGTACTTATTTTCACCACGTTTTTCTCTGGCAAAGGTGGTCCCGAAATATCCAGCCAGGTCTAGGAGTTTCTGATTTACTTAGACTAACCCAGAAAAGTCATTCTGAAACTGTGTCAAGAATACACTTTTTTTAAAAAAAAGTAAGAAATTCCTGATTAATAAACTAGGACTCTTAGCCACCCTGTCCCCAGGTCATCAGGAAAAATCTCCAGTCAAGGAAAGAGGTTCCCCCAAACCCAGACTGGAACAAAATGTTAGGCACCCAGGAGTTCAGTAACTGCTCTGTACTTCACCCAAATCTCCACAAGTCCCCCGAACCCACCGAGGAAAGCCCCATGTTCTTCACACCTGATTCCCTTTCTTGTTACTGAACCTCAGTAGGTAAGAATGAATTTACCCAAAGATGGAAGCTCAATTCTTAGAATAAGCTCCAGGATTATTAGAACAGAATAAGCTATTCATAGAATAAGCTTAAACCAAAGACATTCAAACATTATCAAGATATTTCAGTTGTAGTTTCACCACTGGGAGGTGGATCCTGGTCAAGAATATTCGAATCTCCAAGTCACGATTATTCAACAGGTCCCCTTTGCTATCCCGCACACTTCAGCTGCCACACTGCATTTGCCTAGTTTTCACAGGGTCATGCCGCTAGCTTCAAATAGCTCCCAGCGTGGCTGAGTTTCTCTTGTAGCACGGACTTGTCTTAGGATTTGGACAAAACGACTCTTGAGACCACAAAATTGACCAAACTATGAGAAAAAAAATTATCTTTGGGGATAACTCAGCAGTGACTTTGCACACCATAAAGGGGGCAAACATTTTGTGCAAGCAGCGCTGTGTGAGAAAACAGACTAAATTGTTAACCTATGAAATATTTAATATTTGTATGTCTTAAGAGATAGAACAATAGAGTTTTGAAGCTGAATTACCGCTTAACTGAGGAATTCACAGAAAATTTTCATTGCAATACTGTGTCCAATAGAGGATCATTTTATCCTGAAATGCATTGTAATTCACGTTACTATACAAAGGCAGTTTTGTAATCAGTTTATCGAGGCTATTTTAGAGGAAAGAAATCCCCTACCGTGAGATACCAAAATTCTTTCCCCTTTTCACTTTCCTGGGCCTTTCTGATCAAGTCTGGATCAAGCTGGTTTGAAACGATTTTTGTACAATCGCTATTTTAATAGAAATTTGGTTTTGGCCGTCTTGCCTACTCAGAATGGAATACTTTCGTCCTCAAAGTCGATTCGAGAGAGTAGATGATTAGAACAGGGTTCCGGAGGCAGGGAAGAGATTTCACTCAAAGTCCAACAAGTGAGGCAAGTTTCAGTAAAGGAAGGTGCAGTTGGAAATCTTTAAAAACTAGTCTTGAGCGTGCTTATATGTTGCTAGGGAGATGACGCAATGAAAAGACACCAGCGGAAAGTGATCTTTATTGTACTTTGCTGAACCCTACAGTAAAACGGAGATCCAAACAGGGAGACCTGCGGAAATTTGGATCTTGGAATTGAGGTCTGAAAGTAGGAAAAGAGGTAGTGGTGGGTACTAAGCCAGACGCGCCCCCTCTTTAGTGCTGTCCGGTAAGTTTCTGGCAAGCTCTTGAGCGCGCCGCGGACCGGGCGCCCGCTGCAGAGCCACCTGCTACCGGGAGGTAATGAACCAGCACCTGGGCGCACCCCGGGGACACGGCTCCAGCCTCGGACAGAGCCGTGCGACCGAAGGCCCAGTGGGTCTGGACATACAGCTCTCGGACCACAGGTCTCTCGTGACTGAGATCACCAGCCCCGGGAGGATGAAGCTCATAGTACAGAGCTCTTAAACTGGTGAGCCGGTACAGCTCCCGCCAGCTTAGAGGTGGTGGTGAAAAGTTGGTCAAAGTTGCGGCTAAGACTTCTACCACAAGCGACTGAGAGTGGCGCTGCTTTCATGATAAAGTAGATGCAAATTCGGGGAGCAGGCAAATGGTGTGTCAACTCTGGGGCTCTCTAGTTAACACCGGGCACGGAGCAAGCAAGCCTCTCCACCCACAAACTGTAGACTTTTAAAACCCATTGTCGCTTTGGGCTCAGATCGTAAGATTTGGAGCCAGTTTCCTATGGTGAGGGGGTGGTCGGAGAGAGGAATCAGGCGAGGGCAGGAACTTCGGGGTTCTGGCGGAGGGGAGCGGGAAGGGGGCGCGCTGGGTGCTGTCCATGGTGCTGGGAAGAACGCGGCTTCGTTTCGCTTCAGTTTGCGGCACCCAAACCGAGCTCAGGTGTAAAAAAAAAAAAAAAAAAAAGAGACGGCGAAACCGAAAACTTCAGCAGCTGAGATTTTTTTTTCTTCCCATGAATGTGGAAAATACGCATAATGATGTATAATTTAAACAGCTCTCTACGAGAGTTCTACCCTATTTCTCTCTCTGCACAGCTGAGTCAGCAGCGGTAACTGGTCATTACAGGACGGCTTCCTCCTTACAGTGTTCCAATTTTTCAAAGTAATGTAATTATCAATTACTGACATACAAAGTAAAGAGGAAGGAGGAAAGAAGAAAGGGTGATTTGAGACTTTAAGCATATCCAAAGGCACTTAGCTATTTTCAGGTTTGATACCATATACTAATACCACAGGATGACTTAGCCCGTTAGATAATATGAGCTTACTGAGAAATTACTTTTAAAAAATATCATATAGTTAAATAATTTTCTAAACTTCATCCTAGCCAAATACTGCAGTTATGTTTTTTTGTTAGCAAGAATAAAAGAAGTGGTTTATCTATTGTTGTGGTGTCTGTGTGAATCTGAAATGGCTGTTTTCACTTTAAGTTTCAAAATGGTACTATAATAATTGCATTCTTTTAAAACAAATTTGATTTCTTAAAAGACAGGTGCCCAGAAAGAAAGCAGTATACAAATAGAAAGTATTTCAAAATTAGAATAAAGAACTAAATAGAAACATTGCTTACCTAGGAAGTAAAAGCACACTTAAGAGAGAAAAAAACATATATAGGTTTTACACGTGTGCAAAATACATGTTTTTTACAAAAAGTTTGTGTGTGTATATGTGGGTGTGTGTGAAACTATGTGACAGAATTTCAGGTAGAATATTAACTATGTTTGGTCAAACCAGAAATGTGAAAAACATGGCTAATTGTGTTAACATGAAAAATCTTAGCCTTAGCAACTTGAATCCATGTGACAATGAAGAAGGGACAAGAATTCAAACAGCTGACACAATGATCAGCAGCAACTGACAGCATCTCATTTGATATTTGATATCAAGCACTAGATCAATATTTGTGAGATCAATGCCATTTTAATGGTTTTCTTTTGAAACTGTATGAAAGCCAAATTGTGACACTCTGTGCTAGGGTTATTTTTAGAGATGGCTATTCCAGGGGATGATATTAAGTAATTTACTGGGGCAAAGCAAAAACAAAAAAAGCAAAAGCAAAAGCAATGCCCCCTCCAAACCAAAACCACCACAACAAACCATCAATACTTCTCCAGTTGATAAATCCTGATTATCAGTACCCAGAGAAGGTAGGAACATTTATTGGAAAAAAGCCATGTAATTATAGTTAAAACAAAGAAGAAAACAACACTTTGGGAAACTATTTGGAGGTACATGAAGCTGAACTGAATCAGAGGTACCTTTTTCAGGCACAATGGGACTAGGTAGTACTTGAGGAAAAAGAAATGAAGATGATAAAAAGAGAAAGCTAGCCCTTTCAGCTATAGGGGCAGTTGCTCCACGTGTGGAATTCTGTGTGAAGTAACAGATTTTTCTGTCCTAGGCAGAACAGAAAACTGAGACCCCTATCTGAAACTCATCGTAAGGTCCCACAAAGGTCACATGGAGGAGAAAAAAAAGTAATTAGGTATACATATTATCTATTATTCTCCTTTTAAGTTTATACATTAAAAATAAAATGCAAATTGATCTCAGAGGCACATAGGTCCCCAACCTATAAATCTTTAAATGGTAATCGAGAAGGATTCTACTCTTTATTTTTCAGTCTTTACTGCTTAGTCAGACAGCAATGTTAACTCATTTGCTTACCAGCTCATTCTGACAAAAAAAAGCTAAACTTTGTTTTTACGGATTCAGTTTTGAGGAATTTTCACCCAGAGGAATCCAAGACAAACAGCAGTTTCTGGGGAGGAAGATGAAGCATGGAGCAGAGAGAATATAATAACCAGGTGAACATTTTGGAAAGACAGTAACAAGGTGAGATGTGGTGTGCTCCTGATAAGCAGATGTTTAAGTTTTTTCACTAAAAAAGAAGAGTTTTCCAATTGTAATTCAACTTTAATTAAGAACTTGGGAGAGATTGGTTTCTTTTTTGCTTGAAATCATGGGACACTTTGGGAAATTTCAGATGCCTGATCTAAAGACTTCTCCTCCCTCTCCAAGACAGAGAATAAAATACTTCAAAACTATGCAATTCTTAAAATTTTTAGCTCAATGTTTCTCTTTTTCTAATGTTTTTCTTGATGAAAGTAAGTTACATGATAAAGAAATTGTTAATTTATTATTACTAACATATCACTTTTAAAAAAGGCGTTGTATTATATGCTTCTAAGTGAATTATAGACCTAGTCCTTTTGCAACAGAATTAAATCATGCACCTAGTATACTCCTTAAGAGCCTAGGTAAAAGTATATTTTCCAGGATTTTTAATAACTCCATAACAAACAGTCACTCTCTGCATGTGTCTCTCTGTTGTATTTTATTTCAAGTCTGGCTGATTGCCTATAAACTAAAGACACCAACAGTTTATATCAACTCTTCTTTAATGAAATAAAGCCAACCTTAAACACTTACACACATTACATACAGATAATTTACAGATGCAAATGAACTTGAGGCATTCAAAAATATTTATTACAATGTCTTGCAGAATTTCAACACGAAAAATTTATTTAAGAGAAAGTAAATTTACAAACAATCCTCTTGACCAACATATATGGAATACCTACTAGGTTACTTGGACTGAAAAGACATACACATACAGTATATGTTGTCTATCCTGGTGGAATGGCCATATATACCCCATGGATGGATATGTACATGTATGTGTGTACACATACACACAGACATATATGCATATATACATATTTTTCTGTTAGGTCTTAAAAAAAACCCTGAGTATTTAAAAAAAGGAAATGAACTTTATATTCAGTTGCAGTTAATTTGGACTTCAATTTGGCTCATCATAATTTGACCAATAATTTTTTACCTGAGAGCATGACAGCAATACTTAGAATTTAAAAGTGTAGCGCTCCAAAAATGCTGCTCTTCTTAAGCCACTTTGAAGTAATGCTAGTCAGTTTAAGATCCAGATCTACATGTTAATCTCTAGTTTTGCCTTCAAACAGAATTCAGTTACAAAGAACTTGGAAAGATTTTGAATCTATTCAGGAGAAGAAAACTCTTTAATTTTCTGAGGAGTAAAAACTCCCCAAGAAACTTCATATAGCTTCTTAGATTTTGCTTAGCATACGTGATAAAACATTGATTGTTGCAGTTTGGTGACCCATGAAATTTGGGGGTTAGTTTTCTCTTCAGACCAGAGCATATAATTATGCAAATAAAGAGCTGTCACTGATCTAGTGAAATACTCACAAACACATGCACTCTGAAATTGGACAGAAAAGTGAAAATGGTTGGTGATGTGATGGTGCCATGGTTTGTTTTCCTGCCAAGTTTCTATCCAAGTTCATTATTCAAATTGTAAACTTTAAAAAGAGACATATCATTCGTGGGGGTGTTGGTTGTCTTTTCATTCCAGATTCTTTGTATTGGTACTGCAGGCTGGCTACAAAGTACAGTTCAACATTATTTTACCTATGACAGTCTCCCATATTACCCAATGCATTAGCCAAGGAAGAAAAAGTGGAAAGATCTGGAAAGAAAAATGCAGGGCCTCTCTAGATTTCTCTCTAGAAACATGTTTCATGTCTGTTTCAAATAGAACTCAACAATACAAAGAATATAGTGAAAGGTTTTTTTTAAACAAATCTCAAGGCAAAGGACTGGGAAAAGTTGCCTGGAAGGCCTCATGGATTAAGTCAAATTTCCATTTTCAGGCTTTTTTCCATTCAAAGGGAAAAGGCTGGTCACTGCATGATATCCACTTAATGGTCAAACTTTCAGGATGATTTTCTCCTATCTAGCAATTAAAGCTCACTACATAATATTTGGTGACTTTAACCTTTAAGGTTCATTTATAATTACCACTCCTCCAAAACCTTTGTGCTAAGAATTAACAAGAGTTCTTGAATGTAACCATGCTCTTTGGCATCAAGGTCTCCCAATTCCAAAGTTACCATTGCGCAGGCTGTTGCATAATTTCAGATGTCACAGAGAGTTCCACTGATGAAATCTGAGAAGGCTCATGTCAGACCACTGACTGCTAAAGACATCACTACATGAAAGATCAGTGGTGTGAAACTTTAAAAACATCGATCCAAATGAATCAATTAAATCAACATTCATCCCTCCTAAGTGTGAGGTTTAAAACTATCATTGTTGCCTTTTTTTTTTTAACCCTACATAGATTTTGAGATAAATGCTGGAATGCTTTGATGGCTACTTCTATTCTCGAATCTCTGTTAATCGACTTTGTGCTATTTCCCTCTTTTCAACATCGTCCACTTGGTGTACATTCTTTACTTTTAGTACAGTGCATGACAGTTGCAGTGCTTTAAATCTAAAACCACCTAACAAAGCTAACGCTTTAGGTAGGGTAGCTTTCAGCTCTGTGAAGTGTTGATTAAAAACCCTTTCCCAGACTCAAACTGATCTTTTTGGAGATTAATAGAATATTAGATAAAAGGAAGACGAACAATTCAAGAGACTCCCACTCAGTCACACTATACAAGGAAGGAAGGAAGGAAGGAAAGTATTCAATTTTTGAAAAGGGGTACCTCCTGGAGTCTTTTATTTTATATTATTATACCTCCTAATAAGTAATCATGAAATAACCACTATTATCCTTTTTTGCCACCCATATTTCAAAAATGAGACTACCTTACATTTATTTAAAGATTTTTTTTCCTCTATAGAGGCATAAGCAAAGTTTTTGAGAAAATTTTAGACTTTCTGTAATAGTAATCTTTCTGAAATGAGCCAAGATTACAGACACCAAAAGGAACCTGTCAGTTTACAGTTCCAATCTATGATTACAACGGGAGACACACATGTGTCTGGATTGGAACCACCAACCCCCCCAACCAGGTAATCCAGAGAAAAATGAAAAATTCTAATTTATTAGCACTGATAATACAGGAAACATTATTTTGTCATCCACACTCCCTCAAAGGAGTTACATGTGAAATACATGTAAACAGGATATTTTTAGATTAGAGGTAATAATACATCCAGGATCTATATAGGGATTTGGGAGCAATTTAATCTCAGCAGACTCCTTCTGGAAAACACATTTGTTTACCATATATAGTAAGTGTATTTCATAAAATGATAGTTTAACAACAAATTCTAATTTCCTTGTAGCTGAGATATTTTAGGTCTTAAAAACAAATGTTAGCTTTGTGAAAGTTCCAACCTAAAGAGGGACTCAACTGAAGTTAGGATATTACTTTACAGCAATAATAATAGTAATAATAAGCAGCTATAAGTTTAAAATATTGATAAATGTTGTCCCATCATTCTTTTTAAATTTCTGCTTTTATTGACCTCTATGTGTGATAAAATGAACTTCTGAACAAGAATAATACATCACTGGATATTGGGAAAATTGTTCTTATTTTAAAATAGTAAACAGAAATATATCATATATAGGAAGCTCCTGTGCTTTGTTTTCTTTTGGTATAAACAAAAATGTAATCCAAGGTGAAGCACAAGATAGAAACTCGAGAAAAGAACAATTATTACAAGTACATCGCCTTCCCCATTCAGATATCCATGAAAACCTTTAATGGCTGTATGATTTTCTACCTTTAGAAAGCTCCAAAGCCAGGGTCCGGCTTTTAAGTTTTAACAGGACTATTCTGAACCTTAGATTTATCAGCAACTCCTTGCTTCCTATTACATTTCCTCTAAGAACTCCCTATATAATTAAAAAAAGAAAGATAAAAGCCCACTTCCAAACTTTAAACCTCTACTCTGCTGAAAACTTGTCTAAAGAAATCAGAATGGGAGATCAGAGCAGAAACTTTGTTAACCCTTATCTCGTTCAAGCAGGCGGGCTACTACCAACTGACTGTTGTTATTCTGGGAAAATTGAGGTGAAAATAATAGTATTATATTTATACCAAGAAACCTATAATCAACAGGTTATAAAAAATTCCACATTACAAGGAATCTTACCAATAATCAGCTGGAGGTCTAGGGTGGGTTGCCTAGCTCTCTCCCTGTTGCAACAGCTTAGATCCACAAGTAGAAACTATATTTACACAACTTAAGTTTGCAAATAGCTCTCTATAGATAGTTAAATAAGGCCTAACAACCCAGTAGTTTTAAAGGCAATTAAACAGTGATTTACTCCAGTTACCAGTAAAGGTTTTTAAAGAGAGAGGTGGGAAAACTGAAGAGAAGGAATAGGAGTAATTTGGTTTATAATAATCGGACAGTATTTGCTCTAATTCAGTTGTAGAAGCTTCACAAACTGACTACTGAACAAGTGCTGATTAAAAAAAAAAAACACAATAAAATTAGTTCCCTGTGAACATTTTCAGATACTGAAAACACCACACAATTTATAACACTTTGAAAAATACATACAATCCGTATCAATTCTCAAAGCCTGTCAGTGGACGGAACCATTAGTTAACACAGTTCACCATTACTTCTAAAACAGAAAAGACTGCAGACCAACATGCTTGACATTGTTGGAGTTATACATTTCAAGGACGTGGATAAAATGATGTTTTGATTTTTCCACCTATTGTTTCTGCTAAAATAACATCAAAAGATATTCATATAAGACTACTGAAGAAAGATCACCTTAACCTGGCATCATTAAAATTATGAGAACTAATTAAAGCACTTGTGTACCAAACAAAGATACTATCAGTTTTAAAACTTGCTGAAATCGACTCATAATATAAAAGCAATGAGGTTTTTTTAAAAGTTATTTTCTGAGGAGTCAGACAGTCCTGTCATTTTGGGTACATTTTATCATGTCCTCAAATAAGGCAAGCATATTGTTGCATATACTTTAAAAAAGGATGGAAAAATATTAAATTCAGATCCTCACTTACTAGAAATAGAATCTTCACTAGGTAATTAAATTCTACAAGCAATTAAAAAATTGATAATGTTAAGATTTAACATGTGAATTTGAAAGTCAGCAAAATCTTAACTTATTTTACTTCATATTTCACAGTGTTGTTGGCCAGATCTTAGCTGGACTAAAAAACTTAACTGTTGAAACTGCAGGGCAAAACCTTACAGAGGAGGTGGACTACTACCAATTATACCACTGGGTTGGGAGGAGAAAAGTCTTGCACACTGTTGGAGCAGAAAACTAAAAAGAATCATCTTAGCTCCACTAAGTCTTTCAGAAGGAAAAGGTTCAAGAGCACACAGGTTCATTTTCCTGATGAGGATAAAAATTATCTCCCTAAAAATGCCTAACAACCCCCACCCCCAAAGCTCAGAACATATCAATCCAGTTAGGATTAACAACAACAAACTTCCTCTACGTTAAGATTTAAACAAGACTTAACTATGCTATCTAAATTACAATGCTACCCAATACACATTGTGTATTTTAGAAAGCAAATTCTAATGATGAAGTTGGAAATTTCACTGAAAATGAAACCTTCCACCCGTATGCTTAAACGATTTGCTCATCGTTATGCATTGGTTTAAACACTCTCTTCTGCAAGTAGAGACCTGTGCAAAGTCTCATATTCAACTGGCAAGGATTTTCTGCCATAACGTGGATTCAGTACTTTATCCATTTTTTTTTTTTTTTTGGTGTGTGCGCGCACTTCTGGTCTCAAAAATAAGAGTGTCAGGGAGCGCACGAGTTGCCCTCCCCAAACTACACAGTACATCACCGCATGAATGTTCTGAATTTGAACTTGGCTTTGGGGGGTTTGAGTTTGGTTTTGGACGGGGAATGGTATAACTTCTTTAAAAAAAAAAAAGTAAGATGTCCTTAGGGAAAATTCTGTTGAAAATGGGAGTTTTTAAGTCTAGAACAAAAAGTTTGCTTGGGTTCGGAGAGAGAGAAAAAGGACACGATTCTGGGTAAAGCGTGTGTAGGGCGGGGGCCGAGGGAGCGGCGCGGCGTCGGCCGGCGGTAGGACCGCGCGGACGCCCCTTGCCCCGCAGCGCCCGCGCGGGCTCCGTCGGGACCATCTGAGGCGCGCCGGCCGCGCCGGGCAGGGCGCCGTCAGCCTCGGTCGGCGCGCTGACGGGCGGCGCGGGGCCGCGGGCTTGGCCCGTAGGAAGCGCCGGCGCGACCGGCGGACCCGAATTGCCTTGACAGTTGCACTCATCTAGAAACAATGCCGAACGCCGTTTAGATGTGTCTATATATATATATATATCTCACGGTCCTGTGGCCCGAGGAGGAAAACAATCTAATGAGGGGCTGGGGGGCGGCTCGCCGGCCCAGCGGGGCGGGCGTGTGTGTGCGCGCGCGTGTGTGCGGGGAAGGGTGAGGCGGGCGGACGCCGGCTCCGGGGGCGCGTCGCCGGCCCCCCGCCCCCCTCCGCGTCCTCGCTCTCGCTCTCCTCTTACAGCTCTTCGTGCTTTATTCGGTGCGAGCGCCGCGTCAGAGCCGGCTTGAGGGAGCTGCTCTTGGCCTCGGAGGCTTCGGTGAAGAATTTGAAAATAGACGGGAAGCTTTTCCAGGAAGTGAGCTCGTGGCGGTCGGTGCCTGAAAAACGCACAGACAGGGGAAGGGGGCGAGTTACGCGGTGGCCTCGCGCGCCGCTGGCGCGGGAGGAGGGGCGGGGGGCGCACGGGGCCGCCGGTCGTCGGTCCCGGAGCCCGCGGCCCCCCCGGACCCCCCCAGCACCCACCTCGCCCCTCCGCGGCCCGCGACCCCTGGGGACGACCCCTGGGGACCACGCTTGTACCTGAGGGCTCACGTTGGTCCCCCCGCCCCCGGGGTTTGCTCGCAGGCCGACTCCGCGGCTCCGCCCGCCCGGGCCGGCGACCCCGGCTCTCCGCCGTCTCGGGCCGGAGCCCCCCAGCACGGCGCCCCCCACCCCTGACGCGCGGCCGCGGCCCGTTCGTCTCCCAGCGGGCGCCCGAGGCGCGGCCTCAGCCCCCTGCGGGCCAATGGAGGCGCGGGGCGGGGAAGGGCCACTCCCTCTCCCGCCGGGGAAAACCACCCACCGCCCCCAGGCTCCCCGGCGCGGCTCGGCGTCCCGTCCGCTGCCGCACCCACCGCGGAGCGCTCACGGGTCTTTGCTTCCCAAAGAGAAGGAAACACGTCCGAGTTTAGTGTCCCAGCAGCCTACGCGTTTTTTTTTTTTTTTTTAAACAGATATTAGGGGACAGTGTTACAGAAGCTAAACAAAACCCCCCAGTGTTTCGAGGCAAGTCACTAGTAAAACAGCGTCTAGGCCCCCCTGTGTTGTCACGAGGAATGCAACTCACGAAATGCAGGTTAAGTGGTCAGTTTATGGAGCTCTTTTATTTTACTACAGCTTCTTTTTCTGTGGGTTTCAATTTCTTTTTAAAATAAAATCTTCAGTTTAAGACAGATCCAAAAAAAAAAAAAATAACATTGATGCAGACGGAAGAGATGAGGCCGTTTTTGACTCCTTGGGATAGCTCACATCATTTTACTAATAGCTTTATAAACGGAACACTTTTTAAATTAAAAAAAAAAAATGACAGCAACAAAGACTGTCCCGCTAGAAATAATGAGTGAATAGCTTTGAAACGGTTGAAATCTCTTCCTAGATCACTCAATTATGCAGAGGGACACTGCCTGGAAGTCTCTGGATTCGGGGCCTCTGTCTGATACTTTAACATTGTTAATGATAATTCTTTAGTCTGTAATAGTAGGTCATTGCTATGGTTACTCTACAATGGTGCAACACTTTGCTTTCCCCTTCAGCTATTCGCTGAGTCCTGGTAACCACATTTGTTGCCTAGCAACAGTTTTGTGACAGTATCACAATCTGGGAGTTACAACAATAAGGATGCTATGGCTGCCTCGAGCAGAGAGCAGAAAGCTATGTTCTGTCCCTGTGACTTAGCTGTGGGAGCTAGCCTTACTAGAGAACCCCTTTTAATAGGTGTCCTCAGAAGGATGCTCTCTACCCTCCTATCCTCTGCAGATTGGCCTAATGAACCTGCATTTGGAACTAAGATCTAGTACTTAAGTCATATCCTTGAGAAATATCCCCAAACACTGCTGTGTTCAGACTGAAAAATGAGGTCATCTTTCCATTTGCTTACTCATTTTGGGCAAAATTCAATGTTAGTCAGGGGGAGAAAGAAGATGAGTGTAGGTTTATCCTGGCAAATCCTAAAGTGTCTGACTGGATTTTCATGTCTTACTAGAATTCTTGAGGAAAAAAAATTATATATATGTGTGCCTGCATCAATAAGTGTGTAAAATTTGCTTTGACAGTTAAAAGCATCCCAATATTTATTATCAGTATATAACTTTCACTGATATATTCAGCTAACAGTCTTAAAGACTTCCTTTGAATTTGGAGTCATCTATATTCTCCAAATACAAAAGAAGTTTGTGAGCAGTTCTAGATAAGCTCAGACATACCTACTTTAAATAATATTTCGTGGGTATGTTTAGAAGGGGGCCCAGTTTCTGGACCGATTTATGAAATGACCAACCCTGTTTCTATAGTCTTGTAAGTCCAGTTTCATTTCAATAATAATTACTAGTAGCACTTATAATGAAAAAATTTTTAAGTCAATTGTATTGACTATTCTCTGATGCATACTACATGGAAACACCCATCCCCAAACACAATAGAAAAAAAAAAGGTGTTAATTGTCTCTCTTCCTTCTCATTTCCCATGCTTCCAGGCTCATTTGGCATTTCCTTCATAGTGATCACACTTAGACTTACTAGTGTTACTAAGGCTATGATGAATTTGTAAGCTTTCTTAGGGAACTCCTCTCATAATTTCTCCCACCCCTTGAAAACCAATTCACTGTATGAATCTAGAGGGACCTAAGGAGTCAATGGTCTGAAGCAATTTTAACTCCTTTATTTTTTTTCTTTCCTGGTGACAGTCTTTCTGAAGGATGAACAAATTTCCCTGGTGATAAAGTCACTACAAAGGCTTTTTAGTTTTAGCTTATGATGACTCTCTGCTTGATTAGTCTTGGGCTGAAAAGACCAAAGTCCCTGAGATAACTGAGGACCTGCACTAGCTCTCAATATTTACCCTTGCAATTTAAGAGAATAAATAATGAAAATGTGTGCTCTGTCAGAGGAAGGGAAATTGCTAGGAGTAAAGTAATAAGCAAGGTGGGTTAGGAACTGAATTATGGAGAATGAAGTGGGGGAGGGAGAATTCTCCCTAAACTAAGGCGTGGTAACATAAATATATATAAAATGGCTTTCTTTTCTAAATTACTGAAAGTAGATTTTTAATAATTTAAAAACAGCATTTGGAAATCAGTTTCATGTTCATCTGGGGCTGTGTATACACATTTCAAAAACATGTTTGGAGACCATTTTTGAAAATTCAAGGCCAAAGTTCAATTAAAATATTCACAAATTAGTATGAATATCCACCCATAGCAATACTAACAGAATGGAAACTTCTGACAGCAGCTTTCTAGTAATTAAAAAATATACCACTTTAGGGGAACTTCTTCCATCAGGGTGGAAACACAAGGCCATTATATCATCTATTCATAAGAGGAAATAAAGGGGGGAAAGTTTAGGCTAACTAAAAAAGCAGCCATTTATTAATAAGCTGCAGTGATGTATAGGTAACAAGGAAACTAGTCCAGTTAGCACTAACGTATGTTACTTGAAGGAGATAAACATGGTTTTATAGTCAGGCCTGGTCTTGCCTCTACCACAACTTTACCCTTAGCAAAAACTCCTCTTTTTAGGGACTGTGAACATCTTTCTACGTTTCAAACTCCCATTTTCCTAATCTAAGTTATTCCCACAATGAGGAGATAAAGGGTTTCCCCAGGTTGATTTTTGTATCCTTTTAGACTGGCAGGCTTTCTCTTACTGGATGATTCACTTTTGGGGCAAATTCAGTTTCCTAGTCCATAAAATCAATTCAGTATCAAAATAAATGTGCAGGATCTCGGTTCCATATTACAAAAAAGTGCCCTTCCTCAGTCATAATCAGTGGTTCTTAATGGACGTGGTAGTAGCCTCTGGGGCATTTTGGAAATTTGTAGGAAAATTTTTTGGAGGTCAAGACAATTGGGAGGAGCTGTTGGCATTTATTGGGAGAAGGCTGGGGAGATGGACATCCTTCAGTTTGCAGGGTGTTACAGCATGAAGAATTGTTCTGCACTGTACATGGTTTTCAAATGTTTCACCGGCTGTTCATGTAGCTGAAAAACTTGTTTACGATTACGGGCTTAGAATTTAGATTTGTTTAACAAAGAAAGTACTATGGCATGATTTTTTAATATAACAGAATTTTTCAGGAATCAGGTACCATGTAAATTGAAGGAATTTTGTGCTTTGTGTTGTTCAGAATATTACCAAGAATGGATTACTATATGAGAACTATCTCATCACTGGCCTCACTGATCACAGTTCTTGAGCCACTGGTAAGCCCACCTGCAGCTGGCCTGTATTTGTAGATGTAGAATTCCTGGTGATCCGATCGATGCACAGGACCCATGCAGGTTTTCTTGAGCACTTTAAATACTGATATGCATATTATTCTTATTATGGGTTATTTTTCTTTTATTTCCTTCATATGTTAACTAGGGAAATACAATAATTTAGCAATCTTGTAAGTAGGTGAGTTATATTATCTCTAGAATTTATTTAAGGATAGTTAAAAGCACGATGTAATATTTGTTAAAATAGTATGTTTTTAGATGATCAAGGGTCAGCTTAAATAAAAATGAAGTTAATTCTTTTTCATTACATTAGAGATTAATTTCACTATAACCTGAACCCTACTTACAGCTAGCTCTTTTATCCTTACACAGAAGTCTTTTGCTTCTCTTACTTAACGTTTCTTCCACGAACACTGTTTGTCAATGATGTTATTCATTGTGAAATAACCAAAAGGTAGTAGACAGGGGATCTTCCAATTAAAGTACTACACTGAATATTCTTCATCTCTCAATTGTTTAAAAAAATGAACTATAGCAAATTTCAAAGAGGTAGAGATAGCACAAATGGTCAAAAAGGTTAGAAACTTCAAGTATAAAGGATGAGACTATAAGTTACATGGGGAAGATCAAATTGCTAAAATGTGTCATGTTTTCCCAAAAGACTATATGTGTCTTTTACACACACAAACACATTACACATACACCACACATTACATTGACCTGTAATGGAACTGAGAAAGAAGGAGGCTACATTTATGTATCAGCATTTAGAAATTAAACAAGAAACGGTTGGAAATAGCCCTGACAGTGGGATGCTCAAAGAATAGCATGAGAGAAGAAAACATTGCTGTCTTCTGCCTTGTCTATGCCCCTTTCTTCTTCCTATGACTTTAATCCATGTGTTCTGCCTTGCCATACTCCTCTTCACTTGATCTTAGTGCGTAGAATTTTTTTTTTTTTGGAAAAAACTATGCCAAAATATGCTACTGAGTTAGCAGCCAAAATCCTGATGTTTACTTTGGTAGATGTAGACTACTCTGAAGCTGTACCTTATTTTATGCAGTAGATGTCTTAAAAAGTTATATGTAAATACAATTTCTGTAAATAGAATATTTTTAAAGGAAGAAACAGTTTATCTACTTCTTCAGTGAATCTTTTAATAAAGTGAAGAATTCTCTGGGAATGCAAATAATCAGTCTTCAAGTGACATCACACATACGCGCACTCATGCACACATGTGCATGCACACACACACACAACCAGATTTTCCAGAGGTGAGGTTTGCTACTATAATATGATGGACAGTATGAGTAAGGTCTCACTGAAAAGATAATTTAGAAGAATTTCTTGGTCAGCCATTCACTATTCTAGTTATTATTAGTCACCTTATTTTACATGGTCTGAAACCAGAAGGTCGTGGAATAGTTTCAACAACCTATGCATAATTTACATTTTAGGGTCTGGTTTAGAATAGGGAATATCACTGTTCACAAAGTCACCTTTGAATATGAAATATCATTTTTAATACCTTTATTTCAGGAGGAAAAACTACTATGTTTATCTACCCTCTCCCTGACATCCCCCTCCCCTGCAAAAGAATTTGTTTTTAAAGAAAAAGATAATGAATAAATTTTATATGCTTCTTACGATAAAGGGGGAAAGGAAAAAAACCTAGAAAGATATGAAACACATTAACAGGATAACATATCTATGATACTTTCAAACTGACAAGGCTTGATTTTAAAAATTGATCTTTAACAAGAAAAAGAAATATGAGCAATTAGGAAGTAATGAAGACCCTGTCAATATAGCTATGTTGATAATAACAGGTAAGGGAATTCTTGAGAAAATCTAATATATAAAAATCAGGAGGTCTGTAATATGCATTATTGAGTCCCACTGGGATTAACTAATGAATTTATGAGCTCACCAGTGGTTATTTTTAGAAAGCTATAAAGAATTAGAGAAATACTAGAGCATGGAAAAATAATGTGCCTTCTAAAAAGAAAGAAAACATATATTACTACTAAAATTCATTGCAAAATGAATTCTAGAGCTTCTAAGGAGAACATCATTTAAAAAAATAAATCTACCAATATTTGAACAGAGAAGGGGTCCTAATGGTGACTCTCCCAAGTTAGAAGGCACAGGTGTGAGACTCAGTCACATGGGGGTGGGGATACAGTAAACAAAGTGGGGTGCTCACTGAGACTGTGTGAGGAACGTGCCAAGAGCAGCTCACTAAACATGTCGCGTGGCCTGGTTAAATTACTTGCGTAAGAAGACACAGGCAAGTCTCCTTCGATTGCTAACAACGCTGCAAACCCATTAAGGCTGAGATTGTGTTGAGACCCTAAAGGCAAGTCATCAAGCTTGACCAGAGATAACAGGCTGAAACAAAGGCAAAAAAATCAGTGGTAGAAACTTCTGGGGTCATTCGAAGCTTCTGGGAAAGCCTGTCCTTTCCTCCAGTGTCTTTTCTATATCTCTCATCTATGGAAGGGGAATGGGTAGTGGTTTGGGCATTGGGCAGCGTAAGACTCAAGGAGACAACTTTGGGAAGCAAACTTCTTCTCAGGCAGAGTAGAGAGCCTGCAGCAGCTATGGGTCTCCAACACTAAACCTGGCAGACCTCTCTAGTATGCCTCTCCTAACCAATGGACACATTGTAGTTGCTTTAATTGCTTATCAAACCCAGATAGGTGGTGTGGAAGTCTGTTCTTTGGTTTTCATTCTTGTCTCGCGTACTTCTCTTAGTGTTGTCACAAGGCCTGGCCTCCAGGAATACTGTTTCCTTGTAAAATCTGAGCCCAGGTGTGGGCAAAAGTTCTCTTTTTCTAGGTTCCCCCTGTCATTTTCAAAAGTAATTTTACCAGATCTGTGATCTACTGTGTAGATCACAACAAACTGTGGAAAATTCTGAAAGAGATGGGAATACCAGACCACATGACCTGCCTCCTGAGAAACCTGTATGCAGGTCAAGAAGCAACAGTTAGAAACGGACAAGGAACAACAGACTGGCTCCAAATTGGGAAAGGAGTACGTCAAGGCTGTATATTGTCACCCTGTTTATTTAATGTATATGCAGAATACATTATGTGAAATGCCAGGCTGGATGAAGCACAAGCTGGAATCAAGATTGCAGAGAGAAATATCAATAACCTCAGATATGCAGGTGACACCACCCTTATGGCAGAAAGTGAAGAACTAAAGAGCCGCTTGATGAAAGTGAAAGAGGAGAGTGAAAAAGTTGGCTTAAAGCTCAGCATTCAAAAAATGAAGATCATGGCATCTGATCCCATCACTTCATGGCAAACAGATGCGGAAACAACGGCAACTGTGAGAGACTTTATTTTTTTGGACTCCAAAATCACTGCAGATGGTGACTGCAGCCATGAAATTAAAAGATGTTTACTCCTTGAAAGGGAAGTTATGACCAACCTAGACAGCATATTAAAAAGCAGAGACATTACTTTGCTGACAAAGGCCTGTCCAGTCAAAGCTATGGTTTTTCCGGTGGTCATGTATGGATGTGAGAGTTGGACTATAAAGAAAGCTGAGCATCAAAGAATTGATGCTTTTGAACTGTGGTGTTGGAGAAGACTCTTGAGAATCCCTTGGACTGCAAGGAGATCCAAACAGTCCATCCTAAAGGAGATCAGTCCTGGGTATTCATTGGAAGGACCGATGTTGAAGCTGAAACTCTAACACTTTGGCCACCTGATGGGAAGAACTGACTCACTGGAAAAGACCCTGATGCTGGGAAAGATTGAAGGTGGGAGGAGAAGGGGACGACAGAGGATGAGATGGTTGGATGGCATCACTGACTCAATGGACATGAGTTTGAGTGAGCTCTGGGAGTTGGTGATGGACAGGGAGGCCTAGTATGCTGCAGTCCACGGGGTCTCAAAGAGTTGGGCACGACTGAGCAACTGAACTGAACTTACCAGAGGAGTACAGAGCTCTAAATACAGAATGCAAAGAATCATGAAATAGCTATTTCCATAGGTTTTTGATCGTATTATTCCCAACATAAGCAGCAAAGAGCTTTCTGGGCCTGCGTATGTTCATGAGGGCTAGTGCAGCTTTCTAGATATCTTGTCAGGCTTCCCTTTTCTTTCAGCTTCTCTGTGGTCCTAGCTAGGTACCCGTGGCTTAAGGCTGCCAGTTTGACTTTGTGTGTGTGTGTGTTTGTGTAAGTAAGAGAGAGGTGGGGAGAAAGGGAGAGAGAATAAGGGGGGGGGGAAGGAAGAGAGAGAATGAGAAAGAGGGAGGGGAGAGATTGAATGGATTGTAAAATACTTTCCTTATTTCTACGCAAAACAAAATCATTTACTAGTTCAAATATTTGAATCTTCTGTGGTCCTCTTTACTCAACTGTGGATTCTATTCTAGAGGATATATTTTGTGGGAAGTTTTTTCCATAGGTCCTGTGAGTGATTAATTTATACATTCATCCACACTGTGTGCCAGGCACTGTTTCTTTGGGCTGGGGATGTGGTGGTGAGCAAGATAATACAAAGACTCTGCTCTTGCAGCATATACGCTGGTGGGGATGACAAGCGATAACCAGGTATACCAATGAACCTGATAATTTCAGAGTCAGAAGCACTGTGGGGAAAAAACAACAAACACAATGGCGATGTGAAGAGAGCAAAGAGGAAGGAGAGGTGGTCATCTGTTTACACTTGGTGGAAAAGACTTCTGACCCGAGACCAGAATGGCAAAAGGGAGCCAGATGCAGGTCTGGGGAGGATGCTGTAGGCAGGGTCCTGGGAGAACTAGGGCTGGGGAGGTGCGGGTCTGAGCAGGGGACAAGCAAGTCACAGTAAAGGAACTGAAGAGTGAGTGCCCGGAGCGTGGAAGGTGAGGGGAAAGTGGAAGACGATTCACAGAGGTGGGCAGCCTCCAAGCCATGTGAGGCTTCTCAGGCCACAGTGCAAGGTTTTGATTTTATTTTGAGTACAATGGCATTAATTTAGTTTTATTCCAAGTACAAGCTGCAGAGTTTCATCAAAGGAGAAATATAATTTGCACTTAAAGAGTACCTTTTTTTTTTTGGGTAAAGACTGAATGGATTATGGGGGAGTTGGAATGATGGATTTAACCCTCCCTGATTGCATTTATCAACTCCTCCCACCTCTAGATCATTCTGTGGGACTCATTCTCCTCCCACACACTTCAGAGTATAAAACACACCTACTGCTGGTTCACATCAAGTGAGTTATAGTAGTAGGCAACAGTAATATGCAGTTAAGAGTTGAAAGGCAGCCTAATAAAATATTTCAAGGTAGTAGCTGGATTAGAAACAGCATTTTCCTGACAGTTGTGCTCTTATACGCTGATGCCTCTGGGCTCTTGACCCTCAGGGCTGGTGCGTGTGGTGGGAAGGTCCCAGGCTGGGGATGTGCTCCATCTCTGCAGGCCGTCCACAGGCAACTGTGGACCTGCCCTCCAGGCAGGCTTTCCCACTTTCTTTGCTTCTGTGAACAGACAGAGTATTCTCCTAGCGACTCCAGCCCAAAGCCTCTCAGTTGCCTTTGATTTTGTTTTTGCTTGTTCGCTGACTCCTGATCCAATCAGTTACCAAATCCTGACAGATATACCTCAGCAAAGTTTTTCCAATCTCTTTTTTTTCCTTTCCATTCCCCTGTTACCAGTCTGGATTTAATGACCTATTATTTAGCATCCAGAAACTTCCTCCTAACTTAAAAAACTTCACTGCCTTCACCCTCTTCTATTCTATCTTGTACCCTGCTATCAGATGAAAAATTCTAAAGTATCCTTTGTGTCATAGACCTCTTTCTCTCCTCAAACATATCTAATTTTCTTCATAATCTTTCAAATTAAGTAGAAATTCCTCCATGTGGTTTAAAGCCCTCCATTCCCTGGATTGAGCCTTCTTTTCTGGATTTAATCCATCAACTGTTTTTCCATAAGTATCTGCCATTACTCAGGCCCAGGTCAATTGACAATTTTTAAACCTTTTCAAAATCTTAGGGTCTGGGCATCTGTGATTCTGAAGTCCAGTCAGAGAAGAGATTTATCACCATTGTGAAGTTTTTGAAGGCAGGGGTCAAACTTTACTCATCTTCAACACAGATGGATCAATGTACCCTATATTGAAGTGTATACTAGCTTTTAGAGTCTAGAAATAAAATCCTCTAAAATTGGAATGTAATAGTGGTTGGATACTCTATAACCAAAACTGAAGGAAGTAGAATGTTTTTCTTGCTCTCTCCAACAAACTGATGAGGTAGGTGCAGGTGATCCACAGCCCGTTAGTAACTAGCTGATAAGTATAGAGTATCTTGTAGTTCTAGTTAGCTAAAATGCTGTCCTTCTCTAGTAAATACAATTTACTAGCATCAAACAATGTTTAGGACAGTGTCAGAACTGAGAACTTGCAGAGAGTCAAACTTTAACTGTTCAAGAGCTTGCATTCCCAAGATGTAGTGGGCTTGGTTCAAATTTAGATGCAGATAGAAACATATCA
The DNA here is from genome assembly GCA_024291935.2 of Okapia johnstoni. Taxonomy (NCBI): domain Eukaryota; kingdom Metazoa; phylum Chordata; class Mammalia; order Artiodactyla; family Giraffidae; genus Okapia; species Okapia johnstoni. Next base: position 82,107,605 of record CM044316.1, read on the forward strand.
AATATAAGATAGTAAACACGTGGAAAGAACCCAAGATAAAATTTCATCTAACAGCTCCATTTCACAAGTGAGAAATCTAAAGTCCAGAGCATCTGTGACAGGCCATAGCTATACAGACACTTTGCTGAAATATAGTTAATATTTATAAATTGATTAAGCATTATAATAAAACATTTTCAGAAGATATGTTTTATTACTTTCAGATCCAGTTCAATATTTACTTCCTCTAATAGGACTTCCTTGATTAACCTTACCCCACACCAACTACTTCCTTTCTTCATGTTTTAGTATTTTGTGTATGTATAGCATATACTATATTATCATATACTTACTTTTCTTAACTAGTCATTTCATGTGTGAAAATACCTTGTTTTATCTCCAAATCCTTTGAGGGTAATGCCTCAAAGCTGTTTATTCCAGATATCACAGCTGAGGCTTAATAGATATGTGTTGTATAAAAACCTGTCCAGAACAGAATTCACCAGAAACCTGATACTTATTAAATGCTATTAAGATATAATAAAACCTAAATTCATAGATGTTTTCTATGGTTTTTGCACTATTTTGATGATGGTTCTTATTTTGAAATAAAGGAAATGGAAGCATATGGAAGATCACAGCAATAAAAACTGGTGACTTTACAAAGCAAAGTGCTACTGGTGTTCTGAATACATACGTGAATCAGATGAACCTTTGTATCTACAGCATCATTTTATATTGTTTTGTCAGACTCTCAAAAGCACAGACCTCTGCTGTGTAGCCAATAGGAAGAGGAGGTGGAGGAAAGACAAGGTGGTAAAGTAGTCATCATAGATTGCCTCAGTCACTTAATGATTTGGAATTGTACTAAGCCTATATACACTAATTTAGGGAGAACTGATATATCTACAATGTTGAATTCTGTAATCAGTGACTGTGATACATCTTGCCATTTATTTAGATCATCTTTAATGTCTCTTAATGAAGGTTTATCAGTTTCTCCATAGAGGATTTGCACTTCATTTTTTAGGATTCATTCATTTATAATTACACTCTTTATTTTTAGATAATTATAGATTCATATGCAGTTGTAAGAAATAACACAAATGGATCCTGTGTCCTGTTTATGATTCCTATTACAGGAACACCTTATAAAACCATAGTTTAATATGACAACTAGGATATTAACATGCTACAGTCAAGCTACAGAACTTTCCATCACCACAAAGATCACTCATGTTTCACTTTATAGCCACATCCACCTTCCTTCCAGCCTTTCCTTAACCTCTGACAACCAATAATCTGTTCTTCATTTCTAGAATTTGGTCATTTGAAGAATATTATATAAATGGAATCATGCGGTACGTAATCTCATGGGACTGGCTTTTATCATTCAGCTCAGTTCTCTGGAGATTTATCCAGTTGTTGTATGAATCAATAGTTTGTTTTTATTGCTGAGTAGTGTTCCATGATATGGATGTACCACAGTTTAACCATTCCCATCTCAAAGGATATCTGGGTTGTTTTCAGTTTTTTGGCTATTATAAATAAAGCTGCTCTAAATATTCATGTATGAATTTTTCTGTGACATAATCTTCATTTCTCTGGGATAAATGCCCAAGAGTACAACTGCTGGGCTGTATATTACTTGCATGTTTTGTTTTGCAAGAAACTCCCTCACTGTTCTCCATAGTCATCATAAAATTTTACAGTCCTTCCAGCAACATATGAGTGATCTAGTTTTCTTTGTATCTTTGCCAGTGATGTATTAAAATCAGAGAGTCTGATTCGTCCCACTTTATTCTTCTTTTTCAAAGTTGTTTGGAGTATTCTTGTTCCTTTGCCCTTTTATATAAATTTTAGAATAAAGTTATGTATATCTACTGTACAGTAATGATTTATTTGACCTTGCCTCAAAAGGTTTCAGCTGGACCTCTGGAGTATCTGGAGATTAAAGTCAGCAATGCAGGTGGTCAACCATGTCAATACGAGCTGAGTCCCAATAAAAACTCCGGACACCAAGGTTCCAGTGAGTTTCCCCAGTCTGCACTGTATTCTTACACACTGTTGCCGGGAAAAGATAACCCTAGCCACGACTGGACTGGAAGAGGGCAAATGGAAATTCATCCTTGGAACTTTCCCGGACTCTGCCCTTTGTGCTTTTCGCTGGCTAATTTTAATCTACACCCCTTTACTGTTCTAGATTCATAACAGCCTTCAGTGAGCACTGTGTGTGCTTCTGGCAAATGGCGAAACCTGAAGATGGCTTAGTGACACCTACTTGTGATTGGTATCAGAAGTGAGGGTGGTCTTGGAAACCTCAAATGATTGTATCTACAAAAAAATCTTCCTGGGATTTTGACAAGAATTATGTTAAACTTCTGTTACCAATCTGGGGAGAAAAAACAAGTTTACTGTGTCAAGTGAATTTATGAACATGCAATGTCCCTTAACTTTTTTTTTTTTTTTTTAGTATGATATGTTTTTGATGCTACCATAAACAGATCTTTAACTGCTTGTTGTTGGTATATAGAAATGCAATTGATTTTTGTATAATTATTTTGTGTCTAGAAAATTTCCTATATTACCCTTGTCATCCTAAAAATTTATCTGTAGATTTTGAATTTTCTACATAAACAATCCTATCTGAATAATTTCAGCTTTTTCTTTTGTAATTCTTAGAGCTTTCATTTTTTCTAGTCGTAAATTTAAGGAAACTGTAAACTATAAGCAAAATAGCCTCCAAATGTACTCATAACGTTAACTAATAGAGACGAATGAACTAGCACAAAAAGCAAATTATTGTGAATAATATAAATCTGGCATAAAATTATTACATTGTCCATTTTGATTGAGTTTGTGATGATGCACTTTAAAAGAAAAAAGAAAGAACAGGTTTTGTCAGGTGATGTCGTCTAGTTGCTCACTACTGGTCATGAAGGTTCCCGGTCACCTTACGACAGATAGAGCTTCTGGAGGATCACTTATGCTCTGTCGTTTCAATTTAAGTTAAGTCTAGAATTTGCCCTCACCTGTCTGATACTACTTTAATTTTATTCTCAGTTCTGTCCCCCAGCGCATTTCCTCTCTGAATGTCCTTGTCTTAAAAAAAAAAAAAATCACATAATGCAACTGCCTTCTACATGAGAAGAATCCTTAAAGGATCCTGAACTTATTTACACAACACCATCAATACATATAGAATAATATCTCTCATTAAGATAAAAATGCATTGATTTTAAATTAAATATATATTCTCAAATATGTCATGTAAACACAGTAAATTCCTATTATTCCTAGTTTAGAAAATGGTGTGGGCATATATTAGATAGGACTGGTTATTTCAATACCAGATAGTATTTGAGAGTATCAGTCCTTAAGTTCCAGTAAGGACTGAGTTATGATAAAAACTGAATAGAAATAGATACGGCTAAATAATTATTAGGAAGTGTTATGAAAATTATTTATAATTATAATCCTTACTGCATCTGTATTAAACTTTATCCTAAAAAGACATTTCAAAATTCTAATTGGACTGTCCATATAGGCTTTTCTGCAACTGTCCGGAAGACTTACGGGGGAAATCTTTCATTATTTTTCAAGAAATTAAATTTTCCTCTCTGGAATTAAATTTATTCCTGGGTTTGTAAACAGTAGCAGTCCTGGGGTATGAGATATTGCATTGGATGTAAAGTAGATTTTACATGTGTTACAAAATTTGACAAGTACATATTGTAACTTCTTTGCTTTGTACCCTGGTTCTAAGCAACATTTTAAAGTTAATTATAGAGTCATAAAGGTCTCTTTTTTCCCCCAAATATTTTAAAATCATTGTTAGAATTATTACTTGGATCTTGTTAAAGTGGCAATGGATGGGAATTACCACCCAAAGAATCTCAACTATATCCTTTGGGCATCACTGAACGTGAATGGCATCTATTATTTTATTTCTCTTCCACAGAGAAAATTTAAAAAGTCACGCTGATGGGAAAGCTTGTGAATCCACTGAGAAGGTTAACTAAGGCGGAGGATTAATCTGTACAGTGAGACATGAAGATGTTGGTTGCTGACAATAAGATGTCTTCAGTTAGTCAGATTTCAGTGTTTGGGGGCACAACAATGTATATGTATTAGTAGAATCATGAGTTAAAAACCTTCCCACAAAAAATAAAGGAAGACCTATATCATCAAGACAAAAGTACTTCAGGAATCTGTAATAAAGAATGCTATAACCCATTGACTAGAAAAAAATGTATTTACAAAATATAAAAAATGGGGCTAAAATTGTATCTCTACAGTGACAACTTTAATAATATTATATTAAGTAAAAATATAGTTGTAGTTACTTTTGCTTGTTTCATATTTATTCATATATTTCATTGAAACAGCATTTAAGATGACTTACATACACATTATGAGAGGACAAAAGAGAAATCAGCGAAAAGCAGAGAAGTAGCATAGAGGCAGGGGTAGGGTAAGATTAGCACATAAGGATGACTGATGTGTAAGCCCGTATAATCGCCGGGTGATGGTCAGAAGTGTGACTGAGCTTTCTACTGACAGATACAAAGAGGGCAACACAGCTGATGATAACTCACTGCATCGAGGTGGGAAAAGCAAACCAGTTGTGCAGAACAGTTGTTTTTAATAACTGCATCCTTAATGCAGACTTAGGGTGCACTACTAAAGAGCGCCCTGGGAGAAGTCAAATGAGGCGGACATCAGTATAATGAGTTTTAGGTGACCTGACAGTCAGGTGCTCAAAAGATAAAATTACACACATCTAGAGGTATGGATTATCTATATATTCTTTAAAGAATCATATTTTTTGAAGACAATTGTATTATTACATTTTTCAGATAACTACTTTAGAACTGTGGTATTGGATAAGACTCTTGAGAGTCCCTTGGACTGCAAGGAGATCAAACCAGTCTATCCTAAAGGAAATCAGTCCTGAATATTCACTGGAGGGACTGATGCTGAAGCTGAAACTCCAATACTTTGGCCACCTGATGCGAAGAACTGACTCATTGGAAAAGACCCTGATGCTGGGAAAGATTGAAGGCGGGAGGAGAAGGGGACGAGAGAGGATGAGATGGTTGGATGGCATCACTGACTCAATGGACATGAGTTTGAGTGAGCTCTGGGAGTTGGTGATGGACAGGGAGGCCTGGCGTGCTGCAGTCCATGGGGTCGCAAAGAGTCGGACACGACTGAGCGACTGAGCTGAACTGATCACAGGGATATGAGACTGACATGAATGGTCCAACAACAACCAAAAATGGCCCAAACTGGAAAGCATTTTTCTTCCTGGTTGGTAACCAGTATACTGCAGGCAAGAAAGAATACAAACATTAAATGAATTTTTCTATTTAGTTTTTGTAGAGTTTTCTTTCTCTCTTCATTCCCTCATTAAGTCCATCTTTTAAAGCCAGACAAAAACCCACCATAAGATCCGCATTTCCTGGTTATGTTTCTAAAGATGGGCATTAAATACAGAAGTTTTGCACAGCAGTCATGTCCCCAAATAAAATGATGGCCCATGCCACAGTGATCTGATATTGACACAGTTAATGGAATACAGAAAAAAACTATTACTGTCATAGGTTAGCATCATACTTCTATGAAATCTGCATTTTCCTTTTTTTATACCCATATTATTATTATTATTTTTGTTAAAACAGCACCTTGAATGTGTCTTGAGTGTGGGAAGATCAGTATTTGTTCTCATCTGACGAAAGATACCAATTTTCCATAAGCCACAAATACAAATGGACTTTAGATAGCCAATCAATAGGTCATTTCCTAAACATCAGGTTTTTGTGTAAACATTCCAGATCCAGTATTTTTAAAAAGAAGAACATTCTTTCCCCCCCACAACACAGCACAATAAGCTTTTTGCAGACTTTCACAGAGAAAGCAACTTTTTCAATTTTATATAACTCACATCTCTTCCTGACACAACAGAACAGCCGAAAAGATGAGGGACAGCATGGGTCTCAGTGACATATGGGAACCGTAAAACTCTTGTTTCTAATCTTTAAAAGCGAAATAGAGACAATGCTGGGAATCTGGGATGATGCAAGCCTAAGACGCTGACATGCAGTATCTAATGTAATTATTAGAGAACATGTTTTGAAATTTTGGGAATAATCTTTGCCTGAACTTTAAACTTGCATTTTATATATCTAAGTCAGAACATTACATGTGCTTTATCACTGATGATATTTCATACTTTATTTCAGAGTTGCATTTGACCAAAATATAGCAGTTCAAGATTTATCACCAGAGAGGAAATACCTGATTTAGAAAAGTGAATCTTTTACAAAGTAAAATTATAGTTGAATAAAGCAGTTCCTGAAAAAAGAATTTCATTAGAAAGTGAGTTTCTTAAGAAACTGAGACATAGCTCTGGACTTGATGGTATTTTCTCATGCCCCACAGTGCAGAAAACAGCCTCATGGATGGTAATTAAAGTGCATGATTATATATTTAAAAAGAATATTATGTACTAACTTTAGAATAACTTTTGCTTGTTTTATCATTTACTGTTTTACTTTGTGTCCTTCTGTGTACACACTCACATATGTGTATACACATTATTTTTTCTCAATTATCTGGGTGGGTTACAAATGTCATACCCTTTAGAATATATTTCCTAACAATGAAGAAATTCTCCTATGTAACTACAGTAATCAAATTCACAAGAGTTTACACTTGTACGATACTCTTTTATCTTCCCATTTGTATGCCAATTTTGCCAGTTATCCTTATGGCATTTTTATTTTCTAATACAAAATCCAATCCAGGGACTTCCCTCATGGTCCAGTGCTTAAGATTCTGCACTTGTCATGCAGGGGACGCAGGTTCCATCCCTCATCAGGGAACTATAATCCCACAATACTGTGTGGCGTGGCCAAAAAAATAAAACATTAAAAAAAAATTCAACCTATGATCACATACGGAAATCTGTTAAGATTTAGTAATTATTAATTCTTGTTTTCATACATTTTTGTAGATGTTTAAAAGATAACTTTATTTCGTATCTTTTACAAGGTAGTTTTATAAGGTAAAGAAGCTTGCCTGCAATGCGGGAGACCCAGGCTTGATCCCTGGGTGGGGAAGATCTCCTGGAGGAGGAAATGGCAGCCCACTCCAGTATTCTGGCCTGGAGAATCCCATGGACGAAGGACCCTGGCGGACTACAGTCCACGGGGTCGCAGAGTTGGACACGACTGAGCGACTGACACTTTGAAGGTTGAAACTTCAGAATGACAACAGTAATTTTAACACTAAGTTCTATGACGTTTCTAGTAAACGATCTCAGTAAATAGTAAAACATAAGAAAATCATTAAAATATTCCAATTTAAGCTTACGTAAATAACAGATACCCATTCGATTGTATTTTTAAAAGAAGCCTGCGATCCAGGAAAGAAGGAAACTCCTGTCTCAACGCTTGCCTTCCTGCCATTTTCTTGTTAGACCTTGGAAGGTAATCTGAATTATAATTAAAATCGGTCAAGTTCTCAACTTGCTAGAAGCTCCAGTAAAAGATTTGATGAAGAGGCGATTGAAATCAGTGACAAAAGTGAAGTTTCTAAAATATTTGAGGCTTATATTTAACTATGATAATTTTCTTCCATACCCATTAGAGAATGTAGAATTAACTGCATACATTGTTGCTGATGGCTTAGAAATAGTTTACACAGCTGAACTGAGGGACTTAAAATTTAAAATCTATTTCTGACTCGTCTATCAATATGCATGAAATTCTGGATAAGCTGTTTAATTTTGATTTGTCTCAATTTATCTATTCCTAAAAGCAGAAAGAGTATTGTTTACCATATAGATATACTACTAGGATTTTATTAGACAGTTAACCTAGTGAAGTCATAATATGAAATGCATTGAAGAAGCACAAGTATTATTACAAACAGGAATCATAAACAAAACGTTTGCTTAGGACAACAAAGAAAGAACATAACATTCAATCTATGGTTGCTACAGAGAAAAAGAAGAAAACACAGATAAGCAAAAGGAAAAAAATTAAAATCATTAATAATTCCACCATGAAACAACCTGAAATCTATTTTTTCAGATCTTGTTTTCCCTATGCAAAACATACTTTTTTGTTTACAAAAATGCAGTACTTTAATAACAGATAAATTAACCACAGTTCGATGCAATTACATTTAAAAATACTATACTGAAGATTCTTGTTCTGATAATCAGGTAACCCTTCCACTGGTAGCAATAATCAACCCTGGACAAAACATAACATACAAGTATTTGATGGCTCTGGAAAACGACCAGAAGCAAGTATAAACCGGAGGAGATTAAACCCTTCAAAGCAGGGATCTGCACTGGGTGGCTCTTGAGAGAATTCTCCTTTCTACATGGTGCCAGGTGGCTAGAATCCAAGCAAAAGACTGTAATTATTGGCTCAAAGTGTCAAGAAGATGGAATTCTAGGATGCCAGAACAGCTGGAAACTAGGAAAGAAAATTCCTGAAAAAAGTAGCCAACCACAGAGGGGGGAAAGTTCCAAATATGTGTAAATTCCTTTCAAGTTTTTAGATGAATTTTGAACTATGTTTGCATGAAGAAGACTCCAAGGAGTTAGAAAAAGGCTACGGATGGAAAGCTGAAACAGCCGAGCAGAGATTTAAGCAGCTGTCCACCATGGAGAGACAATTTAGAGTTTGAATCCTATCAAATTATAGAGGCTGGATAAATACTGTGGGCTTTTCCATTGAAACCCCGAAGGATTATTCCTTAGGAGTAATGGTGATGTCCCATGTCTAAGGGTTCATTCTAAAAATAAGGGCAAAATTCACCATAACAAAGTACAAAACCAAGTCTGAAGAAGTTCAGGGTCATCCACCATCCATCTATAATTTACATGCCCACTAAAAAAAAGCCAAGAGAATAAGACAGAATCCCGAGAGACAGCAATTCATCATCCACAATATCTAACATGTAATAAAAACTTACTAGGTACACAAAGAAATAGGAAGATGTGAACCAAAGAAAGAGGAAAAAGGAAAACAATAGAAGCAGAAAGATGACCTGGACATCAGAATCAGCAAACTAAGACTATAGAGAGTCCAAGAACACAGGTGGCACAGTAAAGAATCTGCCTGCCAACGCAGGAGATGCAAGAGACATGGGTTTGATCCCTGGGTTGGGAGGATTCCCTGGAGTAGGAAATGGTAACTCACTCCAGTATTCTCGCCTAGAGTATCCCATGGGGAGAGGACCCTGGTGGGCTACAGTCCATGGGGTTGCAAAGAGTTAGACATGACTGAGTGCACGCACATGCGCGCGCGCGCGCGCGCGCGCGCGCGCGCGCACACACACACACACACACACACACAAGGACTTAGAGAGATGGACGTATTGAGTGAAAGATAACAGTGTTTTAGCAAACTGAAACTTCAAAAAAGGACCAAGTGGAAAAACTAGAACTGTAAATTATAATATCTGAAAGGAAAATTCACTGGATGTACTTAATTGCCAACTGGAGAAGGAAGAAGAAAACTCCAGTAAACTTGAAAACTGATCAAATGGAATCAACAAAGCTAAAAAAAAAAAAATTAGAAGACTGGGAAAAATATGAACACAGCTTAAGTGACTCGTGAGACAATATACAACCATTTAATTCATATGTAATTGGAGTCCCAGAAATGAAAAAACAGAGAATAGGGCAGCAAAAATAAGTAAGCAATATCCATGAACCCCAAATTTTGTAGAAACACCAACTTATGTATCAAAGTCCAGCAAATGCTGAAAAGGATAAATGCAAAGGATATCACATTAGGCACATCACAGTAAGATCACTAAAATCCAAAGACAAAGAAAAAACTTGAAAGTAGCCAGGGGAGAAAGGACATAATACATACAGCTGAACAATGACACAGATGATAGCCACCTTCTCATCAGAAACAATGGGGGCTAGATGACAACAAAATAATAATTAAAAACAAACAAAACAAGGGGAAAAGAACACCCTCACCAACCCAGAACTCGTCTTCCAATCAGAAAATATGCCTTGTAAAAATTAAGGTGAAATAAATGGATACACAAATTTTGATAATATTCATAAAATGAATACTTAGTAATTAAAAAGAATGAACCAGTGATACATGTAACAACTTGGACGAATCTCAAAAAGAATATGTTAGGTGAAAAAAGTCAAAGACAAAAGAATAGATGCCCTATATGCCATTTATATGAGTTTTTTTTTTTTTTTTCCAGTCCCTCAGTCGTGTCTTTGTGATTCCATGGACTTTAGCCTGCCAGGCTCCTCTGTCCATGGAATTCCCCAGGCAAGAATACTGGAGTGGGTAGCCATGCCCTTCTGCAGGGGATTGTCCAGACCCAGGGATTGAATCTGGGTCTCTTGCATTGCAGGCAGATTCTTTACCATTTGAGCCACAAGGGAAGCCCATATGAACTCTGGAACAGGTTAAAAAAATCTATGGAAATATAAATTAAAATGGGCATCCCAATGCAGGAGACACAAGAGACATGGGTTTGATCCCTGGGCTGGGAAGACCCCCTGGAGTAAGAAATGGCACTGCACTCCAGTATTCTTGCCTGAAAAATTCCTTGGACAGAGGAGCCTTGGACAGAGTAGCCCTACAGTAAATGGGGTCACAAAGAGTCAGATATGACTGCGCACATACTAGCAACTGAGATAATTAGTCTGTATCAGTTCTGTTCTTCTTCTACAGTCTTCAATGATTTAAAGTTTAGGACAAGAATATGTCTAAAATAACTAGATGGTGTTTGGTAACTACCTCAAATAGATAAACTCATCTAATAAATCGTAGAGACCTCAGTCAAGTGTTACCGCTAACAAGACTACAGAAGCACCTTATCTGCCTTAAGACAGTAGCATTTTAATTATGTATTCTTGGTGACTCTTTAAGCATGGAACTTATCATATCAACATGGTGTTGGGTTCAATATCTACAGGAAACAGTTCTGGTCTTTATGAACTTGTCGATGATAAAGACAGAGTAAGAGCACTTTATCATTAAAGGATTTGCAAAGCTTCCAGAGAATGTTAAAAATTATAGTCCCAAAAGGACAGTTCAGTAAAAATTCACCAACCCTTTTTATTACATAGACTACTAATATGAGTCATTACATCCCAAGGCAGCAGAACTAATGGGCGTATAATAATAATTTAAACTCTCTGCCATTTTAACAGAATACCTGACAGTGGAGTAACGAAAACAGGCAATGCACGTTATGTTTTTCAAGGAGAAGAAGAGACAAAACAGTATTTTTTATTCGAGTTGATCTAAAAGTATTTGATGTTCAAATAAATTTGGGTACCAAGCTATTCTTACTCAAAAGAAGTTTTAAATGACTCAAGTAATTAAGGATCCTGGTCTGAGAGAGCTTAATGAATTAACATTGTTTATTCTCCTCTTGATTTTAGAAGAGGATGAAATGGGAAGAAATAGTTGTCACTGGCTTTTCCTCCAAGTTGAAATGTTTACTCCATTAGATTAAAATCACTGACTTACACTTGTTTTTAATAATAAAGGTAACACTTCTCAGTAACACAGAATAAATCCAACTGTCTACTAGGGTATAGTTTCTCACTTGAAAAAATGATCTGAATTTCTGTCATCTTTTGTTATAGCCCCAACTATAGTCAAAGTTAGGAAAACACTACATGGAAAAATCTTTAGGAAATTGGCCAAATCCATTTAGGAAAATTATCAGATCAACTGTACTTTTACAACTTAACATGTTTTATGGTGAAGATGGTGCTCCATGTCTTTTGGTACAAACTGGCATCATGATTGTTGCATTTACTAACTAACTTAGAACTCAATCTTTCCAAAAGTTCATTTCATGGACCTCTCTGGCTGTTGATTTAAGGTTCTGTTAAAAGTTTTGGAAGGCTCCTTACAGCAGCTTTTCTCAGAGGCATTAATGTGCCCTGTGACACAGACAAGGAGGATTTCAGGGTGTACCATCTCCCAAACATATCTGACCAATGCGCTTCTTTGGGCAGAGTTGAGTGGATTTTATTTCACAGAACACACTTTGGAATACTTTGGTCTAGAGGAAATATAGAGATGAACTAGAGTTGTAGCAGGGTGAAAAAAAAGGAGAGAAAAGAAGTTAGAAAAAGCAAATATTGCTAAAGTCACTTATCTCAGTGCTCGTTTCTTTAAATGTAAAGTGCTGTTTGCCAGCTGTAATCCTGAGCAAGTTCTTTAAATCCTCTTTCTTTTTTAATCCGTAAAAATGGGACTAAATAGCAACAGTACATTCACTGCAGTTTGTGATGAGAACTTAGGTTCATGTACATAAAATGCAAGGACAGTGCCCGGCACATGACGCTCCTTGAAAAATAAGACTGACTGTTACTGAGTGTTTTGATGTGATTAACATGAACTGGGTTTTCCTGGTGGCTCAGCTGGTAAAGAATCTGCCTTCAAGGCGGGAAACCGGGGTTCAGTCCTTGGGTTGGGAAGATCCCCTGGAGAAGGGAAAGGCTACCCACTCCAGTATTCTGGTCTGGAGAATTCCATGGACTGTATAGTCCATGGGGGTCGCAAAGAGTTGGACACAACTGAGCGACTTTCACTTCACCTGAACTGGATGCTTTTGTTTAAAATTTTATTTTTAATTGGAGGAGAATTACTCTACAGTATAGTGATGGTTTCTGCCACACATCAACATGAATCAACCACAGGCATACATGTCCCCTCTCTCTTAAACCTCCCTCCCTACCCCATGCCTCTGGGTTGTCACAGCACACCGGCCTTGGGTTCCCTGCACCATACAGCAAATTCCCACTGGCTATCTATTTTACATGTGGTAATATATATGTTTCAGCACTACTCTCTCAAGTCTTCCCATCCTCTCCCTCTCCTACTGTGACCAAAAATCTTTCTTTCGGTCTCAAAGAAAAAGACATTCATTCTAGCCCATTCTCATAGTTTCACAGTTTATTTGCAACTGAAAGATTCTAAGAAGATCTGCTCATACTAAGCCTGTTAACCTTTACTGAACTCAGCATTTAGATTTGATGAAGAAACCTGTCAACCACGGGAGCATCTTGGCACAACTGGTTCCATAGAAAAATGCCATTTTTTGGTATAGCACTTGGTAACTTCTGGTTTATCTTCATATGCATTATCAGATTCTGTCCTTATAACAATCTAGTGAGCTTAGTAATAGAGAAGTCAACATTCCTAATTCACAGAAATGAAAACTGAGGCCCAGAGAGGTTATATTATGAACTGCCCAAAGTCACAAAACTGGCAAGTGGGCAGTGTCTGGACTCAAACTTGTCTTTCTGACTTTAGTGTCAGTATGCTGAGTATCTGAATGAATGAGTGACTCCGATTTTACGTTTTAAAATAATTCAGTTCAGTTCAGTAAACATGGATTGAGTTGCTCCTATATGCTATATACACTGTGCTGGGTGTGAGGATGAATAAATTAGACATGTTGGTCTTTGTCCTTGAAGAGCTTATCATTCAGTTGTATTCATAAAAATTAAAAAAAAAAAACACAGGGAGGAAAAAAGAAAATCGGTGATTCTGAGCAGTTTCCTATGTAATAACCTTGAATGAAGAATTGATGCTTTTGAACTGCGGTGTTGGAGAAGACTCTTGGGAGTCCCTTTGACTGCAAGGAGATCCAACCAGTCCATTCTAAAGGAGATCAGTCCTGGGTGTTCATTGGAAGGACTGATGTTGAAGCTGAAACTCCAATACTTTGGCCACCTGATGCCAAGAGCTGACTCAATGGAAAAGACCCTAGTGCTGGGAAGGATTGGGGGCAGGAGGAGAAGGGGACGACAGAGGATGAGATGGCTGGATGGCATCACCGACTCAATGGACATGGGTTTGGGTGGACTCCGGGAGTTGGTGATGGACAGGGGGGCCTGGCGTGCTGCAGTCCATGGGGTCGCAAAGAGTCGGACATGACTGAGCGACTGAACTGAACTGAACTGAATGCTTCTTGGCATCTACTTCCCCAGAGGCCACCAGAAGAGAGTTTATGGTGACCATAGAAAGGGCTTTGTGTAAGAGAAAATCTAGAGCGCTTCCCCTGTGATGAAGCTTGTGGTCCTCTCTATGCCTCTTCATAGTCACTAGTATTCTACCACACTGTAATGGAGAATGCTGAGGAAGCATTTGCTACAGTTTCTATAACTCCAGCTTGAAATACCTTCCTTTCTTTGTGCCTATTCTTCCTTCCACAACAGATCACAGAAATGCAGTTTGTACTTTAGAATGCTTAGTTGTGAGACAATCACACTAAAATGTATTTTTCCTCTCTTTGATGTCTTTATGTTTCTATTATATTTCCTTGTTCCTTTTGGCATGCTCATGCTTCCTGAACTTTATTACTTATCTTAGCTATACATTGATTCTTAATACCTGTTTGCTCATGGAATTATTTGAACACACCCTCGGCATAAGAACCCTCCATTTTTTTTTTTTAAATCAAATCTCTCCTTGATAACTGCAAAACTCTTATCATCATCACTTTGCTGTTTGGAAACTTTCCTTTCAAAAATCATTGATTGGTTTTCTAACTAAATGTGAGATCCATTTCTTTCTGTTCTAAAATGTGAGATCCATTTTTTCTGTTATAGCTTTCGGTTGCTAAAAGACACCACTGATTACTTTCTCACTGACCTGTTAGCCACAGCTTCAGACTCAATCCTATCATCTCTCTGACTCCTTCCTTGCATGTCTGCTTCCTCCTGAAAATATCTATTTGTAACTGTAGTGTTCTGGAGAACATAACGGACTTGTAGATATAACCCCTGGGTGAAATGTCTAACATTCTAGCTTTACGATTCTGTGTGGATCACCTTGCTGAGCCTCGGTTTGTTCATGTATAAAATGCAGGTAATCACGGTACCTATTTCACAGCATTGTTCTTGATGGCTCTATGAGATGTTACGTGTGAAAGCACTTTATACATTTTAAAGTAAGATCCAAACAGAAATATTATCTGCCAGTTTCAGATGAGATATTTGTGTTCTTTACTCTCTAGATATACTCCCTCTAAGAGCTTACTTTTCAGTTATATTATCATTTGCACATAAATGACTGTGTATATATATATATATATATAAGTGGAGACTGGCTTGAGCCAATTTATAGGACAGATTTACAGTTAAAATATATTAGCAATGGAAAACTAAATGCTTTGCCTCATATCCGTCCGTTTCCCTCACTTTCCTTGCTATGTTCAGTGACTCTATCATTCTAAGTGTTTGAGTGTCTAAATCTGGCATCCTCTTTAAATATTCTCGACTTGATGTCTATAGTGGACTCTTGAGATTGCTTTTTTTTTTTGCTGCCAAGCATCTGGTTCTTCCACACCTTAGGGAAAACCACAGTGTGTAAGTAGTGGTGGGATATAGGTGGGAAGTTTCACCTTTTTCAACCAGTTACCAGCATATGACGGAAGGTGCAGGAAATGTGGTTGGACTAGTGTATTTTCATCACTTCTGGAGAAAACAACTCAGTCAGTGATGCCACACTGCTTGTGGTACAAAGAGAATGGGGTGTCCCAGTGGTGGCACTAGTGGTAAAGAACCCTCTTGCCAATGCAGGAGACATAAGAGATGTGGGTTTGATCCCAGGCTTGGGAAGATCCCTTAGAGGAGGGCATGGCAACCCACCCCAGTATTCTTGCCTGGACAATCTTATGGACAATGGAGCCTGCCGGGCTAAAGTCTATGGAGTTACAGAGCCAGACATGACTGAAATGACTTAGTATGCACGCATGCCTAAAGAGAACATGTTGTTTTCAGATAGTTTAATGAAGGGCAGTAGCAGGAGAAGGCAATGGCACCCCACTCCAGTACTCTTGCTTGGAAAATCCCAGGGATGGCGGAGCCTGGTGGGCTGCCGTCTATAGGGTCACACAGAGTCGGACACGACTGAAGCGACTTAGCAGCAGCAGCAGCAGCAGGATTAGGCAGGCTCGAAGTGTGAAAAAAAATTAGCTAAAGGAGCATCTTTGCTCCTTTATTTCCTGCCCAGTAACTCCCAATCTTTCACCCTGTTAAATGTATATCACAACACTTAGTAACATCTGAAATAATAATTATTTTTTTTTATTTACTAGCTTGTTTTTTTGCTTTTACATTAACTGTCCATCTGCCTTGAGTGATATGCAAGCTCCTTCAAGGCAGAGGCTTTGTGGTGTGTGCTGCTGTGTCCATCCCAGTGCCTAGAACAGTGTCTGGCACACATCAGAAGTGAAATAAACATCTACTGATTGAATGACTGACTGGTAAAGTCTTCTGAATAGTGGGAGTTCAGTAATGGTGAATTTTAAAAAATGAGATACAGCTATTTTCTGAGTTAAGTACTTAACTTCAAATGTCTTCTTTTCCAGAGAAAGAAATATACTATTATGAAAAAATAAAAAAAAAATTCTTTAAAGCCTTTTTGAAAAATGTAGATGCACAGTTCCAAATACTAAAAATGACAAGATAATGCAGGTTTTGCTTCTAACCTGCTGATAAGCCTGTTAGTCTCAGTAACCCAATCATTCCAGTAAAATGATCATAAAAAATATGATTGTTAAAAGCTTCTGAAAGTATAAGAAACATAATTTTTGCTGTGTATTTGGTTAAACACGGAACTCAATACCACTTTATAGCTTCTGTATTAACAGGGTTCTCACTAAAAAGAGCTATTTCTATTCCACAGAAATAATTTTAAGGACTCGTGTAAAATTCACATTCATTTGGGAAAAGTATGGTAAAAAGAAGAAATAAGACACTGTTCATTATTTTGATTTTCAATGTATTTTCACATTTAAACAGAAACAAACACAAACAGAACACTCTACACATTTTTCTTTTGTTTCCCACCCAGAAAGAAAGACCAAAACTATCTGTAATACTATACAGCAGATTCTCTGAAATTCGTTCATGGAGGCAGCTTTAGGCCCCTGTATAATCACTTATATGGTAGAAAAAAATCTTTAACTTTGGGAGATTCCTGTGTTTCAGTAAGGCTTAGCGGGACGCTCTGTAAGGTCAGGGACAATGCACGTGTGTTTTTTTTACACCATCCCCTCTCCCAGCCAGGGGTTAGCTGACTATTTGCGTATGTCATGCCTCAGTAAGTGTGAACTGTGGATACGGGAAGATGAGCTTCTGTAAAAGGTGTGAATTCCATATGTAAGAGAGAAGACTGAGAATTTGATACAAGAGTAAGTTAACACTCTCCAATATCTGTAGATCTGAGATAAGATAAATGGAATATTGATACATACCGTAGCAACTGCGACCTCTCTCAGATCACAGTTAATAGTACCAATTCCCAACCAATTTGTATCCTACTGACCTTGCTGGGAGGCTGCTACAGTCCTCTGAAAGAATGTGCTAGAAGTGGGAAGTCAGGGACATGGTTATGGTTGGCAAGATCAATGTTGCATTGAGCTACTGAACATCTACGAAGAAAGCTGGAGAGTAAGTTCCCTTGGGCCTTCCTGCTTATCTTCTAGAGGTGTCATATTTGATTTTCCATGAATTGTCTTATATTTTGTCAGAAATCAATAGAAAATAATGTAATGCAAATGAAAATGATGATTACTTCACAGTATAGAGATGATAAATTGAAAAAAAAAATTAGTATCTTGTAGCCTAAGTACAATGTTGTCTTGAAGAAACAGGCTGAGGAATAATAACCTTAAAAGAGCTCCATACATTTGTAGTCCGAACATTTTCTAAGTGCCTTGTATACACCGGACATGTGGGCAGTGGGCGTATAAAGAAAAACAAAACACAGGGCTTATCCTTGAGATTACAGTTCCAATGACCCATTGCAAGGAATCTAAGACATACTTGCCTTATTCAAAACTGTACTTTATGATAAATGGTATTAAAACGAAATTTCAATGTTATATGAGAAGTTACATTTAGATACCTCAATTCTGCCTATAATGAAAATGACACAGCATTACGAATTTCCCAATTGAACTGATAGACTATTTCTACTATACTGTACCTCTAGAAAAGCAAACTAACATAGAGACTTTTCTGCTAAAACAATAGTAATTATGTTTGCTACATAATGTGCCCTATTTTCTTTAAAAAAATGTTTCTCAGTTTTTACAGAGTTTTATTAAATAAATGGCTATTATCTATACTAGGTTAGTATGAGGCTCCATTCTATTTGTGCTCTGTGAAGGTTGAATGATTTTCTATCCAATTTTCAGTTATGTTTCTTCATGTTTCTAGTAGAGTACCAACTGTACTATAGCTTGTCTGGCATTTTAGTCAGGAACACAAAAATGATCACTTAAGACTCCCATCACTGGTTTTACCTTTGGATTCTCTAACATTTAACTCCTGTCAAAAATGTATTTGAGACAAATTCTATGTAAGAGATATGTTTAGGGCACATTTAAATTATCCATTTTCCAGATCTTTCCATCTTTGGTTACAGTAAAGTTACAGTAAGTCATGGCAAAAATTAATGTTATCTCCTATCGAAATTTCATCATTAAGTCATGATTTAATGTTACCTTAGAGTTTTATTTTTATTGTACTGTATTTCTTTTCTCCTCTCCCTGCTTATAGGCTTTTATTGATCATCAATAAAAAAGTTAACTATATCAAAAAAAGAAACTAAGAAAATAATCTCATTTCTAATTGCATTGGAAAAGGATAAAATACTTAGCAGTAAATTTAACAAAAAGGTAAAAGATTTATACATTTAAAACTGTAAGACAAACTGGTCAACCACTTGTAAAAGAATGAAACTAGAACACTTTCTAACACCATACACAAAAATAAACTCAAAATGGATTAAAGATCTAAACGTAAGACCAGAAACTATAAAACTCCTAGAGGAAAACATAGGCAAAACACTCTCCGACATAAATCACAGCAGGATCCTCCATGACCCACCTCCCAGAATATTGGAAATAAAAGCAAAAATAAACAAATGGGACCTAATTAAAATTAAAAGCTTTTGCACAACAAAGGAAACTATAAGCAAGGTGAAAAGACAGCCTTCAGAATGAGAGAAAATAATAGCAAACAAAGCAACAGACAAACAATTAATCTCAAAAATATACAAGCAACTCCTGCAGCTGAATTCCAGAAAAATAAACGACCCAATCAAAAAATGGGCCAAAGAACTAAACAGACATTTCTCCAAAGAAGACACACAGATGGCTAACAAACACACGAAAAGATGCTCAACATCACTCATTATTAGAGAAATGCAAATCAAAACCACAATGAGGTACCATTTCACACCAATCAGAATGGCTGCTATCCAAAAGTCTACAAGCAATAAATGCTGGAGAGGGTGTGGAGAAAAGGGAACCCTCTTACACTGTTGGTGGGAATGCAAACTAGTACAGCCACTATGGAGAACAGTGTGGAGATTCCCTAAAACACTGGGAATGGAACTGCCATACGACCCAGCAATCCCACTGCTGGGCATACACACCGAGCAAACCAGAATTGAAAGAGACGCGTGTACCCCAATGTTCATCGCAGCACTGTTTACAATAGCCAGGACATGGAAGCAACCTAGATGTCCATCATCAGACGAATGGATAAGGAAGCTGTGGAACATATACACAATGGAATATTACTCAGCCATTAAAAAAACTACATTTGAATTGGTTCTATTGAGATGGATGAAACTGGAGCCCATTACACAGAGTGAAGTAAGCCAGAAAGAAAAACACCAATACAGTATACTAATGCATATATATGGAATTTGAAAGATGGTAACGGTAACCCTATATGCGAGACAGAATAAGAGACACAGATGCACAGAACAGTCTTATGGACTCTGGGGGAGAAGGTGAGGGTGGGACGTTCTGGGACAATAGCATTGGAACATGTATATTATCATATGTGAAACAAAACACCATTCCAGGTTCGATGCATGAGACAAATGCTCAGGGCTGGGGCAATGGGATGACCCAGAGGGATGGGATGGGGAGGGAGGTGGGAGGGGGGTTCAGTATGGGGAACACATGTAAACCCATGGCTGATTCATGTCAATGTATGGCAAAAACCACTACAATATTGTAAAGTAATTAGCCCCCAACTAAAATAAATAAATTTATTAAAAAAAAAAACAAAACTGTAAGACACTGATGAAAGAAACTGGAGAATACACAAATCAATGGAGAGATATTCTGCGCTCACAGATTGGAAGAATGAATATCGCTAAAATGTCCATACCACTCAGAGCAATCTATGAATTCAATGAAATCCCTACGAAAATTTCAATGGCATTTTTCACAGAAACAGAACAAACAATCCTAAAATGTGTACAGAACCACAAAAGACTCTGAATAGGCAAAGCAATCCTAAGAAAGAAGAACGAAGTTGGAGCCATCATACTTTCTGATTTAGAAATATATTGCAAACATACAGAAACCAAAGGAGCATGATATTAGCATAATAACGGAAAAATAAATCAGCAGAAGAGAGACCGCAGAAACAAATCCATGCATATACAATAAAAATTTCTTTTTGACAGAGGAGCCAAGAATATACAATGGGGAAAGGATAGTCTCTTCAATAAATGGGTTGGGAAACTGCACAGACACAAGGAAATGAATGAGACTGGGCCTCTGTTTTATGCCATACATGAAAATCAGTTCAGTGGATTAAACACCTGAATGTAAGACCTAGAACTGCAAGAAAACATAGGGCGTAAGCTCCTAGACACTGGTCTTGGCAGTGATTTTATGGATTTGATACCAGAAGTGAAAGTAACCAAAGCAATCAACAAGGAGGACTAACTACATCAAACTAAAAAGCATCTTCACAGCACAGGAAACCATCAACAAAATGAAAAGGCAACCTATGAAATGGGAGAAAACGTTTGCAAGTCACATATCTCATAAAGGGTTAACATTCAAAATACATAAAGAACTTATAAATCTAAGAAAAAAACAAAAACACAGACATCCTGGAATGTGAAGTCAAGTGGGCCTGAGAAAGCATCACTATGAACAAAGCTAGTGGAAGTGATGGAATTCCAGTTAAGCTATTTCAAATCCTGAAAGATGATGCTGTGAAAGTGCTGCACTCAATATGCCAGCAAATTTGGAAAACTCAGCAGTGGCCACAGGACTGGAAAAGGTCAGTTTTCGTTCCAATCCCAAAGAAAGGCAATGCCAAAGAATGCTCAAACTACTGCACAATTGCATTCATCTCACACACTAGTAAAGCAATGCTTAAAATTCTCCAAGCTAGGCTTCAGGAATACGTGAACCGTGGACTTCCAGATGTTCAAGCTGGTTTTAGAAAAGGCAGAAGAATGAGAGATCAAATTGCCAACATCCGCTGGATCATCGAAAAAGCAAGAGAGTACCAGAAAAACATCTATTTCTGCTTCATTGACTATGCCAAAGCCTTTGACTGTGTGGATCACAATAAACTGTGGAAAATTCTGAAAGAGATGGGAATACCAGACCACCTGACCTGCCTTTTGAGAAACCTGTATGCAGGTCAGGAAGCAACAGTTAGAACTGGACATGGAACAACAGACTGGTTCCAAATAGGAAAAGGAGTACGTCAAGGCTGTATATTGTCACCTTGCTTATTTAACTTATATTCAGAGTACATCATGAGAAACGCTGGGCTGGAGGAAGCACAAACTGAAATCAAGATTTCCGGGAGAAATATCAATAACCTCAGATATTCAGATGACACCACCCTTATGGCAGAAAGTGAAGAAGAACTGAAGAGCCTCTTGATGAAAGTGAAAGTGGAGAGTGAAAAATTTGGCTTAAAGCTCAACATTCAGAAAACTAAGATCATGGCATCCAGTCCCATCACTTCATGGCAGATATATGGGGAAACAGTGGAAACAGTGACAGACTTTATTTTTCTGGGCTCCAAAATCACTGCAGATGGTGACTGCAGCCATGAAATTAAAAGACGCTCACTCCTTGGAAGGAAAGTTATGACCAACCTAGATAGCATATTAATAAGCAGAGTTATTACTTTGCCAACAAAGGTCCATCTAGTCAAGGCTATGGTTTTTCCAGTGGTCATGTATGGATGTGAGAGTTGGACGGTGAAGAAAGCTGAGCGCCGAAGAATTGATGCTTTTGAACTGTGGTGTTGGAGAAGACTCTTGAGAGTCCCTCGGACTGCAAGGAAATCCAACCAGTCCATCCTAAAGGAGATCAATCCTGGGTGTTCATTGGAAGGACTGATGTTGAAGCTGAAACTCCAATACTTTGGCCACCTGATGCCAAGAGCTGACTCATTGGAAAAGACCCTGATGCTGGGTAGGATTGGGAGCAGGAGGAGAAGGGGACGACAGAGGATGAGATGGCTGGATGGCATCACCGATTTGATGGACATGGGTTTGGGTGGACTCAGGGAGCTGGTGATGGACAGGGAGGCCTGGTGTGCTGCAGTTCATGGCGTCGCAAAGAGTCGGACACGACTGAGTGACTGAACTGAACGTACTAAAAATGGGCAGAGGAATGTAATAGACATTTTCCCAAAGTAGACAGATACACGAAAAGGTATTGTGAACAGATACATGAAAAGGTACTCAATATAATCAAGGAGATGCAAATCAAAACCACAATGAGATATAATCTCTACATCTGTTAGAACAGCCATTTAATATAGTCCTAAAAATCCAAATATAGCCAAAGGAAATGAAAACAGGGTATTGAAGATTATCTGCACTTCTGTGAACACTGCAGCATTGTTCACAATAACCAAGATATGGAAATAACCTGTGTCCATCAATGAATGAAGGAAGGAGATGTGCTACTTATATTGGAATACTACTTCAGCCATGAGAATAAAGGAAATCCTACCATCTGTGACCACATGAATGGACCTTTAGGGTATTATGCTAACTGAAATAAGCCAGACAGGAAAAGACAAATACTGCCTGGTATCACTTACATGTGGAATCTAAAAAAGTCACCTCATAAAAACAGAGAAGAAAAGTGCTTGCCAGGGGCTGGGTGATAGAAGAAATAGAGAGAGGTTGGTAAAAGGGCACAGACTTTGAGGATGAACAGGTAGGATGTATTAATATAACATGGTGACTATAATAGCTGATAACACGGAGTTGTGTAATTGACATTTGCCAAGAGAGTCTAACAAATACTCTCATAAAGAAAGAGAAAAAAAGATATTTATGGTGATGGATAGGTTAATCAACTAGGTAGGAGGAATTCTTTCACTATGTATATGTAAATTAAATCATCACATTGTACACCTTAAATATCTTACAATTTGATTTGTCAATTATACCTCAATAAAGCTAAAAAAATCGAAATGCTAACTGTATTTTTGTATAATATTTTCATATAATATGTGGCCTGCGATGTTAGTCAGTGCTCCTTGGATAAGAATCCATGTCATTTCATTTTATTTTAATTTCAACCGACATTTTTTTCCCAGGAGCTGAGGATGGGATGGATGAGCTCAATGACTTCTAGGAGTATACAGTATAATATGGAAGTAGACACCAAGCAAGTAACTTTACAAATAATTGCTTGTTTACAAATAAATACTATGTGATGATTTCTTTGGTATTTATTACAAGGTAAATATCTTTTCAGATGGTTATTCAGATGTATGCTTTTGCCTTTCAAGTGAGGAAGATATAGTTAGTTACTATTTCCTTTTTTGACTTGACTAGAGTAAAATTCCATGATAAATTAAAACAGCTTCTGAACTTATACAAACCTTTATTTTAACTGTTAAGTCATATGTGTCTTATTTCCTGCAAGGTGACCAAGGAAATAGAGAGGGACAGAGTATGGGGAGGGGACAAAGCTACAAGTCACAAACAGAAATAATCATGTCTTCTTTAAGTTTTATTCTCAGAATTGTTCTATATATCCACTGTTCTATAAAATAGTATAAAATTATTTTAGACGTTTCAACTTGGAGTTGTCTCTAAAACCTGTGATGCCAGTGGGAAAAGAAAAAGAGGGGGGATATTGATTGCCTTTAGCCCCATGACAGAAATAAGGGATTGATTAAATTTTCATAGAAGTACCATAGTACATTCCATGTTTTAAAAAGCAGAATTTCATAATCATTTGAAACTCTGCAATACTTTAATGGTACTTCTAATAGTGCCTAACACTTGGAAGGATGCCACAGTTTGGCTCCTAGAAAGTGGTTTTTGACAGCAAATGTGCAGGAACCAGAATCTCTACTGAAACTTGAATCTGAGCCACTTAGACATCATGATGTTGCCCAAATGTGAAGTGGTTTCCATTGGCAATACCATAATATCTTCTCACTGAAGCAAGAAGCTTGAGTTTGGGGGATATTTAGCTACCAAAAGAAGCAGACATTATCTAAGTCTTGATCAGAGAGAAAAAAAAAATTGAAAAAGACTTCCTGGCATTCATTCACTGGAAAATGAAGACATGAAGAAGCCAAATAAAGTTAACAGCTCTAAAGAGAGGCTAGAAATTGTGGTGCTCTGGAGTCCTCATCATCACTGCCGTGTTCACTGATGCCAACAAACACTTACTAAGCTCTCACTGTGTGCAAAGCACAATGGCAGGGGCTTTAGTTGTAAAGGTCTTGAAGGGCATGGACTTTATATTATGCCTCCGTGTAACTCCTTAAGCTTGGCATGGGGCTTCTGAAGATAGCAGATATTCAGTAAATATGTACGAATTTTATGAATGAGACTGCAAGGGGCTTATGGTCCAAAGGGGAGATAAAACAGAGGCAACTTCCTTGCGAGCAGAGGTTTTAACCCCTTTATAAAGGGGTTAACCCCTTTATACTGTACCTATTTACCACAGTGTATAGCACATGACAGGAATCAGAAAACAGCCAATTAATCAATAATGTGCAAATAATTTTATAGAAAACATTGATTGAGCACTTATTATGCTTTAGATGCATTGCTACACTGAATTCTCACAACATGGAGTCACTGTTACTGTCCCCATCTTAGAGATGACGCAGCTAAAGTTTATGGAGGTTAACTAACTTGTTTAGTTACTCAGATAGTAACTTGCAGAGGTAGGATTTGAATCTAGGAAGCCTGACTGCATTTCACCCTCTTCACTATCCACATGCAAAAAAGAGAAACGTTATGCACATGCAAAACATTTATGCACATGCAAAAAAGAGAAACGTTATCATAAGGTGGCATATGTTAAAGGCCAACTGAATGGCAGAGGTAATAAGCCCTCTAACTTTAGAGTAAGAAGTGGTTGCTGAGGTCTGGGCAGGAGGGACAGCTTTATGAAGAAAGGGTAAATTGAAATGGGTTTTGAAAGAAGGCTAGGGATAGTTAAGTACTGAGGAAGCAAGAGGTTAAGAGAACAAAAAAATGGATAGAAATGCTAATTAGGTATTCGGAGGTCAGAGTCAGGCCTTTTGGACAGCATGAAAGCGTTCATATAGGATGGCAGCAGCAAACCTAACTGGAGATTTAGCAGGAACAAGAGAGCAAAGAACTTAAGAGTTTGGATTTCATTCTTTACACAGAAGGGGAGCCAACAAAGTTTCTTTTTTTTTTCATAGAGAAAGCGGTGTGAAAAGCTGCTTTCTAGGAAGCTGTGCAGGATATGATAAAGGGCGAGATTTTAGGAACCACACAACCAGTTAGGTGGACGTGAAGAAGGACCTGGACTAAGGCGGCAGAAGTAGGAATGCAGAAGAAATGACAGATAAAAGAAAGAACCAGCCAACATGACTGACTGGAGGATTAAGAGAGGGATGAGTCGGTATCTGTGTGACAGACACTGATAACATCACTGTCAGAAATGCGGACATTTAGGAAGGAAGGAAAGCTGGGTTTTGGAAGATGACTAAACTTCTGATTTGAAACACTTGATTCCTATAGGTTTGAGGCACTTATTAATCAAACAACAAACATTTGGATGTTGTTATAAGCCAGGAACTGGGCATGTACAAGTGACAGAACAGTGAGCAAGAAAGATATGGTCCCTGTTTTCACAGACTAAATTAGAGTTTACGAGGGAGGAGAGGCACTAAATAAGGACTTACAATAATGGTGGTTGAGTTTTGGTATGATAATGATTAATACAGAGTATTAGGAGAGCACATACTAGGAGCACATATGCAGTCTAGTCTGGGACTTCCCTGAGGAAGCGACATTTAAGCAATAGGTCTTGTTAGGAGTTTGGTGTTCCATGTTAAGAAAGCTTATACACCAGAGGTGCCGATCATAATATGTGCTCATCAACCACCCCTTTTAGTGAAACTGCAATACTTATAGACCTGTTTCCAGGGACAGCAGGGGCCATCTTTTGCTTAACATGACCCTGTACCTCCTATCCCCAGCTGGTTGAGCCAGGGATGGATGCTGATATAGCCAACTCAAAGGACCATCATCTCTGATCTGAAGCAAAGAGATGAAAAAAAAAAATTTTTTTTTTTTTCTGAAGAATTTAAATAGAAGAAACAAAGAGACTGTTGGAGAACTGCAGCTGACGTGAGAACTGGAGAGACCTAAAGACCACGCATTTGCCAAGGTTCTCAGTGGGCAGGGAGAGTAAGCTCCTTTGTCCATGAGATTCCCCAGACAAGAGTGGGTTGCCATTTCCTTCTCCAGGGGATCTTCCTGACCCAAGGTTCGAACCTGGGTCTCCTGTGTTGGTAGGGGGATTCTTTACCACTGAGCCACCAGGGAAGCCCCAGGTAAGAGGAAGAAGTTGGTCAATACATAGTGAATAGAAGAATTAAGAGAGAGAAACGAGACTCGTCTGGGGGAAATGTCTCCTGGGACACAACGGGCAACAGTGGCTGTTTCACACAGGAATATTAATTGTCAATGACTTTCCAATCACAAGACAATGAGTACTCTCACAATCACTCCTGCTGGATTCATTTCACATTACAGCAACTTTATAAAGTTTAAATAGCTTAAACTAAAATTTCAGTATCGAGTTCAGTTCTTACACGTTTCCTATAAAAATCTTCTTCAGGAGACAAACTATAAATTCAATCCAAATTAGCTGAGTGGGTCTCTATTGCTTGTAGACAAAAGGGCTTAAATTAAAACACACTATATCCCCTCATGGATAAACTAAAAAGGAGATGCTGTATTGAGTTCAGCTACCAGGGTAAATAAATTATTATATAGAAAAACAAATCTGTTTGCTACCTTTAAATGTCTTTAATTGTCATAATTATAGCATGCCTTTCTCAACACAGATGCATATGATATATTCTTAGGAAAATTGCCACAACTGTTGACAGTTATACTCAAGTGTTATATTTATATGCTGGATACCATATACATGAAGTATATTTATACACACCTAACTAATGTTCTTGAATGCATGTGCGCTCGACTGCTCAGTCGTCTGCAACTCTTTGCGGCCCTATACACTGCAGCCCACCAGGCTCCTCTGTCCATGGGATTTTCCAGGCAATAATACTGGAGGGGGTTGTCATTTCCTGCTCCAGCGCATCCTCCTGACCCAGGGATTTAACCCGCACCTCCTGTGTCTCCTGCATTGGCAAGCAGATGCTTCTTACCATGGCGCCATCTGGGAATCCCAACTAATGTCCTTAGTACACATCAATTATACAGCTATGCAAACAAAAGCATGTGACTTCCTCGTAATTCTGCATGCGTTACAGGAACACTGAGAGGAAAATCTCCAATATAATCATTGTCTCCCCCCGCAGCCACCCAGAGCATCTCTGGGTAGAGAGACGGAATTAAGCAAGACTGCTCTTGACAACTTCACCTTCGAGCTTCACCCACTGCGTCTTCTTACTGTGTCAGCCAATCTCTGTATTCCTCAGCAGAGCTTACCCCAGTCTCCAGTTTAGCTGAAACCAAACTATGGACAACCGTAGTTAATCACGTGATAGAACGGTTAGATTATCTGGACCAAACAGTTTACGCAGGGGCAAAATCTGAACTTTTTGACACAGTTACTATTTAGGACTGAGGAAGGTAACTGAGGGCTTCTCTGGTAGCTCAGCAGTAAAGAATCTGCCAGCAATGCAGAAAACCTGGGTTCGATCCCTGGGTCGGGAAGATCCCCTGGAGGAGGGCACGGCAACCCACTCCAGTATTCTTGCCTGGAGAATCCCATGGACAGAGGAGCCTGGTGGGCTGCAGTTCATGGGGTCACAAAGAGTTGGACACGACTGAAGCAACTTAGCACGCAGGCATGCAAGGTAGCTGAGCTAGTGGTGCCCTTCCCCGAAAGGAAATCTAGAAGTTTCCTCTTGTTTTCCAGTTGGGCTAAACTCAGTGAATTACTTCAGCCAAGGAGGAGATAAGAAAAAAAAAAAAAAACATAGAAGAAAATGAGTAAAGTGATTTTAACTGGTCAGGGGAAGAAAGAAGTAGGTTGAATACACATCCATCCCCCTCTTGCTCCATGCTAAGGAGGCTGTGGGATGGGCTGGTCAGGGAAACACTGGTCCAAGGGCATTCAAGACAACAGGGAGGGGTTGCCTCCTGCCAGGCCACAGCGGAGCTTCCGCAGGGGGAAGCCAGCAGGGAGGGAAAGTTCCAGCTTTGGTGGCAATAAACTATGCTTAACTACAAGATCACACACAAAATAAATAGTGGGTTGTTTTCCCACTGCAGTATCAAAACTTGCACTGGGAAATCATACCTTTTTGTCCAAGTGAAAGAAATTTGTTTCTGGACATAATTTCTTCACCAGCGAAGAAATCATTTTGAAAGAAATGAAGGAAGATTTTAAAATACCAACTGTATTATTTAAAACATTTAATTTTACTGTAATAAGAGGAAAGCCTACCAAAGGGTTCATGAATCAGGCATTCTGGTAAGTATCAGCTCAGTAAGGAAGGTGTTATATTCTCTTGGTTTCTAACCTGCTTTAGAAAAAGTAACAGGGCTCATAATGTGAAGATATATACACATGGTAAGAATTACACAGATAAATAAAAGCTGCGGAAATAGATATGCCAGGTGTACCCTTCTGACACATATAAACCTTCACAGTAAAAGCAGACTGAAGGCATTGTATCATTGTGGGATTTATCAATACATTTCTTAAGGGACTGTATATATACAGAGATTTACCTTATAAATTCAGATTTAGCTATACACCCAAAGAGTTGATGTAATCTACCAAAAAAAAAAAAGCTAAACCTTCGTTTATCTCTTTTAGTAGTGTGGATAATAATGAGTGCGTGTTAAGTAATTTTACTTTAAAGAAAACCAACTGAGTCACAGATAACAGTTATATAAAACAGATTTATATAACCATCTGATTTTTGCATAGTGTCTATAAGCCACTATACACATACCCCACACAGCAATTTACATCTACTTTGATTAATAGGGTACGTTACTGAGATATTATCTATAGTTCCCAACAAACCTGGACAACAACCAAGTTTGAAAAAACGAAAATGCTAGTAGAAGCAAGTGAAAGAGATATACTGGAGCTGAAATTCTGATGGCAGAAACATAAAGATACCAGTTCTAACTTCAAGAAAACAGAAAGCACTTCTCAGTAGTTAAAACGTGAACTGACAGAACAAAACCGGGACAGGTACATGGTATCGTATACAGAAGCATTTCCTGTGTTAGCATTTATTTTACATAGAAAACTGCAAATAAATAATGATAAGAGATCATAGCATGTCTGATAATCTGTGACAACAATTGTAGCCCCGGGAGAAACCTGCCCGTCCTGAGCCCTGACCCACAGAGTCTTTATCTGCCTGTGTGCTCTCCACAGGCCAAGCATATAAAGGCCAATGAAAATTTACACATGAATCAACTTTCTTTGCAGTGTGGGCACCAGAGACATTTCTTTTCTCTGTTACTGAGAGAAAGGCAGCCAGGTCTAAGCTTGTCTCACCAGAAATCATACAAGGGAAACAGTGATTTGCAGGAAAATGGCAGATCAGCAAAGGGAAGTTGTTCTGAATGCATGATAAAAATGGTAGCCACAAAGGACTAGATGAATATTTAGTTTGAAAACAGCACTGACAGTCACCGTTGAGTCTTTATCCTATTCCAAACGGGTAGCGTCATACAAACTGAAACAGAGATACAATCCTGATAGAAGATTACACAAGATACCTGGGTGAATATCTTAAAAGACTTTGGTCTTCATTTGAATAAATGTAAGACTCATAGATCCTCTGCATCCAGATCTTATTCAGGGTACATGCAGTCATTCCACACAGATGACATATGGAGGGCATATTGCCCGCTTTGATAATTAGAAATAAATCAGTCAAGATGATTAAAAAAAAAGCTTGTTCATGAAAAACTGGATACACATTTCATACTATGAGACTTGTAAAGGAAAAAATATGCAGACAGTGTCTTTTTCTCCAACCCAAACCCCTTAGTGCTTAGGTCAACTTTTAGAAATTCATAAAACTATCACCACGTTGCTATAGCCTTTCTTACAGGAACATGTACTGAATACTACTTGTTCTGGCTCATTTAATAGAGGAATGGAGATTTATTATTAAATCCGTGTTAATAGGCCATTCCAAAGAAGATTATGTAAGCTTCTAACAAATGACAGGTACTAATTAAATCAATAAAATGCATTTTTATTCCCTTATTACCACTTCTACAGTTTTGTGCTTGCCATATTCCGTCTGTTTCCTGGAATGCTTACCTTCCTACTCAACAATGCATATACCTGACTTTCTTCAAATTTGGTTCAAAGCTCTCAGTTTAGGAGCCTTTAACTTAAGGCTCCAGTCATGGTGTGGTGGTTAGATACATGAGACCATCAGTAAATGCTGCTAACTACGTACATGGATTATCAATGGACAGTAGGCCAAAAATCTTTACAACAAACTTTATTCATGAGCTGTAAATACAAGAAATGTGGTATAATTTGTGTTTCATAAAAGGAAAGTTTGAATTTTTAGTCTTTTAGAGTCCAGAAATGTATCTGTAAACTTCACATCGCAATCCATGCTCTGAGACAATGCCCAACATAAAGAGTTATTGCATTGTTATATCAGTTCACGGTCATGAGCTGTATCTATAAAACTGGCAGTGGACAGGTTTTTGATACTATTTGTTGCTCTTTACCTTTTGCAGTGTTAGCTTTCTAACCCTTCCACCTGCTTTCCTTTCCTCTCTCCTTCTGTATTCCTCCCTTTAGGCTGAAGCTCTATTTTGCCCTCTCTCTCTTCTCAGTAACCTATTCAGCTCCCTACCTTCTGGCTGTTTAGTACTTCTTGAAGTAAACATTAGCATTTTCTTTAACCTGAAAGCTCCTAATGGACAAGAAATATACCTACCATTTCTACATATCTAGAACCTTTTAGAGGGCCTCAAGTAGTGTTAGTCATTCAGAATACTCTTGAGAACTCTGAACAAACTGTGTATAGAGGGAATGTACTCCAGCATAATAAAGGCCACATATGACAAGCCCACATCTAACATCATACTCGATGGTGAAATGTTGAAACCTTTTCTTCTAAGATCAGAAATAAGACAAGGTTCTCATTCTTGCCGCTTGTAGTCAACAGAGTACTGGAAGTCCCATCAGAGCTATTGGGCAAGGAAAAGAAACAAAAGACATCCAGCCTGGAAAGGAAGAAGCAAAACTGTTCTTATTTGCATATGATATGATGCTATACACGTGCGTGCTAAGCCACTTCAGTCGTGTCTGACTCTTTGTGACTCTATGGACTGTAGCCCACCAGGCTCCTCTCTTCATGGGATTCTCTAGGCAAGAATACTGGAGTGGGTTGCCATGGCCTCCTCAATTCCACTCTCAGGGATTGAACTCACGTCTCTTACATCTCCTGCATTACTACTACTGCCATCTGGGAAGCCCCTTCAAATATATTGCAAACATGTAATAGTCAAAACAGTACAGTGTTGGCATAAAAAGAGACAGGTCAGGGCAACAGAGTCCAGAAATAAACTCATATATCTATCTATCTATATCTATCTATCTATCTATATATATGGTCAATTAATTTTTGACAAAGGAGTGAAGAATATACCATGGAGAAAATCTTTTCAGTAATGCTGTTGGGAAAACTGGAAACCACTATGTGGATGAGATATCTCTACTTCCATGTTCACTGCAGCATTACTCACAATAGCCAAGGCATAGGAACAACCTAAGTGCCCATCAATATGGATATACATACACAGTGAAATATTATTCAGCCTTAAAAGAAGGAAACTCTGTTATTTGTGACAACATGGGTGAACCTGCAAGACATTATGCTGTGTGAAACAGACCAGGCAGAGAAAGACAAATACTGTAAGGTATCACTTATATGTTGAGTCTTAAAAAAAAATAAAGGTTGAGTTGCCAGGGGCTAGGGGATGGTGGGGGATAGAGGGAAAGGCTGGTAAAAGGGTACCAAACAAGAAAAAAGAGATTCTTGAGAGATGCTAACAACTTAGGACTCGTAACAACACATTTCTGAAAGTAAAGCCATAATTTAGTTATTGATATCTTTGACTTATTGAGTCAATTTATAAGTAAATTCATAAAACACTCGCACACAAAGGTGAATTTCACAGTGATTAGATATGACAATGTCATGGAACAACAGAATGGTTCCAAATTGGGAAAGGAGTGCGTCAAGGCTGTATATTGTCACCCTGATCATTTAACTTAAATGCAGAGTACATCATGTGAAATGCCAGGCTGGAGGAAGCACAACTGGAATCAAGATTGCCAGAAGAAATATCAATGACCTCAGATATGAAGATGATACCACGCTTATGGCAGAAAGCAAAGAGGAACTAAAGAGCCTCTTGATGAAAGTGAAAGAAGAGAGTGAAAAAGCTGGCTTAAAACTCAACATTCAAAAAACTAAGATCATGGCATCCGGTCCCATCACTTTATGGCAAACAGATGGGGAAACAATGGAAACAGTGACAGACTTTATTTTCTTGGGCTCCAAAATCACTGCAGATAGTGACTGCAGCCATGAAATTAAAAGGCACTTGCTCCTTGGAAGAAAAGCTATGACAAACCTAGACAGCATATTAAAAAGTAGACATTAGTTTGCTGACAAAGGTCTGTCGAGTCAAAGCTATCGTTTTTCCAGTAGTCATGTATGGATGTCAGAGTTGGACAATAGAGAAAGCTGAGTGCCGAAGAATTGATGCTTTTGAACTATGGTGTTGGAGAAGACTCTTGAGAGTCCCTTGGACTGCAAGGAGATCCAACCAATCCATCCTAAAGGAGATCAGTCCTGGGTGTTCATTGGAAGGACTGATGCTGAAGTTGAAACTCCAATACTTTGGCCACCTGATGCAAAGAACTGACTCACTGGAGAAGACCCTGATGCTGGGAAAGATTGAGGGCAGGAGGAGAAGGGGACGACATTGGATGAGATGGCTGGAGGGCATTACCGACACGATGGATATGAGTTTGAGCAAGCTCCGGGAGTCGGTGATAGACAGGGAGGCCTGGCGTGCTGCAATCCATGGGGTTGCAAAGAGTTGGACTGAACGACTGAACTGAACTGAGATATGACAGGCTCAAATGCCACTTTTGATGACCTCAAAGAGATAGAGTTTAGATAGTAAAGGAGGAACAAAGAAAGACTACATTAGATACTCATGATTATATACTAATTTCTTTGTATATGAGTGGCTTTTTCTATAAGTAAGTTTAATTTTGGGGGGGTTGTTCTTTTTTAATAAGATAAAGTTACCCTAATTTGAAAAGTGATACAGATATATTAATACTATGTTGAGTCAATGGTATTTTCTTTGTAGGGCATAAACGACTATAGTCTTCAAAAGCAGAGTAGATGCCTGTCCCCATTGTATAAGGATAACAAAGGAATGGGAATAGTATTTTGGTTGACAGGGCTTTTAAAAAGCTACATGGTGGGGAGGAAATCAGGAACTTCCCCCAAAACCAACAGACAACTAGGCAGAAGAAAATGCAAATTTGAATCCATTTAGTTCAATACATTTAAGATGTTATTTAACAGGGTTTTTTTTTTTTTTTTTTTTTTTGAGTTTAGGAACAGGGTACCTAAGTCTATAAACCTGGGGATATTTCCCAGCTTCATTTCACTCTGTATTTTGTTCTCCTCTATCATCACACTTGGTAAGGTCCGCTTCTTATCAAAGTCTTCTCTCTTAATCTTATCATTCATCCTGTGTTTCCTCCTTATTATTGATCATCAGGCCATGAATGAGACAATGGATTGCTTTACTAGCGTCAATATACAACGCATCTACTCAATCTACCCAGTCTGTCAATCTGCCATGGGGGAAACTGGATGGGCCTGTAATTTGATGTTCACAAAAGCAAGCTGATAATTACATAAAAATGTGTGTAATGTTTGAGCAATTGACCTTGGATAACACTGGTATTCTCTGAAGTATCTAAATTAAGTTGATGGGATCATAATTTTATTTTATTTTTGTTTTTAAAATTTTTTATTGAAGTATAGTTTATTTATAGTGGTGTATTAGTTTTGGCTATACAGTAAAGTGAATCAGTATACATATATCCATGTTTTTAAAATTCTTTTCCCATATAGACCATTACAATATTGGGTAGAGTTCTCTCTGCTATATAGTAGTTTTTCATTTTATATATAGTGCATATGTCAATCCCAATCTCCCAGTTTCTCCCTCCCCTCCCTTTCCCCCCCAATAACCACAAGTTTGTTTCCTCCATCCATGACTCTATTTCTGCTTTGGATATAGTAAGTTCATTTGTACCAGTTTTTAAGATTCTACATGTAAGTAATATCATATGACACTTGTCTTTCTCTGTCTGACTTCACTCAGTATGACAGTCTCTAGGTCCATCCAGGTTGGTGCAAATGGTGATCATATTTTTTATGTAAACAATTTGTATCTTTGAAGTAAAATACCAAATCTGTCCCTTCCCCATTCAGTTTTCCTTATTACTGCTGCATTCCCCGCCAAATAAAAAATGAAAATAAGAACACACTAGTCTGCCAAAGCAGATAACCTTGCTCCTCAGAGTTATGAGCACACGAACAATACACCAAACTCACAAACGTTACCTGTTAAAAAGGTGATAATGCTCAACAGTCGAAGGATATGGTTTTCGAACATTTGTACCACAACACTAAAATCGTAGAACTGCTATCACAGAAGAACTGCTATCATGGAAGTGGGAAGAATTAGGTAGCATCTGGGAACATCTTTTCTTCATACTTAAGTGATAAAAGGTATAAGAGACTCTTTTTTTCCCCAAGTCTGACTGGGATACTCTTTTTGCAAAGGGTTACTTGGCCTCTAGGGGAAAAAATAAACTGTATAAAACAGAATTCCTAAATTTGTAAGGTAACATTAAGCTGTGGATTCTTACTAAAATGTCATTAAAATTCTTTAAAAAAGAAATCAAGGGAAAGAGAACTTGGTTTTTATTTTCTAATCTCTGAAATACCTTTCTCTTTTTTTTTGTAATCACAAACTTTTGAACTTTTTATTTTGTATTGGGGTATAACCAATTAACAAATAATGTTGTGACACTTTCAGGTGAACAGTGAGGGGACTCAGCCATCCATATACATGTATCCATTCTCCTCTAACCTCTCCTCCCATCCAGGCTGCTACATAACACTGAGCAGTGTTCCACGTGCTATACAGTAGGTCCATTTCTGTTATTTGTTTTAAATACAGCAGTCTGTACATGTCCATCACCAATTCCCTAACTATCCCTTCCACCAATCTTCCCCCCGGCAACCTAAGTTTGAATGAGAACTTGCTTTTAAAGTTATGTGCTTATAGTTATGTTGGGGCTACTGAAAAACTGTCTCCATCACAGTGGCAAACAGCTGATGTAAACAACTGGCATGAAATCTGCACAAGTCAGAAGTGGCTAAATTTGAGGATGTGTACAGCCTATGGACCATAAAGAAAGCTGAGCACCGAAGAATTGATGCTTGTGAACTGTGGTGTTGGAGGAGACTCTTAAGAATCCCTTGGACTGCAAGGAGATCCAATCCCAGTCCATCCTAAAGGAAATCGGTCCTGAATATTCATTGGAAAGTCTGATGTTGAAGCTGAAACTCCAATACTTTGGCCACCTGATGAGAAGAGCTGACTCATTGGAAAAGACCCTGATGCTGGGAAGGATTGAAGGCGGGAGAAGAAGGGGACGACAGAGGATGAGACGGCTGGATGGCATCACTGACTCAATGTGCATAAGTTTGAGTAAACTCTGGGAGTTAGTGATGGACAGGGAGGCCTGGTGTGCTGCTGTCCATGTGGTCACAGAGTCGGACACGACTTAGCAACTGAACTGAATTGAACTGAACAGCCTATGTTAGTCAATGGTGAGTTTAAAATATTCATCAAACACTGTTAGATCCTCACCTTCTACTTGAATAACTTCTAGTTCACTTATAGTTAGAAGTCTCCTGTGCTGATCAAAGAAAAACTTTAATGTCATGCATTTACTATTTTTCTTTCTTGCCCTGTAACCCATCTCTGATCACCAGAATGTTTTCTTCAATAAATGTTTAGAGATTAAAAAAGAGAGTATGGTCAAATGTCAATTACTTGCAGTTATCATTCCCAAATCTGTTCCTTTCCCAGACTTCCCCATCTCAGTAAATGACCTCACCCAGATGTTCAAGCCAGAAACGGAGAAATCACCCATCGTCCCTTCACTTGCTGGCACTTCCCACATCTAAATGATTCAGACATGTTGGTCGCTCCGTCCTATCTCCGCCGCTGCTACTGTTCAAGCCACTGTCATCTTCTGCCTAGGCTACTGCAACAGCTCCCTAAGTGGTCAGCTGCTTACACTTTCACTCCCCAACCAGCCTACTTTCTCTCTGTAATCAGGTATCATCACTCTTCAATTTGAGAACCTCCAGTGCCGTCCCACTGTCCTCAGAGCAAAACAGGAAGGTGGTTTCTCGGTTTAGAGGTCCCCAAAGAGTCTGGCCCTTGCCTTTACCTTCTCCTTGTTTTACCTGCTTTGGTGTCACTTGCCTTCTTTCTGTTCCTTTCTGTCTCCTTGGTCTGTGGAGAGGAAATCTATGGATCTTCAAGGCTGAAGTAATTTAAGTAGCCTTTTTCTGAAGGTGAAGGAAATATACTTAGCATGATTCAAGACTTGTGAGCTCCACTTGTTAATGCTCTCAATGTCATTAAAAAAAACAAAACAGCAGACTGTTTTAATTCCTACAAAATGAATATTTCCGCAGAAACAATTTAAAGACAGTTTCATTATTTATTTGTTGTACTTAGTTATGTATAATGTATAATGGAAGATTATAAACATGTACATTTCTAAATATGAAAAAATTATAAGTTTAGAAAGGGCCAGATTTTCTCAAGAATTATACTCAGTCTTCTGTTTATATATAAAATGCAATGGTGATTGAATACTTTACAATGCTGAAAAGATCCACACTACTTTCATTCATGACTCTACTATTTAGAGTAATTATATTATACATTTTTTTCTTATTTGAAGTCTTAAAAAAGTGCTTCACAAGAGGAAAGAAATTTTCTTTTTGCTCCTCACAGGAGCATCCAGAATGCCACTGTTTCAGGACTTTCACTGTGATGTACAAAATCCTGACACTGATTACACACTTGGAAATGATGAACTGTTTTTCTCATTAGTATGGGAAGTATTATAAACCCTTAAAATAAGACATTTTGCGTAGACTTTATCTGACAGGACACTAGTAATTTCAAATCCTCCAGAATCTTGAAGAAGCCAAATTAGTCTAACAAAATAAATTCATACTGTCATTATTACTGTTATATCAATTGTTACTGGGAAATGATGATCAATAACAATTTTACTATTAGCTTTTTAAACAACTGAAAAGTTTGGAATATAAGAATTATAATAGACAAAAAGCCCAACCTATGTGAAGTAAGAATAAAGGCAAAAATCCAAGTGTAAAAAAGTAATTTTGGCTGATAAAGTAAGCTAAAGTATAGTTACAGTGTTACTTGAGAATTTGTTCTAAATGGCAAATAATAAAAGCTGCAGACTGAACTCCTTAAAGACCTTTACATATAATTAAAACCATCCCCCAAATCTGATTAGTAAAAAGTGGGAATTACAGGTATAACTAGAAACTGAAAATACCATCAGTCTTTAGATGTTATTAAAAAATAAAGCAAAATTTGGTTTATAGAAAAAAAATTGGATTTGTAACTGATTCTTTCCAGAATTTTCCAGTAATTTTTCACACAAGCTCTTAAACTGAGTAAGAGACTCAAAGCTCAGGGAGAATACCATTTTCATGAGCTGACTTTTATTTTTAGACTGATTGGTAGTAAAATAAATGATCATTTAAACTTTAAAAGCTTAGAAAAGGATCAAGGTAGAAGGCAGTGTGAAGAAAAGTAGAACTGTTAGAGATGTACTAATGCTTATTGACTTCAATGGAAAGAATGGGTAAGTGTGTAGGCACAGTACCAAACACTGCCTAAGGAGACAGTAGCTTTGAGGAGGAGGTGAGTGAGTCTTGCTGATGATCAGTTTACCATTCCCTGTGGGTCTGAGTTGTGTTGAGAATTATCTCTAAATCTTTAGGAAGTATTTTATGAGTTCATAATCAATTTTTGGTTCTAAATTACAAATATACTTACATATGAAAAATAAAACAGTTCCAAATCTCTGTAAGGATCTGACTTGGGCATGACCATGTTCAATATTTTTAAAGTGAGGGACCTAAGAACAATATGAACTAAAGGGTTAACCACATTTGCACAGCAGTTTCGGAAAAAGGTGTGACAAAAATGTGGCCTGCATATAAAGCATTTATTAATAAGGGAAAGAAAACAGAAAATGGATGATGGCTAAGGAGCACTTAAAGACACTAATAACTACAAAATTCAGTCCAGAACTAAACTGTGCTTAAATGTGAAGAAAAGAGAATTTAAAACATCTCCTTATTTACATGTGAACTATGATTTTCAAGTATGAGGTTGGGCATTAGCTACTATTAATATTTAAATAATTTAGAAGACTATAGAAAATCACACTCAGATCTGCCTGTTTTAATCACACTGCGTGCGTGCTAAGTTGCTTCAGTTGTAATCACGCTACCAGAAGCTTAATGTGTGACTATGGATGTTATTTCAATCTCCTTCATTTCTACGTGGTCTGTCAGTCATTTTAGCCACTGCAAAAACCAAACCAAACCGAAGTTCATTTTATTCAGTTATACAAATACACATGAAAGACAGGTGTCTCTAGATACTGAAATGGAACATTTTTCTAGTATCACTTGATAAAGGCAAGGTTTTCAAAAATAAAATTGTATCTTTCATTTCATTCTAGTGCCATTAAGTTTTTTCTACTTTACAATCTGTATTTCATGTGCAGCCAGTAAAACCTACATTTCAAGTGTGAGGAAATTTTAAATAAAATAAAGTGGAATGTTTGTAAGCAGCACCGCTCTCTGACACTGATGGTTTTGTTTTGGGATACAGAATAGAAAACTATTTCCTCAAGATATTTTGTGTTCAGCATAAAATATTTAAAATGTCTCATTTCCAAAATATCTGGTGGGAGTTCATGACAGATGTGTTATTTCTTCTTCTTTTTTTTTTAAGCAGCATTATTTTGTCTAATTAGCACTGATGAGTTACCCATGGCAGTATGAAGTTATTGAGAGGAAAGAAAAGTAAACCAGCTTCTTTAGAGAAAAGAACAAACTGGAATAAGATGGAAGAGAGGCACTTATTTATTTTTTTTGCAAGGTATTCTGCAGCCAATGCCCACAAACGGCCCACAGAGAGTTCATGTATTTATGCATCACCATATGATCAATCGGATCACCTTTAGTCTCAAACAGAGAAAGCCTTGGTACAAAGCAAAGCATTCTCCAGGTGTTAGTTTAGGTTTGTCATTATTCCTATTTATAGACTCTGTCTAGTAAAGAAGAAGACAAATTACTGTAAGTGGGGGTAAATGTGATTAAATGAGTCCTCTGAAGATAAGAGGGTACATGGACAAGGGTCATCAACACAAGTGACCCCTCTGCCCAGACCATATTTTCATTTTGCAGATTTGGAAAAAAAAAAAAAAAAAACCAAACAACCCTACAAAGCAAGAAGAGAAGAATTTCTACTACGTATATCTAGAGAGAAATAGATCTCTTTTATCCTAATAAGCATTTTCATGCTTTCGCAGTATTTTAATAACACACTGCTGGAGCCAAAATACTCTCAGAATACACTAGAACGATATTGGAGAAATTTTTCATCCCAGGGAGACTGATCGGAAATACTGAAGAAACGGAGTGAGAATCAGACTAGATCTGAGGCCCAGAATGTAAATTAGTGGATACCAAGATCATCTGAATCAAATGAAAAGTTTACATTTGTAAAGTTTCAATTAAAACATCTACACTCTCTCTTTCACCTGCTTGTAGCCCCATATGGCAAGGTCAGCCCTTTCGGTGAACAAACAGCTCAGTTGCCTCCAGTGTAGCTGTTATCTTTCTCAACAAGGGGAGACATTTGGCACAGCCTAAAGCTGGGGCATGAACCCTGGCTAAGCTTAAGACATTTATCTGACAGCATCAGCTGACACTCCACAAACACATTTGCTCTCCATGACCTCAGAGCATTCGTGATTAATCAAAAATGTATCTTGAATCTTGAGAACAAGCTACAACCAGGCACACACAAAAAAAGAATATGCTCTAGATCCCGCTTATCGACTCAAGCGGTATATTGAATTTAGAAATAGCAAATAGAATAAAATGATCAATATGTTCTCACTTGTCCATGGAAGAGCAAACTTTATCCCTCAAGCAAAAGACATTGATCATGTAAATGCTTCAGAACTGCTTTCCAAACTAAAGAATGCAAAATGTACATGGCTTATGGGGGGCTGGGGAAGGAGGCCTACCAAAGAAGGAGCTTTTGCTTTAACTTAAAAAAAAAAAATCTATAGCTTAGGGACATAAAGGGTATGTCTGTAGTGTGCTATACTTTTAGAAAACCTGTGTGTTCCACTTAAAACCTTTTTTTGGTAACATGTTGCCAAATGTTCTTAATAAAACATTATAAAAGAGACTTTAAAACTTAATGAAGGAACATTATTCGTGCAGAGAAAACTCCCTGCCTCAATTTAAATGAGACACAGTTATAACATATCCCCTATGCACTGTTTACAATTTATAATGTATAATTTATGACTCTTGGTTCAAGCTCACTATTTTCTGCAGTCATCTGCTAAGTAATAAGATTAGCATGCGAATATTGTAATATTCTGCTTCCCAACACAGTATAATTTAGTATATTTTAATTTTCTTTCGTATTTTCACTTTCTAATAACAATACTGAACTCTAATTAAAGTAATGGGGATCAGAAGCATAAGCTCCACCCTTGATGATCTGAAAATAATAATTATTAAAAAAATATCTACAATTGAAATTATTAAGTCCCCTTCTCATCTGGTTACCCACTGGTTAGGTTACAGTTGTTCACGATCCTACGGCAGATCGTTCCACTAAAGAAAAACCACTCGTCCTGGTCCCTGTTGGCATGGCAAACAAACTTTCATAGCGTGTGCTCACTCTATAAAATGGCGGTACTAATTAGAAGAGATAAACTCATGCTGAGACATGATATGAATCGGCTTTATGTATCTACTAAGCTCACAGCAGTGCTAGATTTATACCGTTGTTGCTTTAAACTAACACTACACAGAAAATTCAACTTCTAAATCTGTATAAGAAAGCAAAAGTGATTGAGCTGAAAAAAAAAACAGAGCCTCAGTCCCTCATTTTTGGTTTCACTTCTAAAATGTTGTGCACTTAGAGGATGCCCAGCACTTCTCTCCCATATGTTTACCTAACTTGAATTCTTCAAACACGAATTGCAAGTACCAGATAGCACAGCTGTATGTTTTGACATCCATGGTGAAAATGAGCAGAAAATCTAACTGTTCCATATCAAGAAGTATTTTTACTAGTGCTAATGTGCCTTAAATACCTTGTTCCACAGATGAGTGGCCTGGCACCTGCTGCATGAGAAATAGCCAATTACTGTTCAGTGTCTCTAATTTTCTGATTCAATTAGCATGCTTCAGAGCTTTCCAGTTTAATTGCAAACTACTTCACAGTTAGCTCTCTGATTAATCATTGCCCATCTGCAAGCCATCGGAAAACTTAGTGGAACAAATTTGTGTACTTTGGAATGCTGGGAGCTTAGCAAATCAAACTTGTTTTGGTATATAAAGCTTTAATTTTGTTTGCCCTTTTCAGCTGCACTTGTAAGAAGCTCTGTACTGATTAAACAGGAAGTCCGGACAATAATATGCTACATTATGCATATAATTACTGTAAATACAACTGAGATTGTAGAAACATCATTTAAGGTTAGGCACTAACATGAATGGAGGAGGAGGTCAAGAAAACACATTTGGAATCAATTTCTTTCCATTATGACCAAATGTAAGTATTAAGGGGGGAAAAAAAAAAGGCTATGTGACCCACAGTGATGTCATTACAGCACCTGTTCCCCCGAAGGCATTTTAAATTCTGGCTTTTCATGTATTCATAAAATCTTTCTTGTTATTTAATTAGTAGAGTACTAAGTTTTCTAAGCTTTGTTTACAAAACATATATTAGGGATTTTAAAGCAAACTGGCACCACATTGTTTATGCTTCATTTTCCCAGCTTTCTTGCTGGTCTGCTGAACGTATGAATGGTAATGTCAGAAAACAAAACTGTTGTAATCGAGCGTTGGTTGGAATGTAGATTATATCTTAACCCACAATCACAATTTCTTTATTTTTGAACAATGAAACAGGAATTGCATATTTTGTTCATTCCCATGAACAAACCCCACAGAGGGGATTTTTGCACTGAATGAGGCTCTATGAAATTCTCTCTGAGGTCCATTCCAACGCTCAGTCTCTCTGGTTCATATTCTAAAAAATTTGGAATTACTATATATGATTTTTTCAAAGCTTCAAAATTCATGTACTGTGTAAGAGCTTTAATTTCAAATTGGAAATTGTCAACTCAGGAGGGCAGGGGCTGTTGTATGCAGCTCAGCACTGTATCTTTGGTGCCTCAAGGAGGGCCTGCACATTCTTGGGGCTCAATTAACATTTTGGATGAAGGAAGTGGAAGCGGTATGGGTTCTGAATTTCCCATGTCATGTCACAGGGCCAGAGTGGATACTGTGTCCTCCTCCATAGCCTCAACAGGATGCAGTCATGTTATCTATAAAGATGTTGACAAATATCATCATCCTGTAAATACTTGGCTGAAAGAATAATACAGAGAGAAGAGTGCTTTGCTAATTATGATGCCCTGTAACGGTTTGTTATTAGCAACAAACAGCCAAAAAAAAAAAAGGCCGAATTTTCCTGTTTTTTATGAAGATCTTTCACATGCTATGAAAATGTCTAAAAGCTGAAAGTTAAAACCCCAATGACAGCCCTAAAAATAACATTAAAGTTGGAAACATGGTTTCTGGAAATTGCACAATAAAAAGAAAATTTTATCGATAAAAATTTTTTATCGATAGTCAAGAGATAATCAGTGTGGAGTGACTTTCTGACTCTCTTAACAGTAGGCACGTGTGAGGCCAAGGTTCCATGAGAGCTCTAGTGGTTCCTATTCTGTTTCTGTTAAGGGCTGTAAAACTCAAGTGGGCTGACTTCAAGCTTCTCTGAACTTCAATGCAGGCAGCCAACGTAAGAAATGCTGAGAAGGCATAATCTGATCATAGCAGCTCAGGCAACTGAGCAGGCAGGCTGCCACATTCTGCTGCCCACGAGCAGGGAAGCACGGCTGGAATCCCCACTAAAATCAAATTACAAAATAATCAAGCTTTGTGGCCAGGCGGGCACGAGAGGCTATTGTGAGGTCATGACATAAATCAGGGACTAGCCTGGGCATAACCGTGCAGTCAAAAACAACACTTTTTATACCACATTTACAGTGTGGTTTGCTAGGGAAAATAAATTGTTAATGATGTTCAGTTGTTTTTTTTTCTAAATTCAGGAAAGGGCAAATGGTTCTCCCCACACAAGCTCCCACCAATTGAGCCTTATGCTGAGAGATAAGCAATTAAACCTCACACATTGAAGAAAAACAATGAGCTGTCCAAAATGGAATTTGGCCAAGGAGAGCCCACACTGGGCCTTGCTCCCTGTCCTGGGGTTTTCAGTCCTACCTCTACCTAATACCTACTGTGTAGCCGAATGTCTATGTGTATCAGAGAGTAATGATGGAACAACTGAGTGGATAATGAATGAAAATGACTGCAAAGCACACTGAAAGTGCTTAAAGGACCCAAATATGATTTGAGAGGGTGGCATATCTTGGGCCAAGAGAGTCATTTCCGCAAATAATCCCATTATGCAAAAAGAGCAGAATATTCTTTGGGAAGCTGGCTGATATAGATGGCTCTAATGTGGCACCAAACCCAGACAGTGATACTCTATAGAGAAATGTTAATGTTTGTATGGTTCCCAAAGCTGAATCAGCTATAGAAATTATATTTTATTTCCTGCGAA
Organism: Okapia johnstoni; assembly: GCA_024291935.2. Lineage (NCBI taxonomy): Eukaryota > Metazoa > Chordata > Mammalia > Artiodactyla > Giraffidae > Okapia > Okapia johnstoni. The sequence goes on from CM044316.1 coordinate 82,152,034, forward strand.
GTTTCAACATGATTGTCTGTGCTACACTAAATATAAAAGACAATGAAATTATAGAATATAATCAGCCTCTCGATAGAAGAAAAATGTCAAAATCCGGGTGGAGATTTCAGAGACAAGAGCAGGACTCCTAGGGGATGCCTGTTTGGCAGACTTCCGCTGGAATGACCTTAATCAAGGTGGCTGGAGCAACTACTACAAAGACAACAAACAAGCAAGCAAAAATCTAAATGCAATATAGCCAAGGCTTCTTGGTAAACAATAGACCGGGCGTATCAAGAGATCAGGGGCATATCACTTTGTGAGAACTTCCAATAGGGGCTTCAGAGAAACACTTTGAGGTGGTTCAGTGTGAACTGAGGGCCGTGTGTTGGTTCTTCACTTGCACCTCTGATATGCTGATAATTACCATCAATAATATCTTTCTTAGACATAGAAGCAATATACCTATTTGCACACTACACACTCAGAGTGCTTTTAACTTTTGAAGGGAAAAATACAAGTCACTATAAAGTTCACATGAATTTTTAAGAAATGAAAATAAAGGCAAAAAGTAGTTGCTTTTAGATAGGAAATCTTATAAGAGATATGAAATTTAACATCTACTGTACTTTAAGCCTATATATTATTGATAATTTAAAATTATAATTAGTGTTCTTGGGACCGAATGCTACACTGAAACTAAATATGCACATATGTATGAGATGTGAGATGCTGCTGCAGGAGAGAAATACCCTATTTTTAAAGCAAAAAAAAAAAAATCCTACTGAAGTCTATCCTTTCATTTATATGTCTCATGTAAATTACACATAATTTTAAATCTTCAACACATTGAAAATGGCCAGGTCTCATGGCACTTCTCTTTTATTATCTCCCATATTTACTTGGCCATGGTAATGGAGACGTTCTAGAGAACATTAGGGATAAAAAATTATATACTTTGAATTGATCCAAGAAATGACCGCTAGAAAAAATTAATTTTTATTTGTTTAAATCTGGTAAAAAAATATATACATAATAATTTTTCTACTTTAAAGGCATTTTCTTATGCAGTAACACCACAAAAATAGCTTAAGTTTAAAATAGTGGATTTCCCATATGGTTAGTCCACAGCAAGATAAAGTTGTAAATGAGGAGACTATGTGAAGAAAACATAAAAAAGCCTTAAGGGCACATACAAAAAATGTGATTTTTGTATGATTTACATACACAGTTTTATTCCCCAAAATTCAAAGAGAAAAGCTTAATATGTCATAATTTAAACTGTATTCCACATCAAGTATTCCTGATTACGTATTTAACTCTAAGATGCAAAACTCAATTTAGAGCATAATGTGGGAGAGGAGTTAGTAAGAATCTAACCTTTTGCATTTCTTGACTTTTTTGGGCTTGTGGTAATGCTGTATTTATAGAGATTCTACACTTTCAAATTTAAGTCTTGAAATGTCAGAAAAATCCCAAAGCTGAGATCTCACAGAAGGTGATTTTTAACAGTCCTTAAAAGTAAAGACTTTATGATCTTCTGACAACTGGAGCTTTCACATTTTAAGATTTAAAATTTTCAGTCCTAATATTACATAAGCACACACATTGGTACGCTTTTAAAGATTCCATCATCTTCTGATAAACCTGGAAAGAAGGGGAAAATAAGAAAATACAGAAAGTTGTGAAGTTCAGGAATATTATAGAATCAAAGATATAAAGACTATTTAAAAAGTCTTTTGTATTTAAACATGGTCCCTTATAAGAATATATTTCCAATGTAAAAGAAATCACAAGATCCAGTTAATTTCTGATTGTTTACAGTAATAAAGATGTAGATCTAATATTCTGGAGCTTGGATATAGAAGGACATAGAAGCCAAGAGAGGTTGAATAACTTGATCAAGATTATACTGCTAGCTAGTTGTAGACATATCTTGACTATACCAGGTCTTTTGTCTTCAGGTTTCCTTATCACTCCCATAGCTAAAATTTTATACATAATTCTTGGAATTCATTTATATTCAATGTATCCTACTACCATCAGTATGATCACGGAAAAGTCATACCCTCTAGCTTTCTCACCACTTTCAACTCGGCAAACATCTTCCCACTACCTACTATGAGCCAGATGTAGATATTACAAAGATAAGACATGGGTTAATCTTACGGTTTAGTGAAGGAGAGAGGACTGGTAAACAAGTATCATTAAAGGCAGTACTTAATTTGACTAGAAAGTCATTAAGTCCAAGGTGCCATTTGGTTTCTGATCAGTAAGATTAAACTACATGATGTCTAAGTCCTTTTCTAAAACAATTTGAATTTCAATTTTCCCCCTCTATTCTTATTTCTTTGATGGACTTCTTAATAAGTAAGTAATTGATAAGACCAAAATTTCTAAATATTGAAAGTGATTTCAATGGAACACAGTGATATGTTTATGAATAGATATGCAATGAACAAAGCCTTTTATGTGCAAATACGTTTTTGTGAAATTATGGGTTTCTTTGGCATAGGCCTTTAATGTGTAAATGTTCATTGTAACTCCAAGAGGAAAATTTAATATGCAATGTTTCCTTTTTTCATTAAAAAAAAATGCCCCCCAGAGGAGCTTTTGTTACTATCTCTATATCTCAGGATTAGTATTCTAAGAAGCATAGTTTGAGTAACACTAGTCCCAACTCAACCCATCCTACACATGCACTGGCTAGTTAATCCTCCTAATATGCTGCTTTCACTGTATTTCTCTGTTCATAATTTTTCAGTGATTCTCTGTGGCATATAAACTGAAGTTCATACCCCTCATCTCCTCTAGCTGCTGCTTGTACATTCCTCTTCACTTAATTTCTCACAATTTCCTTAAATTTCCAGACTCCAGCCAAAATGTCACTGAATTTACTGAGCTCTTTCTGTCTGGGATCCCACTACTTTCCTTTGTCTAGATAGCTTTCCCCATTCATAAAATTACTGATGACTTCTCTGATAAAAATCATTCAGCATCTGTCATCTCAATAAAGGAACACATTGCGCAACTTCTGACTTTCTTACCAGAACCGCTTCTATAAAACTGCTATGATCTTCTTCTTAGTGGTAGTTCTCTTCTTGGTGTAGATTTCATACCTCTTTTGGCTAACACAGTGTAAGCTCCCTGGGGTCAGGCATGGGCTCTTGCCTGCCACAGTTCAGTACATTCTCTTGTACCTAGTATGATTTTAAGTGATGGGAATGGTGAGACTGTTGGTGACAAAGTAAAAACCACAGAAAAGAGAAGCACGTAAACCAGGCGCCTCATCCACCTGCCAATGCAGGAGACATGGGCTCGATCCCTGGGTTGGGAAGATCCCCTGGAGAAGGGCATGGCAACCCACTCCAGTATTCTTGCCTGGAGAATCCCATGGACAGAGGAGCCTGGCGGGCTGCAGTCTATGTGGTCGCACGGAGGAGAACACGATGGAACATGCGAGATGCAAATGTTCACTTACAAACTGAATACATAGTGGTTTACACTAACCACATTTCCCAAATGTCACATGGTGCCTGCTCAGGCAAGAGTTTCCAATCTTGACTGCTGACATAGCCTAAATGCATTATATAACTGAGGTGTTTAATATTGAAACTCTATATTCAATGTTTTCTTAAAAACTCTTGAATAGTTTCAGCTTATTATACCTAAAAGAAGAGCTTTAGTTCCAAAAGACATTTCTATCCCAATGAAGAAATTTTAATTAAGAAGGAGGGTGTTCCAGTAACAAATATTTTAAAAGGTTATCTATTATAATTAATAAACTGCTTTAGTGAAACTGGAAAATTAACAGTCTCTTAATTTTAGACGTGGTATAACTTTTTTTTTTGAACATTCTTCACAATCAATTTAGTCTTGCCAATTAAAAAATGAATGTTGCCCAATAATATTTATCACTGTGACTGTAAATTATTATGAAATTTGGATAACATTTAACTTCAGGTGACTCAAGGCCTTAGTGAATTTCCACTTTCTGAAAAGTTCTTATTTTTAGATATAAAAATTCTCTTTTAGCAACTGAAAGAAATAGTTTTTGAATGTTTTGATTAAGAAAAAAGAGCTTTTTTAAAAAGTAAAGTATATTATTTTTAACCACAGATGAAAATAAACTTAAAGTATAAAAATAACATCACCCTTCCTGAATATCTGAATATACAGTATCTATTTTTTTATTCATTGCATTATATTCAACAGTTTGGTAATTCTGATAAATGTAATTAGTTAGTTATGTCTATTACTTTAGTATGTATATATTTTCTTCCTTTTTTTAAACCCTTATTATAGGATTTGAAAGGTGCAAGTCATGACAGCAGTGATCCTGTTGGTCTCTTCACCACTGTACCTTGGGACCTAGGGCTGTACCTGGCACATAAGAGATACTCAGTAAGTACCTGTTACATAAATGAATTGCTAGAACACATGCTCCATGAGGAAAAGGAATATATTTGATAGATGACTAGTTAAAAATCTGGCCCCTGAATTCATACTTGTAGCGTCTGAATTTTGGTTACACTATTTCATAGCTGTGAGACCTCTCCAAACTTAATTCCTCATCTGCAAAACGCAGCAGTTTTAGAATCTGCCTCACACAGTTATTGTGAGGATTAATGCACATAAACACTGTGCGTGAGGAGCACCCAATACATTAGCTGCTATCATCATCGTAACACCGACATTATCTTCGTCATTAACCGCAGGTGCCATTATCTCCTGTTCCAAGTGTGTAGCACATGCTCAGTAAATTATGTGTTAAGTGAGGGATGAATCAGTGAAGTGCAGCTGCATCTGCAAACTTAAGTGAGTCTGTCTACCCTCAGCACACTTCTAGGCAAGGTTCAGACAAATAGCAAAAAAAAAAAAAAAAAAAAAAAAAAAAAACCTCTGAAAGTTAGTGTCACCAAATTACTCTTATTGGAACCTGCTGCTTGAAGATCTAGTCATAAACTCCTAGTCACTCTAGTCCTTTGGGGAACAGATGTTCTATTTCCTTTTCGAACTTCTGGTAGTGCCTAGCACAGAGGTTTGTATCATTGCTACTAAAAAAATCATATTTAGCAACCAAGTCATTTAAGGTAAAATTTGAAAACAAATGAACATAGATTACAGAACAGGTAAATGTTAGAATTCTCTTAATATTTAACATTATCTTAAATCCAGTTTGCAGCATTTATATTTCTTGCAATGTTGCTATACATTGGAAGTGTCATAGTGAGAATCATTACTTCTATATTTTCTAACTTAAAACTGCAGTAAAAATTATATAAATAGTAACTAAAGAGTTATATTTCTGTGAACTGCCTCATTGTGAGTGGACAACAAAAGTAAGTCTCAGGTTGTGTGGCTTTGAGATACTTATTTTGTCACTGACTTAAATCGTTTTAGATCTTATATTCATCATACCTCTCATCAGAAATGTTTTGTATTAAATAGTACTGGTAACTTTTCTACTTTGTTTTGAGCTTTCCTATGGAAAGATGCTGTCAGGCTATAGAGTAGAATTGTTATTTAAGGTTTATAGTAATTTTTTTTAATTTACAAAAATGAACATGAACTTTAGCAGTAGAGAGTTTAATTACTTTTTGTTAAGACAAGATGAATAGTGAATAATTATTTTAACTGGGTGAAGAGAAGAAAAGAAGGGAAGAAGACTCAGACAAGAGTTAATCTTAAATTCCTCTTTTTACTGTGTACATTCTTTGTGTAATTCTTTTGCTTTCATTGTATTTTTCAGATTGAAAATGAAAAAACAAACCCACAAAATATCCATAAACTCTGATCTTCTTTATCACACCATCTCCCACAAGTGTCCTGAAAAAAGAACAGCAGCTCCTAAAAGCTAAAGCCAGTGGTTCTCAAATGTTCGTGCGTACTAATCAGGGGTGCTTGTTAAAAAGGCAGAAGCCTGGGACACAGCCAGGATTTGCTTCTGGTCTCTTGGGGTGTAGCTCAGAGTCAAATGAGAAAATGTGTCAAGGTAAAGGAAAGAAAACTAACCCGCATTTGTCCTTCTATCTAAAATCTAAAAACCTTCTTGTTTCTTTGCCTTTTTTTACTTTTTCTAGGCTTGAATACAGGGTTCAAACTGCTTCTAATCATTAGAAGTCTTACTGTCACAGACTAAACTAGACCAAATTGCTTTTCCATACTGCTAAGGTACAACATTCTCCCAGATGTCTGGTCACATAATTCAGTCCTTTGAATTTTACTCTTCTTTTCCTTATCATCATGCCCAGCAAAAACGGGTCAGAAGTGGAGATAGCTGGTAGACAGCAAAAATTTATGTATAAAAACAGATGAAAAATCTTGCCCTAAGAAACTTCTCCCCTCAGGCTTGCATTGGCTAATGGCGTCACTGATCATCCACCTTGGACATGTGGGGAGCACTCATCTCTCTTTCACAACCTTCCCACTTAAGTAGCAAGTTGTAGTCTTTGTTGCCTAGCAATGCACTCCTTCCTCTCCCGTCTCCATGATAAGCACTTTAATTCTCATCATAACCGCCCTGAATATACTCCTCACTGGTCTTGTTTAATCTCTTCTCCTTCAGTCTATCCTCACATCACCACCATCAATCTGATCATGCTAGTCCTAAACTTAAAAACTTTTGAGGGATCCCCACTATCCCTAGAGGAGAAAGTCCAAGCTACTCCTTAGCAGAATCTCCTCTATCTTATAGACTTTATTTACCATAATGCCTCATCCCAGGGGTGCTGTGCTCAGCCATACTAAATTTCTGTCATTCCTTAAAACCCTCACATGAGTCTATATTCTGCACTTGGGCATAAGATCTTATTTTTCTTTGCAGAATGCCCTATTTTTCTCTAGTAATTACTTCTGGCAACAGTTAATATTTTACTTCTGGTGAAAATCCTCCCTAAACAGTCAGGCTAAGCCCGTGACTTCTACTGTGCATTCATAGCACTTCACGTGTTTTTCGAGCGTAACACATCACATTGCTTTTAATGATTTATTTCCATGCTGTCATAGAGATGGCGACCCACTCATGGAAACCTTTGCTAAAGCAATTGAAACCAAGCACGTGGATACCCAACGTTACGTTTTCCAGCCTTGCTTGTCAGGTGTGGCCATATGTCTCCTTCCTTTCCCATGTAACGAGTATGGAACGGATCTGTGTCACTTTTGGCCAATGCCTTAAGGAACTGGGTGTGACTCCTCTGTGTTCTTATTTCCCCCTTTCCTGTGGGCTAGAATGCTGATGAACCTGCAACCCAGATGTGGCCATGCAGATGACACGCTCAAGAAATAGGACAGAAAGAACCTGGTCGCTGAACCTGGCTGTGTGGGGTTGGAGCTGTCTGCTCATCTGGAATGCCCACCTTGGACTGTTACATGTGAAAGAAAGAGACTTATGTCTGCTCGATTTATCTGAGGTCTTTTTGTTAGAGCTGCTTAGCTTTACCTAACTAATACAGGCATTTTTCATCTTTTGGCTTGTTTGTCCCTTAAAAGTAGAAACTGGCTTATGCTTCTTTGTGTCTCCTGTGACAAGCAAATAGCACTTAAATTAACGCTAGCTGGATGCACCTTGAAGATAAAACGGTACTGTGCCTGTGCTCAGTCCGGTGGAAGGATCAGCGGCAGAGAGAGAAGAAGAAACATTACCACACAAGAAGTATTTCATATGTTACCAGGGCTGGACGTCTTTGGAGATGTTTAGGTCTAGTGATTAAGGATCTGAGGATGCTTAAAGAAATGGAACCAGGAAAAGAGATCCAGAATCTGAAATCAGGAGAGAATGAAACACTGGTAAGTTCTCCAAGAGGAAGGGAGTAAATGAGGACCATCAGTTCCAGAAGCAGCAGAAATATTGTCCAGTAATACCATAACTATTGGATAGTGGTCTATTTCCCCTGATAGTCCTGCTTTGTTGTTTAAATGTGCATAGTAAATAGCTAGCTCCCCCAGACAGGTACTTCCCCTTCTCCACTTCGTCCATCCCTACCATGAACCTTGTAACGTTCTTGTACAGCCCCTTCTCCCTGAAGGTGAGCCGGCCTCTTCAAACACAGAATACGGGAGAAGGGATGCTGCCTGACTCTTGAGGCTAGGTCATAAGTTTTGCAGCTACTGTCTGGGACTCTTAAGAGTACTTACTTGCTCTTTGACTGCTCCCTCTTGGAGCCCAGCACATGCTCCAGAAAGCCCAAGATACGTGGAGAGGTCATGTGTAGTGCTCCGGTAGATAGCCCTGGCTGAATCCTCAGCTAAGAGCTAGCGTTAACTGCCAGCCTTGTGAATGAACTACTCTGGGTGTCCAGCTTGGGTAATTCCAATGAGAATCTGACTCCAACATGAGAGATCCCAGGCAAGAACCATCCAGCTGAGCTCAGCCAACCCATGGTACCGTGACAGATAATAAGAGGTGGTTGTTTAAGGCCAAACATTTTTAGATGGTTTATTACCCAGAAACAGATCACCAGAACACTAAAACCGATATAAACCCGAGCCTTGAATAATGTTTTGAAGACATTATGAGCATTACTTGGGAAGTGATTTGGGCTATTAAAGAACAGTGCCTCCCCAAAACCAATGTAGCAGCTTTACTTTTTTCCTGACCTTATGTTTTTTTTTTTTCTCTAAATTTCAAAATCATCATAAAAACGTTTGAGAAGGCTATTCAAAAGCCTATCTACCTTCAACGTGTTTACTTCTTGAGTGGAAAAAGACACAAAACTACTGTGGAAACAACAAATGGACTAAATTATACTTAACCTCCTAAGAAAGACAAATTGGAATGGTACATGGAGTCAAAAGAGCAGACATATCAGAATGCACTTCTGATTTTGTAGTAATGTACTGATTGCAACTGGCAGCACTTATTAATAAATGGACACAGTTGGAATGGAGTCACTGTGGTATCCATCAGAAGAAACTGTCAAGACACAGTCTGGTATCTATCCCATACACCCCCCATCAAAATCAGATTACCCTTGTTGAACTATCTCTCAACCTATGTCACCTCTTCTGTACTACAGGTCTGGGATAACTGCCTTTACAAAATCAATCCTAAAGGCTTGGTCATCTTAGAAGAGGGCAAGATTATCTGAATCCTGAAACAAAATATATAAAGTTTGAATGCAAGAAGTTTCACTTCAAGTCTCAATTTCCATGCTTTCTTCTGTCTACCTCTCAAACACCCAGTGTCTCAAAGCTGTCTTTAGTCTACTGCATTATCTTGATTTGTAGGCATTCCTATGTATGAAATCTTTCCTGAATCTCCACGAAAACTTCCTTGTCTCCTATTTGTTCAGTGATTTCACTAAATAGTTGATTGACCTGTTTGAAGAAAAATCTCAAGATGACTCTCATGGCCAAGTCACATGGATTCTACTTCTGTATTTGGATCCTTTTCCCTCTCATCATTGGCATTTAGAGTTTTTGCAGGGACTATAATAATGACCTTTAAACTGTACTTTCCCTACTTGCAGACTTTCCTTCTCAATATATTTTACTCATAACTGCTAGAGCAATCTTTCTGAAGTATAGCTCTGATAGTTCACTTCCTTAATTAAGCTTAAAACACCTTTGCTTCCTAAAGGTTTAAAGAAAAGAATGCAAACCCCTCTTAGTCTATCATTTAATATCCTCTGTCATCTTATTCCCAATTAATTTATAACTTTATTTGCTTTATTCCCCATTCACAATCATGATGCATCTACCAAACTCCCTCCTTGCTACTGTCAGTGATTATATAACATATTCTATACTTTCTAGCTCTTGCTGATAATCCTAGCTCAAATATTCTTTTTCCCTTTTATGAATCTCCAGATCCTACCTATCTTTCCAGCTTCAGCTTAATGGACCTCCCTTTCTCAAACCACAAATATCTTGTTGGCTCTTATAATTAGATAGAATTACACCTTCTTCCATATTTCTCTATTACTTAAGTCAATACTTGCCTTGTGGTCCTTATTCCTTTCTTCTTGAAATACTAAATTTATAAATTTTTATCTCTTTCCTACTTTCCTTTATTCTATGAAAAGTAGGATATTCTGCACATGTAGTAAATGCTCAATAATTACTGTTGCATGTGTGGGGATGTTATGATTTTAATATGTTACTCATTGTAGATATTATTTAAATTTACTACTGGTCATAGAGAGACTAATATGAGGAATGCAGTGGTGAGAGAAAGATTTTTTTTGTGGGGGGGGATAAAATGAATAAAAAATACTAGTATGCACCTACCATGCAGACAACTCGCTTCTCATGTTCCTTTTTCTCATTTAAAGAGCAAGTTTGGTTAGCTCTTCCTGTCATGTTCAGGAAAAGGATAACCTGTCTATTTTCACACTTATTTATTTCTTCATCTTTATACTTATTCTCTCTTCAAATCTTATACTGTGAGATGGCTCCACCTCATCTGTCCTAATTACTGGTTCTCACATCTGTTCGCTTTTCCCTTTGGGTTTTGATACTTTGTGCATATTTCGTGCCTTGATGAACACTTGAGAGTTACCTGGTTTTGGTATAGGCACTGGTCTCCCTCAGCCATCCAAGTAACCACTTATTCTTTTTAAATCTTTTATTTAAAACTTTCCTTCATATTAACACAACCTTACTTAAATCGTTTTATGACACCATCATTGTTTAAGTAGCTAAATACTCCTACACATGAGCTGAATGAAAACCTCACCTCATGTGCCACACAGAGCCTTCACTTGTTTTTTAATAAGTGCCTCACATACAGCTCCTTTCCACTTCCCACAGAATTAGGGATGGAAAGTGTAAGAGACAGGCTAAGTACTAAGGCAGTATGGCTCCAGAGTCTGCGCTCTTAACTACTATCTTACCCACAATCTGGGCAGCAAGCCTGCGTAATAATTTGTTAATGAACAAAGATCTTTGAGTGTGTTCTAGCTGTTGATATGTGAGGCTTGGTATGGACTATCTGAACAGTTTGAATGAGTTTTTATTAGCATGACCTAGAGTGCAAAGAGTTGGTTTTGTCTAAAAATTAAAATCAAATGATTCTGCTCAGACTGTTGTGTGAGCTTGTGACACTGGTTTCACGGGCCCAATAACATAAAAAGTCTGCACCACAAGCAAGTCTTGGAATCCTCTCTCCCGTCTTCCGACAATTCTCAGCACATACAGAACCACCTCTTTTAACTTGAGTGCTCCTGAATGCAACAGATTTTGTTCAATGTCCTGGGTCCATAAATTCATTAAAAAAAAAATCTGTCCTCGAGAGCCTCAGTCCTGCTTTCAGATACTACCTTCACAGACAGAAGTTGGCTTGGATCTTGCTTAGAGTTGGTAAAAACATCAGGGGTTTTCTGGACCAAATCACAGATTATGCGACTTCTTCCAGGCTACCAGAGTTGTCAGACTCAGATAACCATTGTGAGTAGAAATTGCACTGCTGACCTAGATAAAACATCCATGAGCACAGAGCAAAGGCACATGTGGGTGTAGGATGGGCTGTGGAGACTTGCAGAACTACGTATTTGCTTGACTGGAATTCTAAGAGCTGATGATTTCCCATTTTCATCATGCGCCGCTCCTTGACTAGTTGGACAACTGGAAATTCTAACTGGGGATTGCACAAATTCTATCTCTTGAAGAAATAACATTCTCTGACAATGGTAAGTGACACAAATTCCAGTTGGGCTTCTCAGAAAGACATAAACCACAGGAAGAGCTGTTGTATATGAAAATGTGGAAACGGCAGGTAAGGGAATCAGAACCCTATCATTTTTAACACCACGGATATTTTTCTAATAATATCTATAGCAGAAATTCATTGAATGATTCAGCAAAAACTGTATGAATATTTATACAGCTCAGATGTAAACATCATTGCTGTACAACTCGGTTATTTTCAGGTATGCATGATGCTTCCCTGATAGCTCAGTTGATAAAGAATCCGCCTGCAATGCAGGAGGCCCTGGTTCAATTCCTGGGTCGGGAAGATCTGCGGGAGAAGGGATAGGCTACCCACTCCAGTATTCTTGGGCTTCCCTTGTGGCTCAGCTGGTGAAGAATCCGTCTGCAATGTGGGAGACCTGGGTTTGATCCCTGGGTTGGGAAGAAGGGAAAGGCTACCCACTCCAGTATGCTGGCCTGGAGAATATAGTACTGTATAGTCCACTACTGTATAGTCCATGGGGTCACAAAGAGTTGGACATAACTGAGAGCCTTTTACTTTCACTTTCAAGCACACAGCACTAGATAACAGTGAAGTTTCCTGTCTTATAAGTCATTCTGAAGGCTGGATCCATCAAAATGGGATATTCAAACAGCTTAACTGATGGAGGAGACACAGAAGGTTTGAGAAAAGTACATTAACGTGTAAATTTCAAAAAGAGTAGGAATCAAGAACATTGCATCAACTGAATTTGAGAGTAATGTTAGTAATAATGATAAAACATAAAAAGAAGTCAGAACAGGATAAAAGAAATTTGGCAAAAATACTGATTAAAGATTAACATTGAATTGGAATAGACTAACAATGCTATTTTATGAGTGTTTCCATCTCATGCAGAGGAGTCATGATCAATTTTCAGTTTATTAACTGAACTCCATTTATTATCAAAGAAAAATATTGATCAGGCTTATAGAGATAGTAACAAAATTCAACAGTTATGATTACTGATTTTTAGTTTTATCTTTTAATTCCAGGTTCCTTTCAAAGAGTCCCTGGTAGCTCAGCTGGTAAAGACTCCGCCTGCAATGCAAGAGACCCCAGTTTGATTCCTGCGCCGGGAAAATTCCCTGGAGAAGGAATAGGCTATTCACTCCAGTATTCTTGGGCTTCCCTTATGGCTCAGCTGGTAAAGAATCTGCCTGCAATGTGGGAGACCCTGGTTTGATTCCTGGATTGAGAAGATCCCCTGGAGAAGGGAAAGGCTACCCACTCCAGTATTCTGGCCTGGAGAATTCCCTACAGTCCATGGGGTCACAAACAGTTAGACACAACTGAGTGACTTTCACTTTCACTTTTCCTTTTAAAGCAAATACATGTTTCCATAATATGTAAATAACACAATTTTTAAAATTAAATAGAAATATACCAAAAAAATGTATAACTTGTCCTAAGTACTATTCTAAGTACTATTATACTGGTCTGAACTTACACTGGGCATTAAAAAAATATTCTGTCTCTTTAAAACACTAGATTGCCTTTGAGAGATAAACAGTTCATAAATTTATAATGGTAACCAAATGAAAACAGAGTAAATTTTCTAGAGGAAAACATAGCTCTTCTAATGAAAGGCTAAAAAGCAAGAGAAATGTAATGTGCATTAGATTCATATTGTGGGGGTGTTTGGGTTAATCTAATGCTTGCATACATTACTCCAATGCTTTGAGAACAGAGTAACAATTGTAATCTTGCTCTGAATCAAAATAACAGAATCTGTCATTTGACATGCTATAGTGTTTGCACTTTCATTATTGTTCATAGAATAATTGTATGCTTCCTTTTACTGTTATACTGTAGAGGTTTCCCTCTTCAAAAAATGCTGCTCAAACCATCTTCAGCAGGAATCTCAGTCAAAATCAGTCACTATGTTTTGCAGACATTTTCAACATGCTTATACACATGCTTATGCATATCTCTTTTGATAAAATGTGACTCTTACATGTCTAGTATGTTACTTCACCACAATCTGCATTTCTATAATAGGTTATTGATTGATTTTCAGTTTAAGGGACTAAGGTAGTATTCGGTAATGACTGAGTGCTACAAGTTTATTGCAAGTGCCCAAGGTTCACTCACCCCAAGCAATTTGGTCAATAACCAATTTTTATACTTCTATCTCCTTCAAAATTCCAAACCAATAATCCCTGTGTGTGTGTTTTTTTAATTATTTCAGTATCAGACTAACATTTCCCATGGAAATCAATATGGGTGCGATCCATTAGCCAAAAATCTGCAGTACTGCAATGCAAACATATTAAAAATATTGATCTTGCAAAGCTACTGATGTTTTGATTGACTTTAATGCTTGTAAGCAGTAATAAAAGAATTTCAATGACTGAAACAAACTTTTGATTAAAATTATAGATTTCCTTGGAGAGGGCTTGCTGTTTTACTGGTTTAAAGCATGTCACATGGCTTCATGCCTGCTATAAGTGATTGCAGTGGGATATACTTATCCAATTCCTTATTTGTAAATATTTTAGTCTATCATAGCCTACACGTCTTAAATCTACTTTGAACTGCTCTGATGTTTAAATTCCACTTATTACTATACCACACAGTGAGGCAGAATGTTCAGACTGAGAATGGCAGAAATTGAGAGCTCTAATCCTTCTTTAACCATTATGAAACCTTTGGGAAGGCATTTAACTCTGAGTTTAAATTCCTGAAATGTAAAATGGAATTAACCTCGGAAATCAATGAACATTCTCAGTACATTTTGAGATCAATGGACAATAAAGACCATGACTTACACATACAAAAGATTATGTGACCCAAAGATATGTCTCCTAAAGAAAGCATGGAATTTTGAAGCTGTTAGTGATCATCCACAAATGCTCCCATTTTACGTATGAAAAGGCTGCGCTGAGCCCCCTAGTTATAATACAACCCAAGGAGGTTGTCCGAGGTCTTTGCTGACCACCCTATTTAAAACACACTACTGTGCTCTTATGAGGCACTCTCCTATCGCTTTAACCTATATATATACATATAATTTGTCTATTTATTATATATAATATATATATAATATCTATTCATTATCTATTTTTTCTTTTGAAATTGAAGCTCTATGAAACAGGAATTTTGTTTATCCTTCTCACTGCCAAATCCCTAGCATCCATAATAAGTGTCTGACATAAAGGAGGACTCAGGGAATGTTTTCTGAACAAACGAAGGCAGGCACCAGAAATGCTAATGGAAGGGAGTTGCGTTGGGTAGAGTTGACATGGGGAAAGGACTTGGTTCTCTCGACTCTCATGCCGCTCTGAAGCTTCATTCTTAATATGTTCCTTTTACTTCTCAGGATTTCTGGATGTAAGTATCAGAGGGGATTTGGACCCATATCTATTGTACTGTGGGCTTCTCAGGTGGCACAGCGGTAAAGAATCTCCCTGCCAACTCGGGAGATGCAGAGATGCCAGTGTGATCTCTGGGTCGGGAAGATCTCCTGGAGAAGGAAATGGCAACCCACTCCAGTACTCTTGCCTGGGGAATCCCATGGAGAGAGGAGCCTGGTGGGCTGTAGTCCATAGGGTCGCAAAGAGTTGAACAACCTTGGTCTGTTCTTCTGTAAACAAGCTCATAATACTCACTGCAAAGATGAACCATGGGACCCTGAGGAGTAAACAGGATGAGACACATATAGAGTGAGTGGCCCACGGCAGGTGTGCAATCAGATGTGGT
The DNA here is from genome assembly GCA_024291935.2 of Okapia johnstoni. NCBI lineage: Eukaryota > Metazoa > Chordata > Mammalia > Artiodactyla > Giraffidae > Okapia > Okapia johnstoni. Next base: position 82,167,386 of record CM044316.1, read on the forward strand.
CCCCTTCCGCTCACACATCAGTTAAAAAAAAAAAGGCTAACAAAGCTTCCTGCTTTCTAGTACTATTTTTTAATTCCTTAAGACTCTTACTTCTGTGAGTAGGCTCACATAATTAGAATTTCTTTATAAAGACCGAAGAGCAGAAACTAAAACTAAAAAAGTTTTAGTTTAGATATTTGTGTGAGACCACAGGTGGTTTCGTGGGAAGCCACGAGGCTGATGGAGGGTAAACTGTTTTGAAGATATAAATGATACAATTAAACAGGCAAAAGAAATACTCTGATGGCTGGAGAAGATACTCTATACAAGTACCAGGGGCCTGAAGGTGGAAGGCATTTCAAGCGCGATGATTGTGTTACACTCTTGCACTTGCTGTTACCTCTGGCTACTCCACCTTCATAAGTGGTCAGCGCCCTAACATCCCGACCCTCCTTAATCCATTCCTAGAGACTACCTTCAGCTTCATAAGCATCAACTCTTGATCTAGTCCTCAAAAATAAGTTTTGGTATTACTATGACACTGCTGTTGAAACCCCGAGTGAAACACACTCATGACTTAATCACACACCATCCTGGCACCACAGGGAGTGTGTCCCTTTTGCTCTCCGAACCCCTGTGAAAACCACCAGATCTTCACGTCTGGGGGGACCACATGCCACTTTGAGAATATGACAAAGGCTGTGATTCTCTCCCTATAATTTCAATTCAACACAGAATTAAAAGGGTTTTTGGAACTCCCTGGAGTTCCGCCATGGATCTCCCAACCTGAGGGTATTCAAGGGTAATCTGAGTTGGAAAATATCAAGATGTCCTCTCTTCTCAGAGCATTGCAGGTATGTAGTATGGAGATATTTGCTCATGGGTGGAGAACGGAAAGAGAGGAGAGAGGCAAGTTTTAAATGGAAAGTGTTATTTTTTTCTTCAAGTTAGAAAGTATTCAGATGAAGGAAAAAGACCATTCAAATGCCAGGACTTGGATGCATGCACCATAAGTTGAATGCATGCAAGTCAGAAGATTTGGCTTAACTCCAAGTACAAAATATTTCAGCTCCATGGGGGAAGTTAACCATAGGCCAAAACCTCAAAGCATATATAGAAACCATTTAGTATTTTAAAAGGTCCAATATTTTAATTTCTCAAGAAATTCTCAAACTTCTCAGAAATTTAAATAATGCAAATATTTTAAATATAGAGGGCTAGCAGTTGTTGAGAAATATTTTGGCAAGGATTCTAATGGAGATTTGTTGATCTTTTTTCAGGGACACACTAGAAAATTTAAAACAGTCAGTGAGCACTTGGAAGACATCACCCTAATTTATGACTATTTTAAGGCACATCAGATTAGGGTCTGAAACTTCCAGATATCATGCTTCTAAATTGTAGGGTAAAGCATTTGTCCTCTTTAACTGAAGATAAAAATTGGAAAAACAGTATTTCAAAGGCTTCTTACTCTAGCAACCGCTTCCTCCCATCCACAAATTCTTCAGTTAAGCAACGATTGGTCAGAGAGCACAGAATAAGAGCTGTTCACTGAAAACTCAACAAAGCTGGCAAAGAAATGCTTAGGAATGTCAACAAAGAGACTTGAGCTCAGACTTGAGACTCTGTAGTTGAGATTATTGCTAAATTTTTGAGGGGTTTGGAAGTTTTCAATTTATAAGGTCCTCTTCTTCCCACAAGCTGGCCTTAAAACCTTATGGGGAAAAAGTGGAAATGGGGGCAGATTTTATCTTCTTGGGCTCCAAAATCACTGCGGACAATGACTGTAGCCACAAAATTAAAAGATGCTTGCTCCTTGAAAGGAAAGCTATGACAAACCTAGATAGTGTGGTAAAAAGCAAAGACATCACTTTGCAGACAAAGATCCGTATAGTCAAAGCTACAGTGTACAGATGTGAGAGTTGGACTATAAAGAAAGTTAAGTGTCAAAGGATTAATACTTTCTAATTGTGATGCTGGAGAAGACTATTGAGAGTCGCTTGGACAGCAAGGAGATCAAACCAGTCAATCCTAAAGGAAATCCACCCTGAATATTCACTGGAAAGACTGAGGCTGAAGCTCTAATGCTTTGGCAGCCTGATGCAAAGAGCTGACTCATTGGAAAACACCCTGATTCTGGGAAAGATTGAAGGCAGGAGGAGAAGGGGGTGACAAAGAATAAGATGGTTGGGTAGCAACACCGACTCAATAGACATGAGTTTGAGTAAACTTTGGGAGACAGTGAAGGACAGGGAAGCCTGGCATGTTGCAGTCCATGAGTCTGAGTGCAAAGAGTCTGACACGATTTAGCGACTTGACAAGTTATTTGAATCATCAACTTGACTCCTGTATATAAGCAAGAGAAGTGAATACAAGCATTGGAAGTAAAACATGTACATAAAATGTTCATACCAGCACTATTCATAACAGTTAAAAAGTGAAAAAAAAATGTCCATTAACTGATCAATAGGATAAACAAAACGTGGTGTGTAGTCATACAACAGAGAACTATTCAGCAATAGAAAAGAATGAAGAACTGATACATGCTACAACATGAAACTTGAAAACATGTTGCTAAATGAAAGAATCCAGGTACAAGAAGCCACATATTAAATAATTCTATTTATACGAAATGTCCAGAATAGGCAAATTCATGAAGACACAAAGATTAGTGGCTGTCAGGGGCTTGGGGAAAGAGTGAATGGGTAGTGACTGTTTAATGGGTAGAGGGTTTCTTTTTTGGAATGATGAAAATATTCTGGAATTAGATAGTAGTGATGGTTGCACAAAATTGTGTGTGTTATAAGTCACTGAATTATACACTTTAAGTTGGCTATAATAGTGAGTTTCATGTTATGTTTTACTTCAATTTTTAAAATGTGGTCAAAATTCTTTTTCACTTTATTTGTTATAACTCTGGTGGATAAAGATATTGGTGAAACAAATTCCTACTGAAATCAAAAATTGGATATCATAGGTTGTTTTTTTTTTTAAACTCATAAAATTTCTGTTTGATTAGGCTGAGCCTTACTGAAGTGGGAAATAATTCAGTCAGCTGGATAGGTAAGAAAATTACCATAAGTATATATTTATAATTCTGGTAAAACATGATAAAGACAAAGAGGGGGATAAATTTACTTTGCCCAAAATTCATTGGAAGCTGAGCAACTCTGCTTTGGATAAATGAACAAATCTTACCAAAAGTAGGGATTTATATTTACCCTTCTTATATGTGCAAAAGCAGGGAGGGTCTTTTTTTTTTTTTCTATCTACAGGATACAAGGCAAGATCCACTCGGTAAAATCTGGGAAATTTGAAATGAAGTAAACTTACCAAATATTTGTAAAGCACCTAATTACATACCTACACCATGGTCACTATATTCAACTTAATTTTTAAATGTATTTTTATTTTATATTTACTTTTTTAACTTAAAAATTCATTAATTTTTAGCATTTATTCTTTTTTTAATATAATTTAAGGGTATATATTTTTTTGTTTAGAAATCAAACTATACCAAAAAGTTTTATAGCTTCATTATGGCTCAATTTTAAATATTTTCTAGATTTATTCTTTGATCTATAAGTTATTTGGAGGACTTTTTCTTTCTCTACTCTTTTACTTCCTCCCCAGTATTTATTGTAAAAGATTTCAACTTGTAAGAGTTGTCACAGCACAATGATTATACATATACTTAACTGTTAACATTTTGTCATATGCACTTCTTTGCTGTCATACTTTTTGCCCCCTGAACCATTTGAGGGTTAGCTGCAAACAAAATGATTTTTTTTTCCACCAACTTTACTACTGCAAATATTTGTTTTCTGTCCGTGTCATAAGAGTTGCATTGAGATACATTCTTTATAGTCATTCACCCTCAAAAAAGTTAGAAAGTACATTATAATAATCATCTTGACTTTTCTGTAAAATTTGTCATTATTCTATATGCACTCTGAAGGCAATGTGCCTTCTGTTTTTTTTTCTTTTTTGGTATGATAACATTCTGATTTCTGACTTAGAGGTATTTTTCCATGTTAAATGGTCCTCTGCACCTTTCAATTCAAATCTTTCCCCTTTCCAAGTCACATCTTCCATAGACATGACACACATATCCATACATCCATTCTGTTAACCGTGGAATAAAGCCTTGCTGCGTATAACCCGCATCTGGGTACTTGTTTTCTGCTTTAATTTATTTATTTTAAAACTTTTTATTTTGTATTCGGGTATACAGCCAATTAACAATGTTGTGATAGTTTCAGTTGAACAGCGAAAAGACTCAGTCATACATATACATGTATCTACCCTTCTGCAATCTCCCCTATCAACCAAGTTTTTCTGCTTTAATTTAAATTTTAGTTGCAAGACACATTGCTTCAATGAGATGATAATCTCCTTCAAGATAGTGTGCAGGCCTTTTCAACCTCATGGTGAATGGATACTAAACTTCTTTCTCAACTTAACTAAAATACTCTAGCATGATACTTGTAGAGGAATGTGACTGCACTGAAGATTATATATATTTTGCTCAGTTATACAGAAGTGATATAAACTCAAATAAATTAGTACCATAGTGTGGTTGCCAATTTATTTTTGTGTCACTGAATTCAAACCCTCATATTCTCCAGATGAAAGAATTTTCCTGCTGAGAGAGTTCTTACAGCTTTTCTAGTTTAATCATACATAAATATAAACCCATAATTTTTCAAGTTGAGGAAACAAATCTACAGAAGTTAAATGACTGATATTAGAAAAAATTTTAAAAGCAAAACCAGAACTAGAATTAGATGAGTTAATAGATTTGAAGTACTTAGACTAGGGCCTGGTTGATAAGGAAGGGCTTGAAAATATTATTAACCTCAGAATCAAGGTTTTTCAATGCCTATTTCAGTCATTTTCTGTTAAAACACATTACCTCAGAATTCTACAGTAAAATAATGAAGACAGTTTTGGGGGAGTATGTTACACGTTCTTTTCTGAGCAAGAGATACACGCCAGGAAATCAGGCAGCTGCCACCCGCAGAAGAGGGTCAAACTATTCTTGCCTTCCAGACGTGACGTGGCAGCCTGTGGGCCTGATCTGAGTGGTAGTTATTTTATTTGACCTATGGAACAGTCTCAAAAACTTAAATTAGTTGAAACACTTAAAATTAGATTTCAAACAAATATGCAGATTTCTGGCTTCTTTGGGAAAATGAGAAAAATCTGACAACACTGGGCTTGCATTCCTGAATGTCACCCATTAGTTGGGATTTGAATGTGTAACTCCTGTCCTTTAGCTAAGGTCTTAATTATGATTAATGCATAGAATGATAACTTTGATTCATGTAGTAAGAGCCACATTAGTTAGAAAATACTGATATTTGTTTGTTACACATAACAGCTAGCTATACCTAGTAGTTATTTCCTACAATAGGAAAACAGATTATTATATAAGGATAAAAACAAAATTGCCTATAGTGTTTAAAGTATTAATTATAATTTACCAGAAGATCCATTTAAAGAGAAGAACCCCCTCTCTGGATTTCAGGCACACAATACAACTGTATTTTTCTTTTATGAGAGATACTGGTTCAATAACCTTGATTCATTTGTTAAATAAAAACAAATGACACAATTATATTTGGAACCATTTTTTTTCCTAATCTAAATATAGCTCTTAAGATCTGAAGATGTTTTAGTTAGCCTGCTTTTGACCAGAACTAAGCATCTACAAGAGAAAACATTAAAAATAAAAATAGGTTAAAACACATTAAATATCCTCTCTCCACCACCTTACATTTTTTGGTGCTAAAACATATGCTTTGCCACCTGCAGATAAAAGTCACACACTGAGAGTGTATATTCTGACAAGAATTACTAGTTGCAAGCTTGCCTAGTGATTTTGGACAGTAGCACTTAAGAAACCTTCAATCTGGCAGTTTTATCACTGCACATTTTGTAACGTATTCCTACAGTTTAAAGTTGTACAAGTTTGGGGATCTGACCTTTGGGAGAAAACAAAATAAAATGAAACCAAAAGGATCCCAGGGTAGCATTTTGATTCAGCTTGTTCTATTTTTTGGTCAGATACATACCTTTTTCTCCCACTTATTTTACATCTCGATGACAATGAAAATTTTTGTATTTTCGGATAGACGTGTATTTCTATTAAAAGATCAAGAAAATCTCCATTTCTAGGCACTAGGAAACTCTACCGCCAGAGTTAAAAATCTTAGTTGCTCCATAAGGAATTTATTTTCCCATCTTATATTTCCTTTACCCTTGCTCGCTTTTCTATTTTATCTGATTCTGTATTTATATAGTTAATGTTTCATCTTGTTCCAAAAGGGGTTTGCGGCTTACAAAAAGAAACTCAGGCAGGACTTCCAGCGATGGCAAGCTAAGAGACTGGCAAATCTTCTCCCTAAATACAACTAGGAAAGTCGACAAAATTGTCAAGTGCAGCCATTTCAGCACTCCAGAAATCAACCAAAGGCAAACAACAACTTGAGAAGTGTTTATTCATGACACACTGCTGAACGACAGGTAAGAACAGAGGCAATCTGTGTCAGCGGCAGCATGGTGGAGCTTCCAGGGTGGAAACTAGCTATGAAAAGAGAGGCCTGACTTGACATGGAGTAGAAGGAGAAAAACCCATGGTTAAGGGTGTTATCAAGCAAATAAAGCAAACCCAGTGGGACACTAACTATAAAAGCCCATCACCCTTCTAAATGGAGGTTGGGATCTTACTTGGGGGTGATCTGCAGACCAGTGGACTAGTCAGGTTTTTAACAGGGAGATCCTGGAAGTGAGAAAGCCACCGAGAGCCTAGAAGAACCCTCATACATCCGTCTTGTCCGGGAGTATAAGTGCTGGCACAGACAGAAATCTCAGGAAAGTCCAGGAGAAAATAAAAGATCGAGGTGGACTTGAAAACTCTAAGAACTTTTAACACATTCTTCAACTCACACACAGATTCACCCAGAACCTTAGTGTCTTTGGGATGACTGTGTAAACTCTGACGATTACACTATGCAGGCAAAGGGGTGACCTCTAGGAAGCCAGACTAAGATGAAAATAGGAATGTTTAAAAATTGCAGCAGTAGCAAGAACCCTGAAGGGAAAAAAAAATCAGAATCTAGAGTTGCTGTCTTTACTCCTATTCGGCATCGCACAGGACATTGGAGCCAACGCAGCAGGAAAGAAAAGAAATGAAAGTCACGTGTATTGTAAGGAAGATATAAACTGTCTGTATTCATAGATGGCTTGGTCCTCTATGAAGGAAATTATAAGCATTCTACCAGAAAAATTTGGTAGTAAACTAATAAACACATTTGAGTAAGGTTGCAGGATATAAAATCAATAGGCAAAAATCAATTTTAGTTCTTTATACTAGCAATAAACAATTTGAAAATTAAATTAAGAAAAGAAGTCTATGATAGAATCAAAAAGAATGAAAAATTAAGAGTATATTTTAAAAATAAGTGTAAAAACACTAAAAAAACAGTGCTAAGAGAAACTACTGATGATCTAAATAAAGAACAAAGAAGAACTTCTCTCTAATTTCAAAATTTACTATAAAGCTACAGTAATCAAAACACCATGGTACTGGTATGAAAATAAGATATAAAGGACAATGGAACAAACTATAAAGTCTATTAATAAGTCTTTGGTCAGTTGAATTTTTAGAAAAGTCCAAGGCAATTCAATGGGGAAAAGATAGTTCCTTTTTCAGCAAATGGTGCTGGGAAAATTAGACGTCCACGCGTCAAAAAATCAACTTAGATCCCTACTATATACCACACACAAAAATCAACTGAAAATGAATCATGCCTAAATGTTAGAGCTAAAACTATAAAACTTCTGCAAAAAAAAAAAATCATCTTTGTAACCTTGAGTTTGGCAAAGAATTTTTAGATATGATGCAAAAAAACACAACCCATAAAAGAAAAAGTGATAAATCATCAAATTTTGAACTCATAAAAACTTCTGCTATTCAAAAGATACCATTTAGAAGGAAGAGATAAGCTGCAGCTTAGGATAAAATATTTGTAAATCACACATCTGATAAGAGACTTGTTGCTAGAATATATAAAGAGCTCCTTCAATAATAAGACACAAACATCAGATTCAAAAATAGGCAAAAGGTCCCATCACTTCATGGCAAATAGATGGGGAAACAGTGGAATCAGTGTCAGACTTTATTTTTTTGGGCTCCAAAATCACTGCAGATGGTGACTGCAGTCAAGAAATTAAAAGATGCTTGCTCCTTGGAAGAAAAGCTATGACCAACCTAGATAGCATATTAAAACGCAGAGACATTACTTTGCCAACATAGGTCTGTCTAGTCAAAGCTGTGGTTTTTCCAGTAGTCATGTATGGGTGTGAGAGTTGGACTATAAAGAAAGCTGAGTGCCGAAGAATTGATGCTTTTGAACTGTGGTGTTGGGGAGGACTCTTGAGAGTCCTTTGGACTGCAAGGAGATCCAACCTGTCCATCCTAAAGGAGATCATCCTGAATATTCATTGGAAGGACTGATGCTGAAGCTGAAACTCCAATACTTTGGCCACCTGATGCGAAGAGCTGACTCATTTGAAAAGACCCTGATGCTGGGAAAGATTGAAGGTGGGAGGAGAAGGGGACGACAGAGGATGAGATGGTTGGACGGCACCACTGACTCAGTGGACATGAGTTTGAGTAAAGCTCTGGGAGTTGGTGATGGACAGGGAGGCCTGGCGTGCTGCAGTCCATGGGGGTCACAAAGAGTTGGACACAACTGAGCGACTGAACTGAACTGAAAAGAAAAAGAGGCACTTCACCAAAGAAAACAAAACATATGGCTAACAAACATAAGAAAACACATTTAACATCAAGTAGTAAGAAATTAAAACTACACTGAGATAACACCACATACCTATTTTATTGTTGTTGTTATTTAGCAGCTAAGTCATGTCTAACTCTTTGTGACCCCATGGACTATGGCCCACCAGGCTCCTCCGTCCATGGGATTTCCCAGGCAAGAATACTGGAGTGGGTTGCCATTGCCTTCTCTGGAGATCTTTTCGACCCAGGGATCAAACCCGTGTCTCCTGCTTGGCAGGTGGATACTTTACCACTGAGCCACCTAGGAAGCCCACACATCTACCAGGATGGCTATAATCACTGACCATACCAAGTGTTTATGAGGATGTGAAGAAACCTAAACTCTCATATTTTGCTGCCTGAATATAAATAGTGTAGTTACTTTGAAAAACAGTTTTCTAGTTCCTTGAAAAGCTAAATACAAACTATTACATATAGAATGGATAAACAACAAGGTCCTACCATATAGCATTGGAAACTGTTGATATATTCAATATCTTGTGATAAGCCATAATGGAAAAGAATGTAAAAAAGAATGTATATTTGTATATAATTGAGTCAATCTTCTGTACAGCAGAAATTAACACATCATTGTAAATCAACTATACTTCAATAAAAAAGATAAATAAAAAAAAAAGCTAAGTATAAACTTACCAAATGACCCACAACTTTCACTCCTAAGTTTATACTCAAGATAAATGAAAACATATGTCTGGACTGATTCATATGTGAATGTTCATAGCAGTATCACACATAATAGCTCCAAGTTGAAAATAATTCAAATGTCCATCGACTGGCAAACAGATAGATGAAATAGTATATCCATACAATGGAATACTAGTTAGCAATAAAAAGGAATCAATTAGTGATATGTACTACCCCACGGCTGAATTTCATAAACATTGTAAGCAAAGTAAGCCAGACATAAGAGACCACATACTGTATAATTCTATTTATATGATATTTGCAGAAAAGGCTAATCTAGGGAACTAGCAGATCACTGGTTGTCTGGGGCTATGGGTGGGAGCAAGACGGACTGCAAATAAGCACAAAGAAGTTTCCTGGGGTGATGGGAATATTCTAAAATGGGATTGTGGGGGTAAATGTACAACTATAAATTTGCTTTTAAAAACTACTGAATTGTACATTTAAAATGGATTTATTTAACAGTACGTAAATTCTACTTAAATAATACTATTGAAAATAAACACAATCTAAAATCATAAGAAAACACAAAAACATTTGAGGAAGTCAAGGAAAAGCAAAAAATGGACGATAAAATAATGAATGAGTGTGATCGGTCGTCTTTAGTTGCTACAGGTGAGATGCAAATTAGCTCTAAGCTTTCAAAACAGCTAAAGCTTGGAGGGCACTACATTGGGTATGTCAGGGGTTCCCAAACATGGGAAGCCACTGGGGATTATGGATTACCTGGATCCCACCTTAGACATTTTAACTGGATTGTAATAGGAAAGCTCAGCTAATGCTCTTGTGGAACAAAGTCTGGAAACCATGAGAACAGTATACTGTAAGATTTTCATTGTTCATATGATAAAAATGAATAACCAGGGAAGAACTGAATTCTGGGAAGAACTTCTACTCTGGGTCTTCCTAAGAGAGAGCCTCGTAAGATGCAGTTGGTTACTGCCTCTAAGTCAGCCTCCTCCTGGCCCATCGTGGGCCCTGAACGGGTTGCAGGGGTGCAGAGACAGTGACCCTTCAGTCCTTAGGGCAGCCAAGGGGACCGGGACCCCCTCAATCCACACCAGGGTACTGAACAAGTATTATACTCTTATAACAGATGCCATACAGTAAAAAGCACTTCACCTAAAAGATATCTGTATCAGCTATAATGGGGAGTTTTATGCAGTTGTTTATTTTAACAAGCTGATTATAAAACAGGATACAATCTGGTTAAAACATTCCTGCAAGGGGCCAAAAATGTCCAGTTATTTATGACCTGGCTTCATTTATTCCATAGTATTATCTACACAGTTACAAAACTCAGCTGAACTTTTGTTTTTAGGTGGCACTTGCGTCAGGTAATTTACATTATTTATTAATGAGGTCACCTTCCCTCACCATAGGGCCAAGTTTGGCCAGAGGAGCTGGCCGTGTTGCCCAATGAACGTTCCCTGATGCCTGGGAAACCATGAAAGGCCTTCAGTGTCCATGTCTTGAAATCTACCATTTTACATGCAGTTTTTAAGCTCATTTTTACCACAACATATACTGCATTGCATAATAATAAGCTTGCAGATAAGACCCTAGACTAAAAAATTATAGTTACTCTTTAGTCTGAATCTTCCCCTCCTTCTCTATTTAAGTTAATTCCATACAGAGTGACTGGTTATGTGCCACTGGGGAGCATTAAGATTCTACCCTTCAGAATTATTTAGGAACAGGAAATTTCAGGTAAAATTGCTGGTATAGAAGCTTACCAACATGGGGTATGACTTATGGTATCATATATTCTCTTGGTCATTTGCAACCCTTACTCAGGAGAATCTTCCTAACAAGTTTTCCCAGCAAACATGACTTTGAGACGATAGTCTTGATAAGTACATTAGTTAATCTTTATGGTTCTCCACCCCATTAGTCACATCATTACAAGAGAGTTACACCAACTACAGACAGTAAAATCATCTCACATATTAACTTCCTATATGATACATCAGATTCTTATATCAGGAGCTCATTTTAAATCAAAAAGTGAGGTTCTTGCCCATATATATATAACCACAATGTTCCCTCTAACTATAAAGAAATTCCATTCTTCCCCTAATGAATTTTTACTACCTGTGAAAGTGAACCAAGAGGATTTTACTCTTCTTATATGGATATTGAAATCACCTTGGTTTACTCTGAAAATGAAAGAATGAAAGTGTATGAATATACTTATATTTCTAAAATGTGTGTATATAATCGAAAGAGGATTTCAGTGAAAAGTACAAATGTGAGCACAGCAAAATGAAGAAAAGTAGTTCATGAACGTTTAGCGCTTATGAGCAAAACTTAAGGAAAAACTATAGCTATAAAAATTTTGAAAAGCACCCTTAAATCTCTTTATCAGTTTAAAATTTATCACAAATAGAGAACTGCCTTCTGCTGCAATCCCCTTAAGTCATCTTGTTGAATTTTGTCACAACATGTGTTACTGTAGTTCTACACTTTTACCTTTGCACTTTGTAGTGAGTAGCAGAACAACATCATTAACCACTGCTAGGTAGTGTTTACGTTAGTTCTCAAAAGGTTAAGAAGCTGATTATAGCTAAAATCAGCTTTGCCTGAGGCTTCAGGGGCTCTGTGTAATCAAATTAGACAGCGGGGCACAGTGTCACCTAACACAAACCAGTGGCACTTTCTTCTTTGCTCTGACCCCTTTCCCCACCCCCCAGATTTTACTAGGGGAACAACTCACGCTTTGTGCTTTTACCAGATAATTTTAAAAGACTTGCTTCTAATAAATTTGACATGCAATCTCATAAGACGTCCGCCTGTTCAAAAGTAACGAGAGCAGGTAGAGACATTTTTGCAAAAAAAATTTTGGGAAAAAAATCTTGTTAAAGAGAAGTCTACGTTTAGAGAGGCTGAGACGTCTTAAAGTATATTCTTAAAAGGCAGGTGACAATGCGGTCACATGTATTAATATATGATATTATTAATACGGACATTTCCTAGGCTTGGACAGACTGTCAGTTTTGTTCTGCAAAAAAAAAAAAACCAAAAGAAAAACAACGCATAATGGTTTATCTGCTTCCAAGAGAAGTCAGAGAACTTTTTAAACATGATAGATAATGCATTAGCATTTCTAAGAAGCCATGGGTAACCCACTCTGCTGAGTTTCAGCTCATCCTCTCTCCATCTCTACTCTTTGAAGTCAGGCAAGGTGAACTATATAATGGACGCATTTAAGGAGGAGGTTTAATAAGGTGAGGAGAAGAGCACATCAGCACTACCTCAGAGACTCCCTTTCCACAAGGTTCTATATTTAAATGCAGTAAGAAGCATTAGTCAAATCCAAATCTTGCTACCTTTGAGCCTAAAGGGAACAAAAGCATGAACACTAGATATTTAGAAAGAAAAGCAATGGCAAATTTAAATAAAATCTAGACTCCTGTTCTTAAAAAAATCATGAATCATTACTAAAACTACATTTGACTTTCAACTTTCGGTTCAAATTCTACATATTTATTAATGAGCTTGAAACACAGAAACATCAGACATATGAGTGATTGGGAGAATGTGGGTTTTTGCTAATGATTTATTCTGGGCAATAAAATCAAAACTTGTTATTTTAATTGATTAAGTCATAAAGAGTTCCTGGCGAAGTCAAATCTTGCTATTTGCACAGTCAGACAATTTCTGCTAATCCAGCAGTACTTAACAAATTCACATGTGGTTAGCTTGTCTTACTGTAGCTGTATATCACATTTCTGTGCTGCAAGCTGTGCAAAAAAAATCAATATGCCAAGTTTAACAAAAGGACAGGAAACATGATGTTCTCCTATATTTTCAATGAACCTCAAATGACTGCTGTTCATACTCAGTGCAATTTATGGCAGTGAAATGTATTCTTCAATGAAAAAAATCTACAATGGAGTGAATTATATAAATTCAGAGCTGAAGTTCTGCCTTATTCCATAATAACAATTTATTTAGAAGATTCTGACATTTTGATTCAACGTGGATAGTACAATCAGCCGTTCACAAGGCATATTTTACTTTTCTTGGTGAAGGCTAAAATAAATACATGTTGTCTACCTATGCTAATACTTTGATATACATGTTATACATGTTTAATTTAGCTTTTGGAGACTTTGTTAAAGGGAATATTTATTTATTTATTTGGCTGGGTCAAGCTGGCTCTTAAATTTCAGGCTCACTAGTTGCGGGGCACAGGCTTAGTTGCTCTGCGGCGACAAGTGGGATCTTAGTTCCTCAACCAGGGATCAAACTCACATCCCCTGCATTCCAAGGCAGACTCTTAACCAGTGGACCACCAGCAAAGTCCCTGGAGACTTTTTTTTTGGATGGTCTGTTTTCACATGTGAAATATAGAATGGAGATGGTATCTATTTGGCAAAGCTTTACATTGCAACACTAAGGACAAAGAGTCCCGTGGGTCTTAAGCTACTGAACTGGTTAACTGATTCTAAGTTTTTGCATCTTTTTTTACTGCTGCAGAAGTACACTCTGTGTGGACGCAGGTTAGGATGAAATATGAAGGACGAGGTAGGAGTCGTCATGACCGACAGGTCAGCACACAGAGCTGCCACTTCTGCCTCGTCCAGTCAGTGACATGGCAAAACAGCCGGTCAGCTGGACTTCAGCCAAAGGAATCAGAACTGTGGCCACAGTAGCTCTGTGGTTGTTACTGTTGCTGTTTTTTAATTTGAGTAAAAAGAGAATTGGCTTTAGGAATCTTCAAAGAGGCCATATACACAGAAAAATAAGGAAGCTGAGCAATCCACAGTTACAGAGGTATTTACTTAAACATATGGAAAGGTCTTTTTGGTAATTTTGCTTCATTCCAATGGGCAGCAGTAAACGGATTAATGGCCTGTAGCTGGAAGCGCATGTCCATGATCAGAACTGAAGGTATAAACTGTTGCCCACAACACACTCAGATTATACTCATTTCTAACTTTGCTTTCGTGTGTTATTTGTAGGACACATTTCGTTCATATGTTAGTACAACACCATTTAAAAGAAGGTGAGTATTAATCTCCCCATTAGAAAATAACAAGGCAATGATTTTAAGCGTTGAATAATATTGATGTTGCTATAAATAATCATTTCAGTAAAACTCATATTCTTATTTCAAAACAGAGGATTCAATATGGCCCAGAATACCGATAAGAGGTTTTTGTATGGTTATTCAGAAAACCTGGAGTTCCAGAACTTGGGAAAAATGTACAGAGGTATACAAATCATAAGTTGATTGTGTATGAAGTAGACTTCTTGACGTGTAGGCATGTGGGGGAGGGGAGGGTGGGATGAACTGGGAGATTGGGATTGACATATATATACTGCCATATGTATATATACATACATATAAAACAGATAGCTAGTGGGAACCTGCTGTATACTGCAGTTCAGCTCCGTGCTCTGTGGTGACCTAGATGGATGGGATGGGAGGGGATGTATGTATATATATACAAGTGATTCACTTCGCATGTACAGCAGAAACTAACACAATATTGCAAAGTAACTACACCCCAATTTAAAGAAATTTATTACTGAAAAAGTCATACATGTAAACCCAGTTAGTTGTGGCCCTAGTATATAACCCGTGTGTGAAAGTTGCTCCGTCGTGTCTCTTTGCGACCCCATGGACTATACAGTCCATGGAACTCTCGAGGCCAGAATACTGGAGAGGGTAGCCTTTCCCTTCTCCAGGGGATCTTCCCAACCCAGGGATTGAACCCAGGTCTCCCGCATTGCGGGTTATTTACCAGCTGAGCCACAAGGGAAGCCCAGGAATACTGGAGTGGGTAGCCTATCCCTTCTCCAGTGGATCTTCCTAAACCCAGGAATCAAACCAGGGTCTCCTGCATTGCACACAGATTTTTTACCAACTTAGCTATCAGGGAAGCCCTAGTATATAACCTACTCCCAAGAAAGGAGAGAATTAACACCTTTGGAAAAATGCTTAATTATTTTAAGAACAACAAAATAGATCTATTTTATTTCTGGAGAGTGGCTTATTACTGAGAAAAACTGCCTTGATATGTTATTGGTTTTATTAATACGTTTACATGGCAATTCAAATTATTTTTCCACATTTTTCATCTTTATAGAGTTAATATTTTCTAGCTTTTTCTCACCTCTCTAAATGTTCCTTAGTAGTACCTCTTTCCTCTTTACTGGAAAGCAATTATTAATGAGATTTCTCTATCACTTTATTGCCAGTAAATCAAATCTACGGATTCATTTCTGATATAAATGCCTATTTCTCTGTTCTTAAGGCAACACTTCCAGGTCTCTCTGGTGCATCTTCTTCAGGCAGTTGATCGCTTCTTTAAGCTCAGATGGAGCAGTCACCTGCACTTCTTCCTGGCACTACTTCATTTCTCCATTTCACTTCTTATCTGTCCACACAGGAGATTTCTTTGTAACTTTTATACACCCCCAAATATCAGAATCTTCACCAACTTATCACAGGTTTTCTACTTTCCGTCTACTATCTATAGGTCAGAATAAACCAGGTGTTGCAAACTGAAACATTTGGTCTGTCTGAATTCTTAGGCTATGGAGAGCGTACCTAATTCACTCTTAATTAAAGCACTAGGAGAGACTCTCAGAGCTGGATAAGATCATGGTAATCATCTACCTACTCACTATTTAAAACAATGAGAGGTCCTGAGAAATTCAACAACTGGACCAAAGGAACATATCGGTTAGTGATTCTCATCATTCCATACTCACACTGTGCTTTTTTAGTCCTCTGCAATTATTCTGCTCTTCAGGAAGTGAGCATTTTAACTTTTCAGTGTCCTACCTGTTTTGCTTAAAGGACTTAAAGTAACGCAGATATAAAAATACCACGGCTTCTATTGCTAGCACTCTGAATATCCACTTGGGTCCCTAGTGTCTAGAAAAAGCTCCCTTTCTCATTTTCCTTTTTGCCCTCTTTTCTGCGGATTTTAGAGTAGGTCCCTCTCGCTCAACTTCCAACACTAGAAAAGACACGCTTCATTTTGATGTTCTCCCATATCTACTTAAAGCACCTTGCCCTTTCTTTTTCAAATCCCTTCAAGAACTTCATTTATGAGTCTTTCTTTATAAAATCCATCTCATTAGTGGATAACAGCCACATGCTACCACCATGACTTAATCTTCAGCTCTATTTCTTCATATCCTTCAATTTTAGAAACAAAGAACTTCAGAATTGAAATGGGTGTTACAGTTTCTTTAGTCTAATCCCTCCCAAATGTAAGAATTCTTTCTATCAGATTATTGAAAAGTGGTCACTGAGTCTTTACTTGAATGCTTTGAAAGATGGAAAGCTCATTAGTTTACAATGCAGTCCATTCCATTTCACAAAAGATACAATCATTATATTGAGCCTATTTAATTTCCATAATGCACAATCAAATCTAGCAAGTCTTCTGTGAGTCCTTTGGTGCCACAACTTTAAGATCTGGATGCTATTCTACCAGATTTCAAGAGCAGCTCTCCCTGCCGCCTGCCCTGTGGAACTGAATACGTACCAGCAACTTTACCAAATGATTCCAGGAAAATAATTAAAATGTTTATCTGGGCCTTTTAAATAAAAATTGAAAATCTTCAGCTGATGATAATTCTACATTTCTCAAGAAACTAGCCTCAATGATATTTTAGTACCTATTTAGTTATGCATATAGGAGAAGCTCAAATTTTAATATATTAACTTTTACATTGCTGGAAAACAATATATCCATGAAACTTTATTAAAAACTTTTTTTTTTAGTAGAGAAAGCATGTGCTTCCAAGAACTACACTCCCAGGATTTATGATGGACAATCCATGTTTTAGAATTCATTCCTTCTAACTTCATTGATTTCTGGGCCAAGTACCAGACTCACCTTTCAATACTTTATTTTGTGAACCTAACTAAAGTGGCAAGCATATATATCATCTTACCTACAAATGTATATTATATTTTCAAATAAACATAATGAAGAAAATTATTTGTTTAATGTGAACATAGCCCTAAGGCCCTGTGGTATGTTTTGGGAAAAGTCAATAAATAAATAAATATGGTCTATTTTTTAGTCATAAAATCCTGAAATTAAGCAAATATGCTAACTCTTTGGACTGGTTTAACTTCGAGATTTGTTTCAGGGGTGGTTTTTAATTTGATAGGTTTGGAAAAGGGGAAGGCAGGAAGCAGAGGGGTGGATCCTGGTGCGGCAGCTCTGTAAGATGAATTGCTGTTAGGCCAAAGTGGCTGGTTATAGTAATAGCTGGAAACCATAAGTGTTACAGGCTTTGAAGTCAGTTCAGCTTTGATGTCTTACTCTCATAGTTAATCGTAAGATAGTATGGAAGAGGGAAAAAATAAGACTTTCCAATACTGTCCTTGGTGTCACTTCTCAGGAAATCCTAGCATGAAAAAGACTGGTGTCTGTGTGAACTCTAATAGCACCAGGTTGCTCTCTATTTTTAAAAAAGTTTTAAATTATTGATGTGACAATGAAGATTATTGGTTAGTTTGGAGCAAGCACATGGATATGCAAAAACATTCTTACATCTGTTGTTAGAATATGTGAATCAATCAATGGGAACGCATAAATTAATGATGACATGGAGCTATCACTATGCTAACTAGTACTTAGATCAAGTTATACATCAGGCTTCCCTGATAGCTCAGTTGGTAAAGAATCTGTTTGCAATGCAGGAGTTCAGTTCAATTCAGTTCAGTTGCTCAGCCGTGTCCAACTCTTTGTGACCCCATGAACTGCAGCACGCCAGGCCTCCCTATCCATCACCAACTCCCGGAGTTTACCCAAACTCATGTCCATTGAGTCGGTGATGCCATCCAACCATCTCATCCTCTGTCGTCCCCTTCTCCCCCTGCCTTCAATCTTTCCCAGCATCAGGGTCTTTTCCAATGAGTCAGCTCTTCACATCAGGTGGCCAAAGTACTGGAGTTTCAGCTTCAACATCAGTCCTTCCAATGAACACCCAGGACTGATCTCCTTTAGGATGGACTGGTTGGATCTCCTTGCAGTCCAAGGAGACTCTCAAGAGTCTTCTCCAACACCACAGTTTAAAAGCATCAATTCTTCAGTGCTCAGCTTTATAGTCCAACTCTCACATCCATACATGACTACTGGAAAAACCACAGCCTTGACTAGACGGGCCTTTGTTGGCAAAGTAATGTCTCTGCTTTTTAATGTGCTATCTAGGTTGGTCATAACTTTCCTTCCAAGGGGTAAGCGTCTTTTAATTTCATGACTGCAGTCACCATCTGCAGTGATTTGGGAGCCCCCCAAAATAAAGTCAGCCACTGTTTCCCCATCTATTGGCCATGAAGTGATGGGACCGGATGCCATAATCTTAAGTTTTCTGAATGTTGAGCTTTAAGCCAACTTTTTCACTCTCCTCTTTCACTTTTATCAAGAGGCTCTTTAGTTCTTCTTCACTTTCTGCCATAAGGGTGGTGTCATCTGCATATCTGAGGTTACTGATATTTCTCCCGGCAATCTTCATTCCAGCTTGTGCTTCATCTAGCCCAGCAATCAGGAGACCCTGGTTTGATCCCTGGGTCGGGAAGATCCTCAGGAGAAGGGATAGGCTACCTCCTCCAGTATTCTTGGGCTTCCCCTGTGGTTCAGCTGGTAAAGAATCCACCTGCAACGTGGGTAGACCTGGGTTCGATCCCTGGGTTGGTAAGATCCCCTGGAGAAGGGAAAGGCTACCCACTCCAGTATTCTGGCCTGGCAAAGTCCATGGACTTTTATATAGTCCGTGGGGTCGCAAAGAGTCAGACACGACTGAGCGACTTTCACTTTATACATATTTGGTTCCCAATCTTGAGGAATTTATCAACTGAGGACTGATAACCCTGCCTGGAGGGAATCTTAGACACCATCTAACCCAAGACTAAAACCTAGAGAAGCTGGCTTGTTTTGGAAACAAAACATGAAACTGCCAAGTACACTCATGCATACACACAAATTAAATGAAGACCAACAGATAGAAACGAAGGGATTAGATTATCTCGTGACTTTTCGGCTAGAAAAAAGCATTCTTGGAATTTCATCTTTAGACACAGCATTGTTTCCCTGACTCCAGTTATTTTTGTAACACTTTTTATACATTTTGCCACATTCTTGAACTAACAGTACTACTAAAATGCCTAGTATTTTGTTTACATCAACTCACTTTTTCTATTTGCCTAGTCCAAAGCAATAATACCCATTAAAAAGGCTTCACGTGTTCTTCATATCTTTTTCTAATACATATAAGAATAAACAACTACTAAAACAAAACACAGTTCATCTACAAACTACCAGTAATATGCATAGAAAACACTGAGATGGAGGACTCAAAGGAAGAATATATCCTAATTATTTCTAGTGGTACTTGAATGAGAACTATGATGTTTAAGTCTGTACTGTTTAAGTATTTAGATGTCCATGTGTCTAGTGACCCAGGATAACTTGAATTTTAAATATTCTTTTTTTTTCCCTTTAAGTTCACATGAAAAGCTGTTTTGCTTTTGGGGCCTGCTCCAGCTTACTTCATGAGTAATAAATAACCTATAGTCAAAAAAAATCTATAATACCTGTGATAGTAAGAGACTAAGGCAGTAACATAAAACAGTTGAAAGAGAAAGTCTCCTTTCAACCCTTTAATAGTGCTGTCATGTTGCTTATTGCTTTAAAGGAGAAAAATAAAACTTTCCAGGTACAGAAACAACCTTATAGGCAAGACTTTAAGAGGAAAAGGAAAAGAACAATTAAAGTTCTATGGTATTTCTTTTGTTTTTGTGTCGGTATCATGTAGTGAGATGAGGAAGAATCCAAAGCCAGATACTACAAGAAAGGGGTTAACTACACCCCATGAAAACAAAAGGTTATTCCTCTGTTAAAGTTCTTACTCTTTAAGTGCATTAGAATTGACTGTAAACATAAACAAAAGCCACTGGTGGGCAATTAAATTTGAAGAAGTGGCTCATAAAAAGTGGAATATTCAGGATGTATTAGAATCAGTTACACAACATCTGATTTAATAGTTGGATTTTAAGCGTTCCTCTTATAATACATATTAAATGGTCTCAACAAATCATATTCTGTAATGCAGCAGCATGACAATTTCAGTGTAGTCTAAGGCTTTGTAGGACAAGAACACTGAAGCAAACTAATCTGTAATCCTTTATCCACATTAAAAGGTTGAAAATCTGCAGGCATTTGTAACAAGAACTTTAAAATGAATTTGCCATTCCCAAAGTCATCTCACTAGACAGGAAAGAGGAGCTTGGCATGTGACCAATAAATTATGAGAGTGCAACACCTCGGGGTTAGAGGGCACTGATGACTTCAACAAATCTCACCAGCCGGGGCAACAGATTAAGCCGGGGGATAGGATGCCCTACAACCCTAACCTGTTAATACCTTTAAATTCTTAAGAATGACCTCCAGTCTGCTCTTTCTTATTAGTTGTTAGTTACACTAATTACAGCTTAACTGGTATTGCTGGTACCAGTTTTTCCCCTCAAAAGACATGCAGAGAAAGGTTATCTCTAATAGCTTCAAACAACGTTAGCCAAATTCTGCTGTGCACATTAGGAGCACTCACCTCCAGTTTTGAATGGGTCTTTTATAGACATCAAAGGAAAGACACTAAAAGCAATGTGTGTTTGTGGATCCTATAAAGCATTTCATGTAGGAAGCTGTAAAAATAAGAACAGTAACTTCTCCTGTGACTAGAACTTTAGAATAGGTTAAAATGAGGTAATTTATTTTTTATGTTTATTTTCAACATATAGGGGCTGGTGATTTCAAATATGAGGAGCTAGTTATACCTTAACCATGCTAGTGAAGTAAAAATACTTGGCCCGTGAAATCCCCTCAAAATTTATGGTTCTTAGAAAGGGATAATGAAATTTCTATCATGATCTTTCAGAACCATTTTAAGTTCACCATTTACACTGATGTTAACCCAACATTATACAGAATTGTGCACAGATTCCAAAGCCCATTTACAAAAGATTCAAATACCATCTGCGAAGCTGCAGCAAATTACCCTGTAACATTAATCTTTAAACCAGGCAGTAAATCAGAACAGAAACATACCAAAGAGATTTAAAGCAAGAGTCATATCTGAGTTATTGAGATTAATGTAAATAGTTTCACATATAACAGTTGTAGGTTCTCAATATCATGTTGTTTTTGCTTTGAATGGAATATATAAAATGACTTCTAAACATTAAAAATAAATAATATCTGAAGCACACCAGTGTTTTTTGGGCATAAAAAAAAAAACTTGTGAAAATGATGATAGAAAAGTGTTGTTAACCTAAGTGTGCTTTGAGTTAAAAATACAATAACAAAATTTTGATTTTATACAACAGACATGTTAGGGAGTGTCTATTAACGTTGCACAAAGAAACTTAATTTTACAAAAGGGAATCTTTAAACCAAACCCAGTGTTCTTAAAAGATGCTGCCCACAGAATTTTGACTTTGATGGAACTCTCTGGGAAAATGAAGGTAGATAATTAGAGTACTATGTGTCATCAAACCTAAAATGCCATTGATTTTAAGATTCATTGTTACTTCACTTAGGAAAAACACTGCCAATTAGACTATGACACGATGCGACCTTATCACGTGGACTGCAAGATATATTTAAACCTTAGGTAGCTAAAACTGCATCTTGTAATAACAATGAAATGCAATATTTTATAATAAACTGACTGGTCTACAGTATATCTACTGAATAAGCTTTCTATGTGTGTGTATGGAAGAGACAGCAATACTGTAAATACTTTTACTGTATATAAAGCATTGAGGGGACACTGACCATATTAAAAAGCAGAGACATTACTTTGCCAAGAAAGGCCCATCTAGTCAAAGCTATGGTTTTTCTAGTAGTCATGTATGGATATGAGAGTTGGACTATAAAGAAAGCTGAGCACCGAAGAATTGATGCTTTTGAACTGTGGTGTTGTACAAGACTCTTGAGAGTCCCCTGGACTGCAAGGAGATCCAACCAGTCCATCCTAAAGGAGATCAGTCCTGAATATTCATTTGAAGGACTGATGCTGAAGCTAAAACTCCAATCCTTTGGCCACCTGATGTGAAGAGCTGACTCATTGGAAAAGACCCTGATGCTGGGAAAGATTGAGGGCAGGAGGAGAAGGGGACGACAGAGGATGAGATAGCTGGATGGCATCACCGACTCAATGGACATGGGTTTGGGTGGACTCCGCGAGTTGGTGATGGACAGGGAGGCCTGGCATGCAGTGGTTCATGGGGTCACAAAGAGTCGGACACGACTGAGCAACTGAACTGAACTGAAACTATTATAGGATCACAAACTTGAATAACAGTCTGCTGATGGATCACTTCGAGTATTCGAAATGTAGAATCTTCTTGTATTTAGATATCCCACATTTCTCTTCTCTGTGCATCAGACAACATAAGCATTTGATCATGGCACATACATTAAACCTTCCAAGAGCCTAGAGAAACTGACACAACAGCTGTAGAGGACATATCCAAAATTTTCTCCGGGGAAGCACTCTTCAACTCACATAGCCCTTTGCTGGGGTGTCAATGACAGCCTCCTGCCCTAGTCCCAACCTGCTCACAGATGGGGCTGGCCCAGGCTGACCAATCACAGTCGGGTCGGCCCTATTAATTCAGTCTCTTTGGTTCCAGTGATGAGTTCAGAGACCATCATGGTACCCTAGCAAGGCCAGTCTTCAGTTTTCACTAAGACTCTTATTTGGATGCGAGAGCTTTTTCTTAGGGGTAATGCTGAATAGAAGATGCTACACCTGCTTGTATCTACCCTCTCCGTGTAAAGAAATCCCTGTGTGCAGGCAAGAAAGAGTGAGGTCAATAGGCAAAGAAAAGTAGAGAAGGAGATAGAGGAAGAGTCTTGGTAACAGTCTGAGCCTTAGAATCTAATAGTACCAGAAGCAGATCAAACCCTGGGTTTTTCAATTTACATTAATCAATAAATCGCTGTTTATTTTTGTTTTTTGGTAAGCAGCTTGAAGTGGACTTATGTAATTTGAAGAGTCTGCACCACCACAGTAACTGAAAAGAGCAGATTATATTCTACTCTTTTTTCCAACTTCTATAAAATGTGAGACTGATATTTATGTGTGCACATTTGAATTCACATATGCATTTGAATCTGTAAAATAACTACTCAGTAAACTATAATAGTGGCATTTTTTCAAAATGTTAATACATATTTAAGGGCAAGACCTGATGTGAAGAACTGACTCATTGGAAAAGACCCTGATTCTGGGAAAGATTGAAGGCAAGAGGAGAAGGGGATGACAGAGGATGAGATGGTTGGATGATATCACCGACCAATGGACTTGAGTTTAGGTAAACTCTGGGAGTTGGTGATGGACAGGGAGGCCTGGTGTGCTGCAGTCCATGGGGTCGCAAACAGTCGGACACGACTGAGAGACTGAACTGAACTGAAGGGCAAGAAGTTTCTGGATTATCCATGTAAGTGCTATAGGTAACTGAAAGGGTAAGCCAACGTAATTTATATCGAGTTTTCTAATATTTTAAAATAATGAAGGAAGAGGGCAGAGGTAGAGGAGGAATAATTTATTCTCCTGATGTTTTTCTAGGCACAATTAAAAGTAGTTTGCATTGGCACAAGAGTTTGGTATGGTAAAAACTGGCACAGAAATGTACTGGGAAGCAAGGGAAAGCTAGCCTAAGATCATGGTTTTGTTGCAGATAATGCCCTTAATATACAATTCACTAATAAACAATTGACAGCTACATACAGCTATTTCTCTCAGTTAAGAAAGCAGAAGGCCTTGGACAACAGATGCTTTTTCCAGAATGAATTTTCATATTGCTTGAACTATAACATGTAAACCACTTTAAGAACTGACTGGAAAATAACTGTCATCTGGCATTACGATTCGAATGAGCTAGATTCCACTTCAAGTTGAGTTATAAAGAACTCCAATAAAAATATCTCAGTGTTCTCAAAATAATTACTTATCCCCTACTTTCTAAATATCTTATCAAATTCCAACACAGTTAACTTTTAAACCTTAAGTTTTCAGGCTCTCTACCCTCTAGCTGTTCTCAGTTGGTGGTAAGGGTCTAAAGAGGCAACTGCCCCGTGGAATGCCCCAAACATGAGTCCACTCAAGCAGACCTCTCAAAATTATTCACCTAATAACTGTTTTAGTATACATACTTCAGGGTTTTTCAGAAGTGACATAAATTCATAAGAAACAGACCGTCAGTGCTGGACCTTAATAGACTCTTGGCCTGTCTTCAAAACAAAATTTTTCCATTGAAATAACAAGCTAAAAAGTGTCACTCAGTATTTAAGGACAAAGCAAGGGTGTCAAGGGCTTCCCTGGTGGCTCAGATGCTACAGAATCTGCCTGCAATGCAGGAGACCTAGGGTTTGATCCCTAGGTTGGGAAGATTCCCTGGAGAAGGGACTAAGGGAATGGCTACCCACGCCAGTATTCTTGCCTGGAGAATTCCATGGACAGAAGAGCCTGGCAGGCTACAGTCCATGGGGTTGCAAAGAGTTGGACACGACTGAGTGACTAACACTTTCAAGGGTGCCAAGACTTATGCATTTTTTGATGGCTTCTGACACTGGTGAGTTTGCATGATCTGGGGGAAAAAATTTAATCTTTTTCAAATTCTACATTGGTACTAAGAACTCATTTTAGAAAGTTTTACAAAGATTGCTATATATATATGAAAGCATTTAATATTCACAGACGGAAGCAAAGTTGGACTTAATAACTGAAGATCTATAGGCTTTAAATTTTATTTTAAAAGGCATTATTAAGCATTGCACTGTTCTTTATGCCTTGCTAAGTACTTTTCAAAACTTCTTAAGAGTTTTTGCTTCTTTGTTTATTTGTTTGTTTTACTTCTCAGAGTGACTCTGTACAGGGATATATCACTCATTTTTATTTCATGAGAATAAAACGCAGATGAACTGATTATTTATCTTAAATCAGTTGTTTGGCATGTACATTTACTTATTTCTATCTCCAGTATCAGGCACTAGGGGACTAGGCTACTTACTTAAAACATTGTCTTTGGTACCTGATGGTTTTTTCAATTAAACTCTTCCCAGTGTTTCTTATGATTTCACAATAAACATAAAGGAACTGATTAACAACTTTTTATCAGAAGCCTGGCAGAGACAACTGACTCGAGAAGAATAGGCCAGTGGATGTGCCAACTGTTAATTTTTCTAGATCTGCTGGTCAGTAGTGCACAGGCAAACCATCTGTAAGCTTTATGCTAGTACAAAATTATTTTATTTCTTGAAAGAAAGGCCTTCAGAACCTTGGTCTTAGTATTAAGACTGAGGCTATTTGCTGTAAGTCAATATAAGGACCAGTCACCTGAAGGATGACTTTGTGTCTTAAATGACAACAAATCAACAGAAGTACTATAAGAAAGAGATTATCTATTATGTTGTTCAATGTCTCCTTAAGATTGATATATTAATCTTTATACTTAATGTTGAGAAAATATTTTTCCCGACGCTTTCTGAAAGATCCATGTAATTAGTTTCATGTACTGAGAACAATCTAACGTTTTGCCATGGCGGTCAGAATTTTAGCCATTGAATTTAACTCTCAGCTGCAGTAACTAATCATAGCCTAGATTTCTAGTCAAACCAAGTCTTTTCACTTTTTCCCCCATTCCTGACTTTTGGTGTCTCTCCTCTCTCTTCTCACGGCTTCCACTTAACAACCCCCAGTAATCCTTCAAGTCTCCCTGAGCTCTAGTTGTCCCTGTTCTCAAGGGCTTCTTCCACTGGGTCCTTCTTCTATCCTGTCTTCTAACCCTGGCCACTGGGAAGGTGATCCTTGGTTTTCCTCATCTCTTTCCTCTATCCAACCTCATTCTGATCGTCAGTGCCAAGCCCCTAACAGGTGCCTCGTAGATATTTCATCACTGAGGAAGTATAGGGTATAATACTGCTGCTTCTGAGAATGTGAGGACAGGGAGCTAGGGGAAAAACAGGAGTTGGTTTGGGGCCACAGCAAGGATTTCTGAAAGACGGCCCAAAGCTGCTATGCTGGACATTATCCTTTTGCTTTTCATGTTCTGGTTTAGCACCTTTGATCTACATAGCTCATATTTTACCTACTGTACTTAAAATATGAATATTATTAATAGTATGTACATGCAAATGTTTTTAGAACAAATAAGAAACCAATCACTGCTTTGTTTATACTTTCAAAATTTAATAATATTTGCAAGGATATGGGCATCATAAAACATGTGTAGTCAGATAATATAATTTAATGTACATGTATATTTGTGATCAGGACAGGTAGAGCTCTGTGAGTGAGTCTTAAAATGCACACAGAGGTAAACATGCTAACGATTTTTAATATAAGATATTCCACCGAGTAACCGGGATTACTGTTGTCCTCATTAAAACAATGACAGAAAATGTATATGTGCTTTTTTAGTAGAAAGTGGTATTTCATTTAAATGTGGTTTTATTTCAACTGCAGTATCACTGGATCAACTGTGAGAAAATATTTAAATCTCACAAATTCAAGCACCTTCTGTTTCCTAAATGTTCACATGGTGATATATGTGCACAGAGAACATTCACCAAATAAATTGTTTATTGACTAATGCAAGAAACTCAGTTCAACAATAAAAATGATATATTTTTTTATGGAGTGTGTCATTCTGGAAACTCGAATAAAAAGGATAAAGATTCTTTCACTTCTCATTTAAAAGTGTAACATTCTTGTTAGTATTTTACTTAAAGTTTCTTGGCCCAGAAGACAAAAGTTTACGGCTTTAGATTCACTACTTTAATGATGTGACATAGAAGCAGCAAAACATTCTTTTCCACCTGTGGTGTTGCTGTGATTGCCTTTTCAGGAGAGAAAAGAACAACACAATAAATCCCTATATGGTAAGTCTTTTCCCACCTCTTCTGTTTAAATCTCAAAGGCAATACATATTTAGCAAGCAGACAGGTGCCATAAAAATATGTTTGAAATGAGGTAATCATTTATAATATTTGCATGTGTTTAATGACATGATTACAGAAAGAATGATTTACATTTCACATAGTGAGCAAACTTACTCAGTGTGTCTACTTAGATTTAGCAATGTTCTTAAAACTACTTATGAAACAATCAGTGTCTAAACACTTGCTATCAGCTGTTTTAGCTCTGCTTTTCATAAATATAACACAATCACAACAAATTAAAGGCAAGTCACTTGACTGTCCTGTTATATTAGCTTGATGAAATTACTGGCTGGCAATGCTTAGCAGAAAGTGACAGGGTTTTCTCAATAGGCACACATATCAATTTTTCTGGGGAAAGTAAGAATCATATCTTTATCAAAATTTCCAAAATTTTCTTCCTAAGATAATGCTTCTCAATCTCACTGATGAGAGTACAGTTATTGTGCTCCTAAAATAGATACAAATAAGTAGCTACTGCAATTCTTCACCCCATAAGGTCATTCCTTGGGAAGGGAAAAATGTTATTTTTCTTGCAAGTTTTCTGACCTAGGGACAGAGCTCAGACTGTTTGCTTCCATGGCTAATGCTCTTTCCTTTCCATCATAGGCTTTCCTGGTAGCTCAGCTGGTAAAGAATCTGCCTGCAATGCAAGAGAGCCCGGTTTGATTCCTGGGTCGGGAAGATCACCTGGAGAAGGGATAGGCTACCCACTCCAGTATTCCTGGGCTTCCCTGGTGGCTCTGATGTTGAAGAATCCCCCTGCAATGGGTTCAGTCCCTGGGTTGGGAAGATCCCCGGGAGAAAAGAAGGGCAACCCACTTCAGCATTCTGGCCTGGAGAATTCCATGGAGAGAGGAACCTTGCAGGGGTTGCAAAGAGTTGTGCATGACTGAGTGACTTTCGCTTTCATACTTTCATCATAGCCCTCTTATTTAACTCCTTTGCAGGAAAAAATAAACAAGTTTTTCTGTGTTCCTACACTGCTCCCCCCTCTTCCAAACTCACACCTTATATTTTCTATCAGGAGTGGTAGGTGTTACGGGTTGAACTGGGATTCCCTCCTAATTTATATCTTGAAGTCCTAACCCTCAATACCTTAGAATTTGACATTATTTGGAGACAAGGTCTTTACAGAAGTAAAGAAGTTATAATGAGGTCATTAGGGTGAGCTCTAATCCAATGTGACTGGTGTCCTTATAAAAGGGGGAAAGTTGAACACAGAAAAATGCATAGAGGAAAGACAACATAAAGATAGTAAAGAGAAGATGGTCACCTAAAAGCCAAGTGCAACGAATCGCCAGTCCAGGTTCGATGCATGATACAGGGTGCTCGGGGCTGGTGCACCGGGATGACCCGGAGGGATGAGATGGGGAGGGAGGTGGGGAGGGTTCTGGAAGGGGAACATATGTACACCCATGGTGGATTCATGGCAATGTATGGCAAAACCAATACAATATTGTAAAGTTAAAAAATAGATAAATAAACTAATTAAAAAAAAAAAAAGCCAAGGGGAGAGGCCAGGGACATATCCAAGACTTAGCCCCAGAAAGAACCGATCCTGCTCATACCTTAACCTTGCACGGCAGTCTCCAGAACTGTGAGCCAATAAATTTCTGTTCTTTAAGCCACTCAGTCTGTGGTACTTTATTATGGCAGCCCTAGCAAACTAATATAGTAGGTTTTGGACACAAACACTAGTGAGTGCTCAGTGAAGAAATAATATGAATAAAGGCAGCACTGGGCTTGCGTTTGGGAGAGACAATTGCAATAAGAGCAGGAGACCAGGAAGGAAAGGTTCCAGCGGGCACCACAGTATGGGGAACAGTGTCGCCCCCTTTGTCCATTCCTGTACTCTGTATCCTTGTGGCCACAGGCAATTTGCAGTGCGCTGTTTTGTGCTTGCTTATGGAGACTCATGTAATTACTAGAGGCTGGAAACAACTTCAGAGATGATTCCTTTCAATTACACAACATTATATCGGGTTTCAGACAGTCTCTGTTTAAATCCTTCAAATCAAAATTTGCTCCCTTACCTAGCTGTCAGTTGACAGCTAAGGAAGCAAACGTTGTAAGTGCCTTCCAATTATTACAATTTCAAAAGTCATTTCCCAATATCAGACAGTAAGTTTTCTAGCAACTGAGATGGCGGTCTTTACCTTTTTTGTTCTTTAGTTTCTTTAGTTTTGGCCAACAGTCAATGAGCACTTGCTACGTAAAATTTCCCAAGATGCAAAAGAGTGATTTATGAGCTATAAAAAAATCCCAGATGAGGGACAGTGAAAACACAATGGAGAGAAAAATTATTGGGTGTCTACTGTTTAAGGGAATTCCTAGAGGTTTCTTTTTACATGACCTAATTTTATCTGTTTATCAACTCTCTGACCCTGTGGATTGCTAGATATTATTTCACAGATGAGAAACTGAAGCTGAACGAGGTAAGTCATTTCAAGCAAGAGATGGTAGGTTACTGAGCTGAGATTCGAACCCAGAAAAGCCTGTCTTCCAAACTATGCCTTAGCTATGGGACCATACTTCCTCTGGCTGAGAATATCTGTTAACAGTTGATTTTTATCAGAGGCAATACGCATGTAACAAGAGAACTATAACTCTAAATCTAAATCTGCCTGAAGACCCCCGATACCTGACACCTCATCATATTTACGAGTTGTCATCATGTTTGTTTAATGTTTACATTAACGAATAACTGAATCTAGCTGGAATTTTAATTAGGCTGGTGTTATGAGCTGAATTGCACCCCATAAAAATTTCTGTGTTGAAGTTCTAATTCCCAGTACCCCCAAACATGACCTTATTTAAAGATAGGATCTTTACAAAGATATTTGAGTTAAAATGAGGTCAGAAAGGTAGCCCTAATCTAATGACTGGTGTCATTCTAAGAGGAGGAAATCTGGACTCAGATATGTACACAGGGGAGAAAATGTGAAGAGACAGGGAGAAGGTGGCCATCTGCGAGCCTGAAACAGAGACCCTTCCTTCAGAGCCCCCAGGAGAAAGCAACTCTGCAACACTTTGATTTCAGACTTCTAGCATCCAGAACCATGAAAAAGATAATTTCTATTTTTTAAGCCACCCGAGCTGCAGTACTGTGTTATGACAGCTCAAGCAAACTAATACGTGATATATTAAAACAAATTCTCTTTCAATAAAGAGGCATATAATAAGATTTTCCCACTACTCAGTCAATAATATCCAAAGTTTTACAGCTGTTTCAGGGGCATTATCATCCATTCCAAGACAACAATGCAACTTAACACAGCTTATCCACCTCCCTGACCAATGCACTGATTTCTAAAAGAAGGAAGAAGAGGACTAATTATTAAACAACATAGTTACTCCTTTGGAAAAGAAGAAATGATATGTTAAACAGGTTGCATAGATTTAGAAGAGAACATTGATTTTGAATCAATGGAAGGCCTCAATTTTTCCTTTTCTGAACATAGTCTTTGGCAGGCAGTCAATAGAAGAATCAATAGCGATAAGTAAAGCTGGTTTGTATTTAGAATTTGTTGGAAGCTGGGTGAAGGAAACCTAAGAAACTCAAGTTCAATGCCAAAGCAGCTGATTTTGCCACTGGCAGAAATCACAGCACGGCTCATAGCTAAAGAGGGAGGTGGTAGACCAGCAGCCCAACATACCAACCTGCTAGGTTGTTTTCTGGAGGAAGCCCCTTTGGTAAACCACACAGTCTCCCAAAGTTTCTTGTCACATTTCTCTTCACTGGTTGTAATCGTGATAATGCTGATACCTTGTTTTATGATTTTACTGGGTATTGGGGTAGATTTGCTTCATGACAGATCATCTTTCAATTGGCTGGGGCTATAATCACAGGAACTGACCCTGCCTTCAAATCTAACAACCCATAGATCTCATTTGGCTTCTTCAAACATGACAAGTAGGGAGAATTCTACTGTGATACTCAGGATTTTGATATTTTCAAATGCTTTTTAAAATTGCAAAGTAAACATTCAGAAACATGAAAATGATTTGGGCTTATATTCTAAATATAGGTTAACTACACTGAGGTATATAAACACACTAATTGTAATTGTAAATTACCATGCTGTACAGGAAAACAGACATATGGCAGGTGTCTTCACTCACTGAGCTACACTACCGTTCTTTAACATTAATGGGCCTCTGATTAAAAAAAGTCTAATTTTTTAGCAATGCCTTTCTAACTGATATGTTCCAATAATCCATCCTTTAGAGAATTACCTTCCTTTCCTTTTACAGAAACTATAAACTGAGTGACAATGAAAAGGCCAGATTTATTATTCTAAAATACTGCTTTATAATGAGAAAGACTAGAAGAATGAATATTTTTAGGAATCCTAGATTTTCTGGAATCTTCATTTAGAAATATTCCCTGGATTTTTAAATTGTACAATACATACAGCAAATTTTTAAAAAACTCACTGGTAATATCTATTATATTTCCCTATATGTATGTATTAATATACCTTATTCTGTAAAAAATAAAAGAATGACATCATAGAGTTTAACAAACTATTCTGCCTCATTTAATAATCTTTTCTGAACTGCTTGTCAATTTTAACCATATATGGTGTTCCTTTTTTACTTAACTCTCTGTTGAACACTAAGTTGTTTCTAATTTTTGTTGTTAAAATTTTAAAAAAAATGCTGTGATGATCACCTTTATCACTACATTTTTACATACATCTAACAATATTTTCTTATAAACAGTCTTAACATTTGAAATGATAGACCAAAGGGAAAGCACATTTTAAACACTTCGCATATGAATTACTCAATATTCTTTTATGAAGGTTGTACCAATTTACACGACCACAGGTGGACTTGCTAAATACTTGCTTCTGTTACTTTGTTCATCACGACCACAACACTGCTCAAATTATTGTAGTTTCATAACATCTGGTATGAAAAGGTCCTAACTTCTTACTTTCAAATATTCTTTATCCACGTTTCAGTTTTTCAGTTTAGAATCACTCTGTCAAGTAATATTTCCATATTCCACTAGGATTTTATTGGAATGCAGTTGTAGTTTTCATTGTAAAAACATTTTTTCTACATAGACAATACAATTTTGCACCTAAAAGGACTTCATAAATGAATTCTGCCAAGGAAACTAGTACTTTTAATACGAAAGACTATTTCTAGAAGAAACTCACAAATAAAAGTGATTATTCTAAAAAATAAATCCTTAGGACACAGTTAGTATAATAAACAATGATGCATAGTTCATGCATTTTTAAAATATGCAATTACAGAAAACAGTTAGATGCTACTTTAAGAGCAGGATAATGTTTTGGACTAAGGAAGGATCTCCTAACATCTCAAGTTTTCTTAGACAAGAGGTAGGAAAACTTCTAGGGAAGGGAGAGATTGATTTTTATGATAGGAATCTAAAGTGCCAAGGATTGCTAAAAGCATAAAAACAATATTCAGTACATTATTTGGTATGGATTCGAAAGACTTGCGTAAGAAGTGATTCAGAGTATTTTTTTATTGTACGGAGCTAGAGACATCCAGAAAATACAGACTCAAAGAAAAGCAGGAATTACCTACCAGTTTTCAAGGGAAAACTCTTAAAAATAAGGTGGCCAACGGGAAGGTGTTTCTTAAATTCTAAAATTGTAGATCTACACAGAGTCATGGTCCCCGCTGAAAATGCACTGAAGGCTACCATCACCATTTGAAGAAAACGCACATATGCACAGAGGTGATTTAAGATGTGCCATTGAAAAAGCCACCAGGGAGTGTGGGATCAACTACCACAAATATCCTCTAAAAAGCGTTTCTGAGCTCAAAAGAAAGTAAGGGGAATTCCCAGGGAATAAACCAAACGTAGCTGCAAAGTGAATTAGAAAAAACCCATGTTTCATCACGGGCTCTGGGCAGGCTCCGGGTACTGTTTTCCTATCGCGTCCTCAAACCTTCCCCTGGAGGCAACGATTATCCTGGACTCCGTTTACTCAAAGTTCTGCTTGGTTTTGCTAGCAATGATACACTGACATAGTCTTCTGTGACTTGAGCTTTTCGCTTAATGTATTCATAAGAATATGCTTACTGATAACCACTAGGAATAAGAGACACAATTACTTTTCAATTAGTATAAAAGAGAAACAAAATCCAAATCCATCTATGTTTGTAATGTACCTTAAAGCCAAGGCCAGGGAAAAACAGAGCAGCAACCGCATCTTTCTCAATTTTTCTAAATAGCTCCCATTCCCCTCCCTTATGTATTCTTATGTATTGTTTTTTTCAGACAATTGATGGAGCACTTTATGCTGAACGCCTTGAAATGAACCCCAGAGACCCGTTTCCCCAGATTGACCCTGACCAACAATGCGGGCCCCTCAGCTGGCAAGACTGGGGAGGCACAGGATGGTGGTTGGGGTGGAGAGGAGGGTTCCTCCCATGGGGAATGGTGCAGAGCGGTGCAAGTGTGTAAAGTAGGGTCCCCCATAGTCGGAGGGAAGCCAAAATGGAGTCCTGATGTCAGGGAAAAGCACACTGGTCTCCCTGGGAACGGAGGCCCGGCAGTGGGGAGAAATCAGGGCTTGGCCGACCGCCCATCTCGCTCCAGTTATAGAACCAAACACGGACCCTGTCCTTCCGCAGCGGGAGCTGCCCTGTGATGATCTGCAGGGGTGCGGGCTTTGGGCACTGCAGGAAGTGTTTCTCCAGGCTGTTTCTGACACATCTCTCTCTGCATGCCCGTCTCTGCATTTTCGAGCTTGCTGCAGGATCATCTCCATTTTGCAGAAGCCCACAGGTTCTCAGCATCTACTTTGCTCCAGCCACATTTTCAGCATCAGCCGCAACTTCCATGTGTTTGCGAGGCTCAGCGGCTGAGCCTCGAAGTGACAGGTGGTCGTCTGGCTCAGCACCTTTCCGAACAGAGCCCCCACAGCGAACCCCACGTTGGCCTGCAGGTACCCCAGAGTCTTTCCTCTTCCGCCTCAGCTCCTTGGCCAGCTGCCCCATCTCTTTCTCTGTGGCCAGAGATTTTCTGGCAGCGCTGGCGTCCGGAGGCACTGCCGGGGACCATGTAGGGCCCGGTGAGGGTGCCCGTGCCCCCAGACGGGCTTGGGAACCAGGCCCCCATCTCGCCAGCTCCGATCTGAGGTCCAAAGGGCACCATTCCGCCCGGGAATTCGAACGGCAGGGGTGCTGGAGGAAGCCCCCATCCATCAGGACCTGGGCACATCCCCGGCCTGACCCCTGGCAGGACCATCACCTGGTGGGGCACCCCGGGCGCTCAACCAGATTGGGGTGTCAATGTGGCCCCTGCACTGGTCCCCTGGAGCCCGTCCCCACCACTGGCTGCCATGGGAAAGTTTGAGGGCCTGTGTCTCCGGCCATGGACGTAAGACCGCTCCAGAGCAGAGAGTCTGGTAGGAAATGATGGCTCTTGAGGCTTCCGAACAAGCCACCAGCCTTGCCCTGGAGCCTTGTCACCTAGTGGGCTGAGATGGGCAGTGCGGGCGGGAGAAGCTGAGGCCCAGGATGTGTATGGGAAATGGCAGGAAATCTAGATCTTACGGATGATTCCTTGGTCCCCAGGGTTAAGGGAGGGGCCCCCTATCCTGAACTTTACTTCCACCTCGCTCCGAAGTTCGAGTCTCTCTCCTGGGCTCTGCAGCTCCAAGCCATCTGGGATCCCTTAGTCTCTGCCCCCATCCTTTCCCTAAAGGAAGCCTAGGCAATTACTTTCAGTTCTTTAGAAGCCTGGTATCTAATCCCTTTCCACCACAATATCTGAATGACCATTTTTTGGCTCCACAAATACTAGTTAAGTATCTTTATGCTACCCCTTAATTCATTAACTGTCCGCTCCCTGCTATCTTCATGATCACAAGCGCTGCCAAGTCCCTGTGCCCTAAGAAAACAAAGCATCCCTCCCTGAATTTCCAGTGAACATCAGTTTACTGTCAGATTCTGCTCTCCACTCCCACACTTTGTCAGATGCCACTCTCTCACCGGGGGCTAAGTCTCCTGGCTAATTCCAGGCTTGACTCAGCAGTCCTTCCAGGCCTTTGTTCCCCATCCTGCCTCAGCCCCCTGGTCCAGAGTTTCCATGTACACAGAGACCTACGTGTTTCACCTTCCTCCCCTCTGGAGACAGGTCTCTGGGCTGGTCCCACCTGTGGTCCTGTGACACTCTTCACGATACCTTGCTCACCAACATCAGGTTCCCCTCTCCCATTAGAGACCCAAGGATCTTAGAATATTTGTCCCTCCACCACGGTCCCAGCTCTGAGGCCCTGGTTGGAGAAAGCTTAAGGAGGGAGGTGGAAGAGAAGATCAGACCTCAGCTTCCAAGGAGGAGCTCTGGGAAAGGAGAGTGAAGAGTGATCTTGGCTGGACAGTCGCAGCCTTGGACCCGTTCGCTCTCCAACTCAACCACGAGGAAGTTCTATCCTAACTCACATCTACTGATACCGCTCTTGATGAAGTCATCCGTGACCTTCCAACTGTCCAATCTGATGGCCTTTTAAAAGTCTTCATCTTATTAAATTTCTCTACAGTATCTGACAATGCTGACTACTCTTCTAGCACCTCTGTTTTAAATTTCCATGAAACACTAGTAACAGCCAAATCTATATTCTGGCCCTAATTTAATTTCCAGGCTGCAATCCCCACTGACTTCCCAGGTGGCGCTAGTGGTAAAGAACCCTCCTGCCAAGGCAGGAGAGGCAAGAGACAGTAGGTTTGATTCCCTGGGTCGGGAAGATCCCCTGGAGGAGGGCATGGCAACCCACTCCAGTGTTCTTATCTGGAAAACCCCACGGACAGAGAAGCCTGGTGAATGGCAGGGTTGCAAAGAGTCAGACACGACTGAAGAGACTTAACACATGCACGCACACACACAATCTCCATTGCCCTCAATCCAATTCTTTATATGCAGTTCTAAGCCTGCCTCTCCTTCAGGGCTCCTTGAGCTGGTGGATGGCATTGCCACCCACTCAGTCACACAAACTGGAACCCAGGAATTGTTCTCGACCTTTCTCATCCTTAGATATCACGTGGTGGGCCTCCTAAAACAGCTGAACTCTACCATCGCTTCTCTAGCTTCACCCTTACTGTTTTAATTTAGGTCACATAATTCCTGACTTGCAATATCACAGTAATCTTATAGTTGGCTTCTCCTGCATCTCCTTTCAAGTTAATCTTTCATACCTGTGCTTATTTCCCCCAAATCCAACTAAATGAAAAAAAAACCTAATCATGTCATTTTTTTTTTCTCTCTCCCCCCCCCCAAAACCTAGCCCCTTTTCCCCTGATCAACGTGGTGGGGATTCAGATTCCTGAGTATGGAACAGTGTTTTCCCTCTCTTCCTTTCCCAGTCTCGTCCACCACACTCCCCCAAGCTCTCTGCACCCCATCCTACTCCATCCACGCTCAGTGAGCAAACTTCACTTTGTAATAGAGAGGGCAGGCTTTTTGTGGCTATCACGCTTTTCTTCACGCCTCCCCTTCTCTCAGAAACAGCTTCCTGCCTGCCGTTCTCATTCCCTTATATCGTTCACGATTCTGCTCAAATGCCATCTCATCAGAGACGACTTCCCAGACCACCCTTTGTAGAACGGCACCCCTTTCAATCTCTGCTCCCTTTACTAACACACTTTTCTTTTCACACCAGCAAGCATTGCTGCCTAATACATGCTTATTTATCCTTCTGTACATTGTTTGTCTCTCCGCTGCCAAGAGAGCAGGCGCTTTGTCTGGCTCACTGCTGCGTCTACACAGCCCACAGCTGTGCTTGGCTCAGTAAACATTTCCTGAATAAATGAAGCTTGCTGTATTTCCAGTCCATCTTTAAGTCACAGTTTAGAGGACACTTTATGGTGAGGATTTCCCCCAGGCAGAGTTAGTTACTGCTTTTGTGGTCCCCTCCAGGTACTCAATATATGTTCTTTACTATGACATTTATCAGTAATTATGTATTTTCATGTTTCTGACTTTCCGACTAGGTACTTAAGGGTGTACATGTAGGTGTTATAAAGCCTGGAACATAACAGAACCCCAGTTGATACACTGCTCAATAAATGCTTGCTGAGTGAGTGAAGGAATCCTCACTTCCACAATTCTGAGAGTGATGCACATCTAGTTTCAGTTTAACAAGGAGAAACTTGTCCCTGCTGGGTGCCTCTCTGTCCTTTCTCTCCTATACTAGAACAAGGCCCTTATGTAGATGGAGTATTAGTCCTGTGAGGCTAAATTCAAGTCAACACTACAGAAAATGAGGTTGTAGATACAGCCTTGAAGCCATAGGAGAGGGAAAAAGAAGCAAGAAATCAACTGCCATCTCTACAGGCTGTGTATTTGGTTATTTGTTTAATGCCTTTATCTCTGGTGCAATCCTGGCTAGAATGTACGCTGGTGAAGAGCAAGGTCCTTGTCTGGCTGGCTTATTTATAGATTCTCAGCACCTGGAACTGTACCTGGCACAAAGTGGGAAGTCAAGAGATATGTTTAATGTTAAATGGGTCTCTGCAGCATTAACGATGACAAGACTTCCTTAGTTGCCTTGACTTATGTTTCAAGATGATAGTTCATGGAATACAGTTTGCAGTATACAAAATTTCACTGATACCTATTCTTTCCAAGTATATCTACACGCTGTTTTTTTCAAAATTAAAAAGCAACAAGTGTCTGCTAAACACAATGAAAGGCGGAACACAAAGAGAATAAAAGAACAATTATATAAATAAAGACGCACATAGTGAAAGCAGCCCATTTGCGAAAGAAAACCATGGGGAAATAGTTCATAATTTGTCTAAAAACAATAGTTGAATAAAAATGTTTTTAGTGAATTGGAAAAAATGAGTCCAATCTAATTTGAGGAAAGCTTCATTATATTAACTGAGTTAAAACATAGTAGCTACAAACATTTACTAAATTAAAAAGTAAGGCAATATGAACCTGATGGGCTTTTAAATTCACTTGGGTATGCTCAAGGCTTTTTCTTACTTGGTCTTTATCTGCCATTGTGCCTGTCTCCTTGTTTATGCATATGTGCTGCTACAATTAAAAACTCATATTCTTAAAAGAAGTCTTGATGTCTCCTTAAAAGTATATTCAATGTGCTATAGAAAGGGGGTCATCAGGGGGAAAAAGCAGGAGCGTATTTGGTTGGAACAAAAATAGAGATCAGGGAAGGCAGGTGATGGGAATGCCCAAGACAACCAGCCACTGTTTGGGCTGGGGTGCTTGAGAGGCTAATCCATCACCTTCAACAAACACCAAGACCTCTGAGTAAGTGATTAGATTACAATGTAAGAATCAGGCTAGTCTTATCCATGGGGAATTATAAAGCAAGGATAAGAAACACATGGTCCCAGGCCCCATGTATTTATAATCTAAATGGAGGAGAAGAGAAATCGTCAGGAGAGCAGGACAGTTAAAGACTTCCCCAAAGAGAAGTTAACACATTTCTATTGTTAGGATCTTTGGAATGAAGAGAAATTTAAGTTTTA
This sequence comes from Okapia johnstoni, assembly GCA_024291935.2. NCBI lineage: Eukaryota > Metazoa > Chordata > Mammalia > Artiodactyla > Giraffidae > Okapia > Okapia johnstoni. Next base: position 82,206,386 of record CM044316.1, read on the forward strand.
AGTGAAATACACAAAACATCAGTATTTGTGTTTTTAAGTTCCTCTTATCATGTTCCTGCTCAGTCATGTCTCTTTGTGACTCTTTGGACTGTAGCCTGCCAGGCTCTTCTGTCCATGGCATTTTCCAGGCAAGATTACTGGAGCGGGTTGCCCTTTCCTCCTCCAGGGGATCTTCCTGACCCAGGGATTGAACCCGCATCTCCTGTGTCTCCTGCATTGGCAGGCGGGTTCTTTACCCACTAAACAACTGGGGAAGCCCCATTTTAAATAGCTTCTATTCTAAGAGGGCCAAAGCCAACTTCCAAGGTCATTAATGGTAAGAAGCAAAAAAATAAAAAAATAGTGGAGACAAAGCACATCCTTGTAGGTCTCAGTTCACATTTCATCTCTTGAAACCCTTTGCCCATACATTCAGGACCACAGGGAACTCAGCGCTCTCCTCCTTAAACTTGGTGCCTTTCCACTCAGATACACTGGCTGCTTTAAAAAAGTCGGCAGGAGTTTCCTGTCTTAGCTCCCACCCAGGAGATATGGAACCTCCCAAAGGACATTTATTTTGTACCTATGTGCCAAACATATGTGCTAATACATGAGCAATCCACAGCACTCCAGGGATGGTAAGTGCCTAAAAGCACCTGGATGTGAGGGAGGTCTGGATTTGACCAGTGTCATCCTGTTGAGCAGCTGTCTTGTGAACTAGGAAGGTGATCCTTGCTTCGGCATCTCTCCAAATGCATCAGCCCCAGAGCTGCTCATACTCCAGAAGGAGGACAGGCCTTTGCTCAAGAATACGTGAGGAGTTTCATCGCTCTAGCAGAGGCTCCAAAACATACTTCTTGAATGTAATTACACCAACAGAGCACATCAGAAGATCTAAGAATAACGTACAAGTCAGACAGAGAGGGCCAGGCAGACTAGAGGGTGCCAGTTTTATAGTTTTTCCCATTCTGTAGGCATCCTAATAACTGTGCACTGACCAGGCATCAGTGTATAAAGGCACTGTCAGCAGAAGGGCAAGTTTAGGTTCCCAAGAATGACATTAGTCAAGGAGTGAGTGTGTGTGCGCCAAGTCGCTTTAGTCGTGTCCGACCCTGTGACCCCATGGACTGTAGCCCGCCAGGCTCCTCTGTCCATGGGACTCTTCAGGCAATACTGGAGTGGGTTGCCATGCCCTTCTCCAGAGGATCTCCCCAACCCAGGAATTGAACCTGCATCTCTTACCTCTCCTGCACTGGCAGGCAGGTTCTTGACCACTAGCGCCACCTGGAAAGCCCCATTAGTTAAGGAGACAAAAGGCAAAGGCAGGAGACAATATCCAGAGACCAGTCTCTGGGAAGTCCCCCTCTGGACGCAGGAAGTAAAGTCAGACACCCAGGAGAACGAACAGCTGTCCAGTAAGGAGAGACGCCTGCAGAGAGACAGTTACCACCACACATCACAGTTTAGTTCACTGAAACTACCTCAAAGTACACTGAAGCGACTAACCCGTCAATTCTCTATGTGGATTTTCAAGTAGATAACTATGTCAGACAAAGTGAGACACGGGAGATGAGTCAGGCAGTTAAGAAAAACAGATGCGTGAAGGTAAGGCACCCACAGAAAGAACACGAAGCTGTAACAACGTGGAAAAAAGTTAACCACACCCACGTAGTCACTGGAAAGAATCATTTATTCTCTATGAGATAAATTTATTCACTTCATTTATTTACTCTATGAGATAAATTCACAAAACGGGTAATGACAGCACTGTTTTGCAAAGGACAGGATCAAGGGTGAAAGGACAGCAATTTGCGGGTAACGAGATACTTCTACTCTTATAAAACACATAGAGAAAAACTAGAATGCAGTGGGTTGCCAAAGTAGAATTTCCTTGATTTGCTTAATTTCTGATTAAGATGAAGGACTTTTTTGTTGTTGTTGTGTTGCTTCATTCTGTTGCTTTTCTTTTTGTTATTGTAAAAAATAAGTCTGTTGTGATAAAACTGCGGCTTAGAAGTAACGGTTCATGACACAAATATGACACAACCATGCAGTCAGAGACTACAAAGAGATTTAGTGTATGGGGAGGAAAAAAAAAATTCCATTTTATTCTGTAGATCTGTGGTATTCGTGAGCTCTGGACTTCCGTGCTCTAAGAGTATTAAGTATAAAAACCCTGTAGCCCCCTCTGAAGTCTCGAAGAATTTAAAACACTGCAGAAGGCAGGAAGAGCAGCTGAGCTGAGCAGGGCCGAGAGCCGAGGGCGTTGCGGGGATGAGGCAGGGATACTCAAAGACAGCCACAAGCAGGTCAAGTTTCCAGGTTCCTGTTGTGCCGAGAAGAATTTAAACAAACTTTTCAGCTGAGGATGCCACTGTTACAGAAGAAAGGCTTTAAGGATGTTCTTACATTGATTATTCTAGTCAGGGTGCAGCCACCGTCTTCTGCATTCAAATTTGCACTCTGCTTACACTTTTAAGTAAGAGATACACAACTGGTTTAGGGTGTCCCCAGTGACTCAGTGGTGAAGAATCTGCCTGCATTGCAGGAGACGCAGGAGACATGGGTTCTATCCCTGATCGGGAAGATCCCTTGGAGAAGGACATGGCAACCCATTCCAGTATCCTTGTTGGGAAAATCCCATGGACAAAGGAGACTAGTGGGCTATGGTTCATGGTGTACCAGAGGGGTGAACATGACTGAAGCGACTGAGCACACACACAACTTGTTTAGAGAAAATATTTTCTATTACACTGCACAGTAAAATACACCTAATGGAAATGATGGCTTATGAACAATGAAACCAGTAATTCAGGATGTGACAGGGGCTCAGAGAAGTGAACGAGAAGTAGAACAGAATTTGTTTACAGGACGCAACTCTTTTAGGTGCTGTGAGAATTTCTTTTCGTTAAGGAGATTACAAATTGATTGACTTTGGTGCCATTACCATCGTAAGCTCAGGGCCTCTCTGTGAATGTCCCTGAAATCTCTCTAAGAAACCAGAGTGGTAGAATTTCTTATAATTTAAATTCGAGAAAGACTTTCGTCTTTTATGATTGACACAAACGCAGATGAAGCACAAAGAAGACACCAATGAATTTATAGACGCTTCTCATAAGCATGTGTTCTAGGGCAGGTACGGTCTAAAAGGAGGACAGTGTTAAAGAACTGATGGGCTTTCAGGGACACTATAGAATGGAGTACCTGGCAGGGAGGAGAATGCAAGGGAAAGGGTCAGTGTGAAATTTAAATACATTAGAAGGGTGAAGAAATAGGGAGAATGCTGAAGAGTAGGAAAATGGAGGAGTTTAAAGACTGTGCTTGTGTATAGTGTGCTGGGATGGTGAAACACGACCAGAATCAGGACCTAGATAATCTAGGAAATAGAAGGATGGAAGCAGAAGAGCAATAACAGAAAGTTTTAATTCTCAAATACTGGAAAATAAAGAACAATTTTTCTAAAACTATTGTACTTGATTGTTGGATAAAATCATTTCTAATAACAATAGATAGTTCTTGCTTTTGCACAGTATTGTGGGACTACACAGAGGACCAGATAAGCTGAAACTAGGCAAAGTAATCATAATAATCAGTGAAAAAAAAAAACTGTGGTTGTTCCATAATCTTTGAATTTTTTTTTTTTTTTTTTTTTGGTCATAACACTAAAAATCCTCTTCCTGTCAGCTAAAAATCATTAGGGTAGGGGAATAAAAAAGAAAGAGTAAGACATTGTACTTAGTACACTGCATCTCAAAAAACATTAAAACACTGACAATTAAGATACTTTATTTCTTTGTAAAAAACTTACTAAGAGTAGTTTGTAAGTCTGAATAGTGCTTTCTTCCTTGTCATCTAACTTATGATACAATTCAAGCAAATCTTTTCTGTGCCTTGGCAAACTGTCACATCCGAGTGTGGAGCAGCTTCCAACATTTTATCCTTCACTCTTCCAATGTCATGAAATATCTCTGAGGGTTCATTTGATGTGAAGTGTTTCTCTGCCAGTATCACTTCCTCTGGGACATCTTCATCTTTTCGTCACAGTGCTTTCCAACTGCACTTCCAGCATTTTATGTCTCTGCTTCACTTTCATCTCCGTTGGCTGGATCTCTCTTCTGACCATCCGTTTTTGTAAATACAGATAGTGCTACTGTGTATGAACTGAATAACAGATATGCAGTGCTCAGTTAGTGACAGAGTTTTTTAAAAAAGTGATATGACTGGGAATGGACTAGGATGTGCATCTGTTATTTCCATCAATATTTGTATTTAATGCAGTTATTAATAGTTAATAGATTATGGTAACTGAAAGTCGGAACCTTATTTTGGAGGTTTGGTGTTATTTCACTAAACTATGGTAACTGAAATTTGTGTGTATTTGAATCATGCGAAGTGAGGACACCATGTATTCATTGAGTCGTGACTACGTGTCAGGTACTATTTTAACAGTCCTGGAAAGATTATCTTACTTAATTCTGACCATAAGCTGATGAGACTGTACTAGTATGATCTTCACTTTACAGACAGTGTGACTGTAGATCTTCACCCCGATGAGACTGTACTAGTGTGATCTTCACTTTATAGACAGTATGACTTCATTTGGCCATGAAATAGAATTAATTCTCCACACATCTGGGAGAATACAAATTTCTCACAGACATGTTAAATCCAAAGCTCTTCTTCATAAATGCTGACACTACCACTAAAGAATTTTGAAATGACAAATAACACATCCATTTGAAACACAGAGCCAAAGTCAAGGTCTCATAGTAGCAGGGAAGAAAGACAGACACTTTGAAAAGATGCTGTAGGTCTTAGATAGTAGTGGGCTTACCATTTAATAAAGGAGGGTGTCAATGAACCACCTCTGATTAGGAACAAAAAGAATCCCTGCAGTGAGCAAAATGCTTTTTTTGGGGCAAAAGTCATATGCCGCAATCTTTAGAGTCTAGACCCGTGCTGAATACCCATTAAGTACGCAAAAAATCTTTGCAGAATTAAGGAATGAATGTTTACAGTTAGTATCTTAACCCAAGAGAACCAAGAATAACTCATGTTTGAAGTAAGACATGGAATTAGGCTCTAATTTCAGGGGGAAATAAGTAAATCAATAACAAATTAATTGGTAAAAAAAATTAAGTTTGGATTTTCTAAAATTTAAGTTTTGTTGCCTATATTGATTTTGTATGCTTGATAATATTTCTGAAGAAAAGCAAAACCAAATAATGCTGAGGGATTACTACTTCAAAAGAGAAGTGCTGTAAAAATCTAAACTATAATGGTTATGGAAAACTATACTTTTTATTATAAAATTCAACCCACACATCATGTAGTTCCACAAATAGCTTTCCCACATCTGTTTAACCATTTGTATCTGTGGCATTAAATTAACAATGTCTTATTTTAAATTTAACTACTTCTAGAAAGAAAGCAGGAAAGGTGTGGTTCCATTTAGACTCTAAATTTCTTTGAAGACAATTTATTTAAAATAAAAAATGTACTTTGTTCTTTTAAAATGTCTGAAACGAGCTAAAAACAAAAGAATCTGTAAGCCACTATTGATTTTAGAAGGTTATTAGAAAATTTCAATTTATCATCTCTTACACAAGTCTCATTTTTAAAGATCATCACTATAAACAAAGTTTAAAATGAAGTATACGTTTATTTGCTCCAATTTTTAAACAAGTAACTTTTGTAATACTTTAGAAATTAAGAAATCATGTAAAACAACTGAATTTTGTCAAGGGTTGTATCATAAGATTATTTAAAACATGCATAAACTAGCTGGTACATGATGTCTCAATTGGTAGAACATATTAAATACTTGGGGTGAAATATGTATGGTTGAAGGGGACATTATGATAGAGATAATAAGGGTGGAAATACTAGAACCAATTCTCAAAGAATATTTGGACGTCATGTATCAGTTAAATCAGTGTTAATGCCTAAATCTGGAGTCCCTGATCAAATTATCTTTCAAAGATTTTTCATTAAATAGGACTATTTTCCTTTAAAGAAGGACTATAGGAACTATGATGAAACAAAAACATTAAAAAAATATACCCCTGATTTAAAGTGCTGATAACATAGAACATCTTAGGTTTTTTTGACCAATCTCTGGCACCTAACGTTCACTTTGAATTTTCTTTTCAGTAACAGAGAACATTTAATTTTGAAGTTCTGAATCACTACTAGAAAGCAATGTAGTTTCTCTGAAGGGGTGTGTTTGGGGGGGTGGTATTTCTGCCAGGAGACAGGTATTTCTGCCAGGTATTTCTGCTGGTGACTTGATGTCTGTCTGTGACAAGACAGAGCAGGCAGGCAGGAAGGGTGGAGATGGGAGGGACTTATCACGTGGTCGGTCAAAGAGAAGGTGAAGGGCAGCGGACCTGGGAAAAACGCTCAGGTCAGGAAGGGGCAGGCAGAGACGGCGGGCTGGGAGAGATGCGATTCCACAGGCTGAAGATAAAGAGTCTCTGGGTGGGGGAGACTGAAGCCAGGGAGATACAGAAGACAGAAATGATATGCAGACCCAGGGCGACCGTGCGGAGCAGTGACCCAGACAGATGACAGAGGAGAGGAGAAGAGGACAGGACAGACACAGCCAGCCATGGAGGGGCATCAATGCTGAACACACGGTGAAAGGATGGAGACTTCCCGTCTTAGGCACCACTGGTCCCAACCTACTTTTCCAACACCTAGGGGACATAGGACTAAGACCCGAGAGGTACTGTTGCGGGCACTGTAAAAATAGTGTCTCTCACAGATTAACTCACAGCTTACACAGTTTTCAGGTACAGATATAAATGCAAATTATTTGGTTATTTATCCACAAGCATTCCAAAATAATTACTTAAAATCTTTTTTCTTTTAAGGGAAAAGTTAGCTCAGTAAAAGGAGAGTTGTCACCTTTACTGCCAGATTCTTTGATGAATTTTTCACAAATTGGTTCAGAAAGCTGTAAAAAAAACATGGTGACTATTTTTAATTTTTTTTTTTTAAAGTAGATTTCTGGAGTGAGACTACTTATATTCACTGTGATTACTTGAAAACTGAAAAAGCCAAAATCACAGGATAATATTGGACCTGATTGTGTATATATATATATATTTGTACATTTAGATAGACTATTTTAAATGATTCACTAATCAGTTATTTTCTCAAAGTTCTAGATTTCAGCTAATTACAATGAATGATTCACTGAAAACACAAGAATTTCTAGGGTCAAGTTTTAGAACACTCATCCCTAATATTAACTAATAATTACACGGTAGCACAGAACAATGAATAGGGAAACCAACCTATGAATAACAGCTATAAGGCAAATTCTACAGTAAAGAACAAAAACTGCCTGAAAGTGCTATTTAGTTAATGAAAACATCACTTAAAGAATTAGAATGTATATCCTTTGAATAAAAGGAAGCAGAGTGCTAGAATTCTTGAGCAGTACAAGTAGTCAAAAGCGGAACAGTACCATATGTGCTAATATGTCTTGAATCTTAAAGTCAGTTTACAAGTCAAACTATAGATTTTCAATAACCTACTTAATTTGAGCTATGTCTAAAAACATATTAGACAACTCAATGCATCTACACATTCGGAACAACACCACATTCTAGAAACAACTACGGTTGACTTTTCATTGCTGTCTTTAGAAGGAAGTGATTAGTCACTAACAAAGAAAAGACAGAACTCCTTAGTGTCATTTCCTCAAGACGTACTTTCGGCAATAAAGTGAAGTGCATATTTAGCAAATATTCTGTAATTTTAGTCAGTGTAAATAGTCTGGATCATTTAAGCAAAGAAAAATTAGGGTTCCATTAGCAGGCTTTCTGCAGTAGGGAAATGGGGTTTGACATGTTGTTAATGGTCCCCTTCTACAGCTAGAATAAGACAGGATCATCTAAATACAGTAAGTCTTCAAGTTTAATTCTGATCTCTTAAGACATCTACTATGCTTCTTTCCCCCTCACCCTTTACTTCTTCTTCCCTTTTTACCATTTATACTGTTGCCTTTCTAAATTTTGAGGTCCCTAGGTTTACATCTACTGGTCTAAGAAAGCTGAAATAATAGATCAAGGCTACCTCAAGGCATGACAAGGGTGAGAACAAATGAGAAGGAGACAAGTTTGTGGAGGGGTACATGGGCAAGAATCAGACATCTAGACCACAGTTTTCATGAATCTGCGTTCAGGCATTTCCTTAACGGTAGGTGGTAAAAAGCTTTCCATTCTGTGTGCCTGGCACAAAAGGCTCACAGGTATGTGAAAATACTGATCCTTTCACCCTTCAGGGGTGAGGTTGGTCAGGAGGATGACCGTCTGTCAACCCCCAGAATGCCATACAGATGTTACACCTTTCTGTATGCACTGCTTAAGGAAGAGTGGGATAACTTTAATAACTTCCTGATAAGTGTGCTTTATGGTTAACCTTAGAGGACTGGGAAAGGGACCTGATGAGAAGGTCAGGCTTTCAAGAACTCAGAACAAGAGACTGCTGTGAGGGTATACGAGCAATGATTTCAGAGCTAAGTAGATACCCCAAAGTCTAGGAAAAGGATCTCTAAAGTTATTAAATAGACAGGAAAATATGCACTGTCTTTATCAGTGAGGAATGGTAGAAGATCAGGACTGGAAGGAATGTCCTAGAAGTGTCATCTTCTCAAAGAGGCCGTGCCTGGCCACCTTCCTAACAATTCAAATCTTCCCCTCCACGTACACACACTGCGGGTCTTTTCTTGTTCTTTTCTATTCCTCCTACCAACGATCACCATTTAACATATATGTGTGTGCTTGGTCACTCAGCTGTGTCCAACTCTTTGCGACCCCATGGACTGCAGCCCGCCAGGCTCCTCTGTCCGTGGAATTCTCCAGGCAAAAGTACTGGAGTGGGTTGTCATTTCCTTCTCCAGGGGATCTTCCCGACCCAGGGATGGAACCTGTGTCTCCTGTACTGGCAGGCAGATTCTTTACCATTGTGCCACCTGGGAAGCCCATCTAATATATATATACTCTCTCTATTTATCCTTTTATTACTGTCTGTCTTTCCTATTAGAATGTACGCTCCATGTCAGGACTATTATCTACTGTAATTCACTGCTGTGTCCCTGGCACCTGGAGCGATGCTTGGTCTGCGGTGAATTCTTGATGAATGAATCATGGGGATGGAAAGTAGGTGCCCACAGAGGCAGGAGGGGAGCACGCTCAGAGGGAGCTGCAAGTACGCAGGCTTGGGCAGCAGTATTTTCTTACGCTGAGGTCCAGTTAGAACCACCTGGCAAAGAGTGGCCTGTCAGTCATGGGCCAGCTGAAGCAAGAGAACTCAGGTTCAGCTGAGAACTTCAGGCCAGCTGAAGGTGAGAACTCAGGAGATACCGTGCTCTGTAACCCTGTCTGCTTTCAAACATTTATGCTTTGCTTTCCTTTCACCTGGAAGAAGGTCTCCTCATGCACAGTCAAAAATTATATTAGCTATTTTTGGTAAGCAACACACCATATAAGGTCATTTCTAATTTCATCTTTTACTGCTACCTTAGTTTCTTTTAGCTTTGTTTCCTGATTTCTGTGTGCTACTGAATATTTGTCTTTTTGACTATTAATCTTCCTTTGGATTGCTTCATTATATTTTCTATCTTTTTGTGACTATGGTTTCGTGACCCTTATCAATGTCACAGAGAACACAGGAAAACATGAATAACTAAGTTATTTGCTGTTTAAAAATAAGAATGGAGACAGGAGAATGGAAGGGAAAATATTTCTGCAAATGCTTTTTCCATTCCTACAGGAATAAAATAATCAATTGTTTTTAAATAAATGACAACCTTGAATTCTAAAGTGACTAATGAAAATATATAGCTATATTACATTTTCACAGTACCTTCCTCTTAAAGAACTTAAACTATCCCTCCAGATGTTAAGAAATTGTCATTGTAACATTTCATAATATTTATATATGATAATTGAGGCAGATATTTGCTGTTGTCATTTTATAACAAACATAAACAACTAAGATGCGGGCTACACAATAAACATATATCCTGTAAACTGTTTCTTTGAATAACAATGTTTCCAATGGGCTTATTTTTACTAGTAAGAAATACTATTAATATAAAAGAGTGGGGGAACCAGTCGCTTGGCATGAATTCAAGATCCCTCAAATATCCACCATTCACTACATGTTATAATAACTGAAAAGTTAGACTTTACTTTAAGTATAAGATATACTATTGCCAATTCTTAAGTGTAGAGTTGTTAAGTACATTTGCTTTCAAAAGGAAAATAAAAACAATATAACTGTACTGAAAATAATTATCAGTGATATTTTAAGTACAATTAAAAAATTTTACTGTACCTGTTTTTAAAATATATATGCACAGGTAAACAGAATTCATAAAATGGAGCTACTTTGAACATTAAGTCTATTTTTTGGGTAAAAGGAAACATATTTAGTAATAAAGGGAAAAATATAATATTAAATGAGTATGTATTTTTACAGGTAATTTCATTGCTTTGATCATGAAACTTCTAGCCAAAAGATGAAAAGCATATTGTTATAAAACTTCATAAGTTAGAAATATGGGGGATTTCTAAAGGCTTCATTAAATTGAATGGATAGCCTGGACATCCATCATTAACTTGTGGTCAGTACACATTGAAAACTTCAAATAATCTTACCATTCTAAAGTACAGTAATAGGATTATTAATCGGAGAATTTCAAGTGTTTCAAAGGTGCTTAAACAACATTTGCCATTTTTACTTATCACCTCCACTATCATTATCTTAATTAAGTAGGTCATAAAGCAATTTCACCGTTTCTTGCCCATACCTGATTTCCCCCTCAAGCTCCCTGATACTTCGGGAAATGACATTTTGATTATCTCAGTTGCTTTTCACTGGAGCTTATCATCGCCTTCCCCCTCCCCACAGCTTCCATATTCGACCCATTTATCATCAAGGAGTGTAGATTCTTCCCGAATCATCGCTCTCCTATCTCCTCTGTTCCCACTGCCACTGCTTCAGTTCACACCATCAACCGTGTACACTGGCTTTATTGTCACATCCTGCCGAGTCTATTGCTGCTGGCTTCTTGCTCCTATCTTTTATTCACTTACTAAATTAGTCTTCTTTAAAATTCCACTTTTATCATGTCATAATAATGTTGATCATGTCATAAAAATGTTCAACATTTTTTAAGGATTCTTTGAGTAAAACTGCTGATTTTGACAGAAAATCCATTCAGCTTTTGTAAGTAGGTATGGAAAATGATGGGGGTATTGGCCCTAACTCTTCTCTCATTTGATGCAACCTAATGTTGATGCCTGGTCTTCCTAGATGGGGAAACAGTGGAAACAGTGTCAGACTATTTTTTTGGGCTCCAAGATCACTGCAGATGGTGACTGCAGCCATGAAATTAAAAGACGTTCACTCCTTGGAAGGAAAGTTATGACCAACCTAGACAGCATATTAAAAAGCAGAGACATTACTTTGCCAACAAAGGTCCGTCTTGTCAAGGCTATGGTTTTTCCAGTAGTCATGTATGGATGTGAGAGTTGAACTATAAAGAAAGCTGAGTGCCGAAGAATTGATGCTTTTGAACTGTGGTATTGGAGAAGACTCTTGAGAGTCCCTTGGACTGCAAGGAGATCCAACCAGTCCATCCTAAAGGAGATCAGTCCTGGGTGTTCATTGGAAGGACTGATGTTGAAGCTGAAACCCCAATCCTTTGGCCACCTGATATGAAGAGCTGACTCATTGGAAAAGACCCTGATGCTGGGAAAGATTGAGGGCAGGAGGAGAAGGGGACGACAGAGGATGAGATGGTTGGATGGCATCACCGACTCAATGGACGTGAGTTTGGGTAAACTCTGGGAGTTGGTGATGGACAGGGAAGCCTGGCGTGCTGCAGTCCATGGGATCGCAAAGAGTCGGACATGACTGAGTGACTGAACTGACCTTCCCAGATGGCTCAGTAGTAAGGAATCTGCCTGCCAATGCAGGAGATGTGGGTTCAGTCCCTGGGTAGGAAGGATCCCTGGAGGAAGAAATTGCAACCCCCTCTAGTACTCTTATCTTGAGAATCCCATGGACAGAGGAGCCTGGTGGACTGCAGTCCATGAGGTCGCAGAGTCAGACATGACTGAGCACACATGCAGTGTTGATGCCAGGTTCAAAAGCAGCAGAGGGCCTGGAAATAGATTTTTTTAAAAACCCTTTTTGGGGTTGGGGGGAAAGACAGTCATCAAACTATCTGCTATGTCCTGGGGACATAGCAGGATATTATACTATCTGCATAGCTGGAGACACTGCTATGTCCCCAGCTTCCAGAACAGTACCTGGAACATACGTGCTCAATGAATTTGAGGAATAAATGGATACAGGTGCTTCCAACTATCTGAAAGTAGGGTAACTCCTGTGAAACCCTTCATAAGTCCAAATGATGTAAAGTGAAGAAGTGACTACCTTAGGGCACATTTTGCTAATGGGTGCCCCAAAATAATTTGAGATAAGGCACAGATGCTCACAGGCACAGTTCACAACTATGGCAACATGATGCTGGGGTTCGGAGTATAGTTCCCAGGGAAGGACCTTGGTGATCTCACTCTTGAAGCTCAGGATACTTGCTGCCTCTATGATGGCCCTGTGAAAACAAATGCTGTATGCTCTTTTTTGCCTTCACCTGAAAGCAAAAATCCTCTTTAGCTTTCTTTCTGTTACTGAAAACAGGTACTAACGCGGGTCTTTTGTAAAAGTGAAGAGGCATAAAGGAAGCTTTCAAAAAATGGGCGATAACTGTAAATGCTGCGGTGTGTATGTGAAATCACCTTCTGATTTAAGTTACATTTGTTGGAATAAAAACCCACAAGAAATAGAAGGTTATGGAAAGCAGCAAGCTCTGTTCTAAGAAAAATTTGATCAGAGAAGAGCTGAACAGTATAAGCTTAAGTATAAGCTCAGACAAGAGCTGACGACTTAGTATAAGATCCAGTGAGCGTGATAAAGAGGAAATCTATCTCTGGTAAATTGTACAGCAAAGTTTAATGAGGTAGTGGAGGAGCAGGGGTTGGAATGAATTGTCTTTACAGAGCTCTAGAGTGCCTTTTTTGAAAGAGTTGCTCTTAAACCCTAATGTATCAGAGAAGCAAAGCTTGAGGCTCAAAAAACGTTGAGGTTTCTTTCCACTTAGTCTTGAACGACCAGCAAAGTTGAAGTTAAGCCTGTTGTGCTATCTACTGCTGTGGAACAAATCACCCCCCAGATTCACGGTTTATGACAATAACACAAGTTTATCAGTCCCAGCCTCTGCTGGGCCTGGATCTGAGGGTGCCTTAGGTGGACGCCTGGCTCAGGGTTTCTCGCAAGGCCACAGTGAGAGTGCTGGCTGAGGCTGGTGTCATCTCAAGGCGTGGATACTCTTCCAGGGTCACTCACGTGGCTGTTGGCAGACTTTAGATCTGTGCTGGCTCTCGGCCAGAGACATGGATTCTGTGCCATGTGGGCCTCTGCGTGAGCGCTCACAACGTGGCAGCTGGCTTCCATCAGGAGAAGCAGGCAAGAGGATGAGAAAGGGCCTGAGGTTTGCCAACAGTCACAGGTCTTACCACGTTCCCCATTATCCTTAAGCAGCGGGCTGGAGAGAATGCCGGGATGACTTTTTGAACACTCAGTTACGGGCCCTGTGATGTTTCTGATATCGTATTTATGAATGAGGAGCAGAACTGGAGCTGGCTTCTTTCTTCATTACCCTTGGTGTCTACTAGCAAAACTATTGCTTCCCATTCCCATGACTGTAGGCTCTGTTGGTCTAAAGGTTGCATAGGGAGGAATGCTTCCATAAGGTATCACAACAATGACTCCACTGAACTGAAAGTGAAATTGCTATCTTATACCACTGGATGAACAAGCAATGGAGAGTGCTACCATATTGGCTCGGGTGACTAATCCTGATTACTAAGGAAAAGCTGAGTTGCTGCTACACAACGGCAGTAAATAGGAGTATGTCTGCAACGAAGGAAATCCTCTAGGACACCTGTTAATATTGAATACTGTCTGTGATTATGTCAACAGAAAACTACAGTAATGTAACTCCTGCAGAACTGCTAATGGCTCACACCCTTCAGGAATGAAGATACAGGGCATCCCATTGGGCAAGAAATCATGACCAATTGAGGTGCTTGCTAAAAACAAAGAGAATATGGAATGAGGTAGTTATACATATCTGCTACACGACCAGTTGCAAAAAATGAAGAATGTAATGGTTATGAGCATTTCCTCCCTATTTTGATATGAATATATATAGGAAATATTTTTTGTTTACTTCTCTCTTATTTCCTATCATCTCATGTAAGAGACAGTAATAGCAATGTCAATAGTAATTAGCTTTATCTCTCAGTATTAAATTACAGGATATCAAAGATGAGAATGAGCATCAACCAAGGACAAAAAAAGGGCACTGTATCCTCTCTTTTAGTGCATATTCAGTTGTACCTAAGATAGCTATATCATGTTAGGTGGAAGCAAGACTACTTTAATGTCTTTGTTTGGAGAGTGTCTGGTTTAAGGAGATGTATATGAGTGCCAAGGAGGCAAGCAGTGAACTGTGGAGGTTCTGCAGTGAGGCACTTTGGCTTGGTTGAACTACGATTCCCAGAGTTCCTTTTCAAACTGTACATCTCTGTTTAGGCTGGTACAAAAGGGAGACTTCTGTTGGAAATTTGGGGGGTTACAGTGAAGCGGCAGCCATTTCAAGCTCACACAGACTGTTTATCTGCTGCTTCACTTGGTGGCACAAGGCAGTGGTTAGCTTCATGACAAAGGGCACTGGCTTCTATAGGAATCCACACCACCACGGACAGAAGCCACAAGAACTGGCATGGATTGAAGTCCATCCCTGGGGGCTCCAGCCCATGGTTATGGGTTCCAGCTCATTCCTGCTCTTCACCCCTTTATACAACATCTTCCCTTAACAAGTGTAGACTCAGTAGACTCAGCTCTAGTATCACAAGTAAAGCTGACATTCTTCTAGATACTGCCCAGTCAGATCTGATCCAGTGCTAGGTCAAACCTCTGTAACAAATCCTTTACTGTCTACAGCCTATCCTCATTATTTGCGGATTCTGTATTTCTGAATCCACCTACTTATTAAAATTTATTTGTAATCAAGACTCATGGTGTTTTGTTATTTGTGGACATGCACATGTGGAAAGTGGTAAAAAAACATTTGAGTTGCTCAGCTAAGGTCAAACAAGGCCATGCTTTGAATTCTTGATCCAGTTTTGTACTGTAAACAATTATCCTTTTTGCAGTCTATTTAGTGCCTTGTTTTTCACATTGCTTGTGTTCTTGCTGATGATTTTGTTCTCTGAAATGGTGTCCGAGTATCATGCTGAAGTGTTAAGACAGTGATGTATCTTATGGAGAAAGTAAGTCCTATTCAGGCATGAGTTAGTACCGTGGACTATGAGTTCAAAGTTAGTGAGTCTGCTATATATTAAATAAGGCGTCTTCAAATAGAAACACTCATAAAACAAAGTTATATACATTGACCAGGTGATGAAAATGTTGTGACCAGAAGCTTCCAAACCTAACCCTGCATTTTCCTTAGGAGTAATGATTCAGTATTCACTGATTCAGGGTTCTCAGAGACTTCACAAAACATAACCACTGATAATAAAGAGAATATATTGTAATTAATGTGCACGTGCACACACACACACAGACACACACAGACACACACAGACACACACACACACACACACACACACACACACACACACACACACACACACACACACACACACCCTGTAGCATATATATCTCTTCCTAGTCTGTTTCTCTGACTGAACCCTGAATGATAGACCTGGAAAGTTTAGTTATAATAATAGTGAAGCTCAGTTCAAGTTTAGGTATTAATGATGGTAAAATTTAGTTATCATAAGAGTTCTTTACCTAGTAACTGAACTGTTCTCCAAATTATTTCCTTCAAATACATAAACATGTATATAACTTTAAGGGCTTTGTGATTAGCTATCTCCTATGGTTGTTACATGGAGCAGTTCAAGAGGAGAAGAGGGCGGCAGAGGATTAGATGGTTAGACAGCATCACTGACTCAATGGACATCATTCTGAGCTAACTCCAGGAGACAGTAAAGGACAGGGAAGCCTGGTGTGCTGCAGTTCATGGGGTTGCAAAGAGTCGGACATGACTTAGCGACTGAACAACAACATGTTCAAAACTTCTGCTCATTCTCTGGCACCTATGACCAGCAAACCCATTTCTGTTCTGTATCATAATCAGACACTACTGCTCACTTTGTGTGTATCATAAAAACTGTGAAAGCCCAAACCAGAAAGCAATGAAAAATGTCACTCTTTCTTCTGACCTAGAGATGAAGGACTAAAGTACAAACCTTTCAGGCTGGAAGTCAATGTCGATCTTAAATTGTCTGGAGCCCACTTGCTGCCTTGGGGGCTCATCCCACCACCTCTTTTCTTTCAGTGGACAGGCTGGTCTTGCCTGTTCCTAGCTCCCCATGAAATGGACATCTTCTGATTCATCCAGCCCTTCCTGCTTCATTGCTATTTTCTTTTATCCAGAGTATCAGCCTGCACGTCTCCCTATAAACCAAGTCCTATCTAACACAACAGGTCCAACCAAAAGCTTTTACATGAAAAACGCCTCTAGACACTAGGCCATAGCAATCTCTCTTCTCTGAACTCACAGACTGAACTCCCTACTGGATCACTGAGTTGGTAATTAATCAGAGACAAATACTCTTGAGATGCTGTATGGCTATCCAGTCCTTGTTTTAATTAAGTTTTAATTGTACATCTTGTCTCCCTAAGCTTCAACAGCAACTGTCTATATTACTCTCAAGTTGTTTTTCATCCATTCTTCTTCACTGAGTTTGTTGGTAAGCATCTTCAACCACTTAATGCATTTTTGGTAGTGGGTCCACCCCATGCCATATGTTACCAATAATTCATTCGGATTCAAGGCAGAACAATATGCTTAAATCACAAAATAGAATACCACATTTAATTAGCATATTTTTCTACCTTAAAAGCATTCTATACATCTCTCATCAAAGACATACCTGCTGAGACTCGGGGACAGTCAGGCAGCATGGACTCCACTGATGTGTCTAATGGTTCTGAGCTAGAGACCCAATTACAACAGTTCTGCAATGTAATAGAGACAATGTTATGTTGAAACACAATTTAAGGCAAGACCAACTTGTTAGGCTACAGAGATTAATCTATCCAATACAATCAACCATTATAATTGTACTCTACCTCTATATACCATAAGAAATTCTCTTACGTAAACAGTCAGTAATTATTCATGATTAAGATGACTGTGGAAAAAAGTTTATCTTCTACAATTTAGCAAATTATCTGTCCTGATATTAAGAAGACATGTAACGTTCTGTGAACCATGATGCAATATACTTATAAAAGAAGTCTAGTATTTTAATTAAAGGAAACTGAAAAAGGTATCTAGTTTTAGTTTTTAGATGAAAATAAATATTAATTTGAACATGTAAAAAACAGCATTATTTTAAAACTATATTCTTTGTCTCTGTAATACTAGAGGAAAGAAATTTTGCAACTAATCCTCAAAATGGCCCATATAAATATAAAATCTTTTAATTTTTACTTCAATCTGGTTCAGTGAAGGCTGTATCAAACAGATCAAAAGAAACACAATCTGGTGAACTGTAGCTCTGTGTCTGAGGACACAAAGCCTTCAATATTAAAGATAAAACTCTAAGATGATGATTTACAACTTAGATGAAATAAAAATAATCTATATTCCTTCTATACATTTTAAGTGTATATTTGAAGTCTGGGGGCTTCCCAGGTAGTACAGTGGTAAAGATTCTACCTGCCAATGCAGGAGACATGGGTTCAGTCGCTGGGTTGGGAAGATCCCTGGAGAAGGAAATGACAGCCCACTCCAGTATTTTTGCCTGGAAAATTCCATGGACAGAGGAGGCTGGTGGTTTATAATCCATGGGGTCGCAAAGAGTCAGATATGACTGAGCACTCATGCACACAACATTTGACGTATGGCTTAAAAATGTGATTAACCTTATATGGCTTTAAAAAAATTTCCAACACACACACACACACACACACAATGAATTTCCAGGCAGATTTTATTTTAAAAGAAATTATCCTATCAATCATGTTGGAAAAAATCGCTGATTGCTCTTCTCGTAAACAAGCATGTATTGTGTATATTTAGATGCTTGCTGTCCTGGCTGTGCACCATGGAATCCATCCTCACTGTGGAAAGATCTTTGACTGGTAGATCAAGTGTCTTATTGTATTTCCTTAATTCATTCTGTCTGGAAGAAGATGTCAGCTGTGTTGCAGTGAGGAGAGAATTTCAAAGGCCCCAGTCCCCACCAATAAAGGCCGAGGAATGGCTTTTGAATAGATTTGTCAAGGCAACCCTACTGTTCTGGGACCAGAGAGAGCAGGAATAACATAAAGGAAGGGTTGCTGTATGAGATTAGAAAGTGAAGTTCACAAAGCATGGCAGATTTTTGTAAGAAACAGTAGATCAAGGAAACTACCGAACTGTGTGGAGAAAAAAACATGAAAACAAACACAACATCTAGTAATGTTCTTAAATGTTTTCTTTCTTTTTACACTTAAAATGGAAAAAATATTACTATTTGCATGTATTACAAAAGCTTGATGGTTTAAAGTGGATATGTATTCTATAATTTGCACTCCTAATCTTAATTAGCAGCTGAATGCAAAATTATACAATGTAAAGGATAAGAAATTATAAAAGAAATAGGGTCTTAGAAGATAGTTCATCCATTTGAAATAAGTAAAATTAATATTACTATTGATAGAATAGCACATGAGAGAGTTTTAGATAATGCAGAAGATTAGCACACAATTAGCCAGCTTTTATATACAATGTGACACTTGCTTGTAAGAAATAAGTATTCTCCAAAGCAGTGTCAAGATATGTAAATGGATGATTTGTTTTATCATTCATCACAACCCGTAATAAATTCAAAAATCATGACTTCTATAGGTACTAAAAATAGCCTTGAAGTGATCCTGGGAGATAGCTTTATTGAAGAATGACTTTCTCTTTCCTCTCTTTTTCTTAATTCTTAAACAATTTAGTCTTTTCAATGACAGCAATTAGCTCTACCAACAGATAGGCAGCGATTAGGTATATATTTTAATTATTATTCATCCTAGAGGTACCTCCAAATCTGATGAAAGTCAGCTATCACCCAGGTGATATGTCAGTCTTAATACTGTTCACTTACACTTCACATATGTAAGTATTATAGGCTATTTTCAGTATTAATAATAGTAATGGTACATTGTAGCATGCAGTTGAGTAATCATTTTCTAAGTTGCTGTCACTGACTTTAAAATCCACAAAATGGATTTTATCCAGGTCACCTGTAAACTCAAAATATTTAAAGCAAAATACAGGTTACCATTTCATGATTCTGAAATTTCAGTTTTTATCTAGGCAAATGTTTAGTGATTTCTCATAAAATCAGGATAGAAAATAAATACCCTCTAGATAAAGTAAGTATGTCCAAAAGTTCTCTGCAATGACAAAGTACTGGTACAGGATTGTAACGATTTGATACCATAAGTTGATGTACATGTGATTAAATAATTGCTAAAGCATGGTATGGCTGATGTTAATTTCTTATAATATCAGGAAGGTAAATATAAATAAAAAAGAAATTTCAGCTATATATCTGCAATGGGAATCAAGGAAATGATGAGCTGAAAGGTGTTTGAATACTGGGAGTGTGTTCAATAAAAGTGTGAAAGTGTTAGTCGCTCAGCCATGTCTGACTCTTTGCGACCCCGTGGGCTGTCCATGGAATTCTCCAGGCAAGAATACTGGGGTGGGTAACCATTCCCTTCTCCAGGAGATCTTCCCAACCCGGGGATCAAACCCGGGTCTCCTGTATTGCAGGCAGATTCTTTACTGTCTTGGAGAAGGAAATGGCAACCCACTCCAGTACTCTTGCCTAGAAAATTCCATGGACGGAGAAGCCTGGTAGGCTACAGTCCACGGGGTCGCAAAGAGTCGGACACGACTGAGCGACTTCACTTCACTTCTTTACTGTCTGGGCCACCTGGAATGAGTCCTTGTACACTCTCAGATTCACAAGCCCTTTGGAAATATGAAAAGCTTTCTTAGCCTAAGGTGGACCATGACTAGCCCCTGGGTTTCTCCTAGCTCCAAGGGTCTGTAAAGCACTATTTCAGCTTTTTATTTCTCCCCCTGCTGGCAGCAGTGAGCCATCCATTTAAGAAAGGCATACACTGATCACGTCTTTCTTATAATGAAACAGTATCAATGATAAATAGCTGGTGGGAAAAGTAGGTATCGGGGAATAATAACCTGACAGATCATGACCTTATTCAGCCAAAGTTCCTACTATATGTTATATGCATACATATAGTCCACAGAAAGCCAAAAAAAGGGGGGGGGGGGTCGGGAAGGGCTTCCAAAAAAGTAATTGTTTTTCTGAAGGGTTTTCTATTATTATTTCAACCATGTCTGGTTTTCTCTATTCCCTCTAAATGTTCTGCCTCCAGAAAGGGAGCTTGGGGGTGGGAGGTGATATAAGTTGGTGGGGGCTCCAGATATAAAAGGCTCACACTCATTCATCTCAGCACTGAAAAAAAAATCATCTCACCTCTCTCATCCATTCTCGAATCGTTTTGCCAGCTTCTTGATGCCACACATTGTGAACAGAGTCTGTCAACGCCACAGCAGTCACCTTACTTTTCACATCTGCTTCTCGTTGAATCATCTGTTTTTAAAAAGGAAAATAAAATATTGGCCATAATTGTTTTCCCTACTGGGTACAAACTTAGTCATAGGTGATAATATAATTAAAAATGAAAAAGAAAGATGCATTTCTTGCTCAAAGTTACTCTTTTCTACGCTGAACACATGTCCTATTCTTGTTGAGAGATGAGAAAAGATGTAATATATATATATTTTTTAAAGATAATGCCACTTAAGACTTAGAACTACGCAGCTCTATTATTTTCCATGTGGTTTGACAATTCAAGGATTAAAGGGATCACAGGGGAAACAGGAGGAATCCCTGAGGGCTTCTATGACAAGTTTCTTCCACCACTTCCTATTTCAGTGCTTCAGGGAAGTTAGTACCAGGGGTTCACTCTCAGCAACTCAGGACTAACTTCTGCTAATTTTCAGTAGATGATACATCAGTAAAGAAAGATATCTTGCTTTGATTTCTCCATTTTAACTAGCCGGCTCTTCACCATGGCCTCATAATTCCTCGGTGTTTTAAATGCCCACAAAGATCTTTCTCTTCGTATTATCAATGTCATTTTGTTTTGTGTTTTTTTATGCAGAAAAATGATTATACTTTGACTTCTTTTTATAGAATGTTATTTCTATAAAATTAAATGATTCTGAAGCTTTAAAAAGAGCCACTTGGTTTGAAGAAATGGAAGATTTCATCAGAGGTCTGCAAGATAAAAATACCTGAGAAATATTTAATAACAGTTCTAGATTAAAAGAATCATAAACATTCTAACTCAGCTAACACCACTAACTAATTTGACACAACAAATATAAGAAAGCTTAATAAAAAATTAGTTACAATACAGTATCTAATAGCCTCCAATTTCATAGCCATGCTCTCACTCTTTCTTTGCATCAAATGTCTTTTCTCCCTCTAAAAAAGAGCAATTTCTCTATCATGTGCTATTAATTTATTGTCTATCAAAAATAAATTACTAGATTAAAAAAGGAAGAATTCTGAATGGTGATGAGAGCTCACACAGAAAACAGTGCAAGCCATGCTTCTAATACCAAATGATGCCTGTTGGCATTTTGAATTAAAAATCTCTCTCGCTCTCTCTTAAACTCCTTTAAACTCTACATATGCAGATCCCCTTTCACTGAACAGGACCTAATGGGAATCTAATTCACTGTTAATGCTACCTCAGCAGCATTTCTGCACCTTAAATCTTTGTGTCTTCTGGTTTCTGCTTATGTAATGTGCAAATCTTAAAATCAATGCTGTTTATCAACATGATAATAGTACTGCAACATTCACCTGACAATACCAATAATATTTTTAAAAGCATAAAATAATACTCTAATTCAGGACTTCATATTCATGATTAAATAGTGTGCTACCTGCTTCTACATTTTAAAAATAAGATTCTCACAATGGCACTAGAATACAGAAATTTAAACCGACATCAGACAATAAAACCCCTAGTTCCGCAACAGTGAATCCACCTGGCTTATAGAGAACTTATATGTCCTTATTCTCATTTTCTACACAGAAACATTTTTAGACATGGAGAGCGATTGTTGCCGAAGTTACAAAATAAGAACACTGTGGTCTCCTGGTATTCTAAGAATATGTCTGCATTCAAAAATATTTGTGCTCAATTTTCTTTTGGTTGTTGCTAACACATGCTGACTTAAATTAAAGGTGGTAGTGTCTGAAGACATTAGCTATCGAGGGCGATTTGTGAAATGATATACAGTTAAGAGTTGAAAAGGCTGAGGATTTAGTGCAAAAGTAGAAGGTCTGAGGATTAAAATTTTACAAACCTGGAAAAATATACAGTTGACAGATTAACTACTTGGGGGGGGGCACTTTGGTCTGTTTGTTCATCTGGCTGACATTTCACACAAAGGGAGGTGATGATGTATAACTTTTCTTCACGTCTCATCAAATCACAGTGTGATCCAGTGTGACCCTCCCTTACGCTGTTTCAGTTCTTTAAAAGCACTTCAAAAGCACTTTCATATTATATTACTGGAGGAGGGGAATGGTCAGATTTCAGAGGCTCTGAATCAAGAGCTGTTTACAAATGAACTCAGTCACAAAACTTTTCAAATATTTGACTGTAAAGGATGAGGAGATTTGTAAAGTGGTAAAAATCTTAACAGTTTAGTTTTTCTGATGATTCTCCTGAACTGTACAGGTTGATCCCAGTAACATTCTACCCACAAATAAATCTCCATAGAGAGATTTATTCTCTCTATGGCCTTGCTGCAACGGGCAGTGCTGACCTACTTGCAGCTGCCGTTTCTGTCCAAAGTCTCTGTGTCTTGCATTTGTTGGGGAGGTTTCTAGCCCCCATTCGCTCACTGGGAATGAGCACTGATGGGAAATACTGGAGAATGGCAGTACTGGCTGGGGGCAGACTGAACACAGGAACCAAGACTGTGTAAGAGACAGACCTTAGAAGCAACATAGCTAAAGCAAGGAATGGGTGGAGGCATAGACAGATACGAAGACAACTTCTTTAACAGTCCATAATAGGAGACTGTGATGGTGTGGAAAACCCAGAAATCTGAAAGGAAAGAAGCCAAGTGACCGAAGTCCTACTGTATGTCAATCTAAGGTAGAGATGTGCTTTTTATTAGGATCCAAGGATAAGGACATGTTTGAAATTCTCTGCAAAGTTCTACCTGTACATGACATGAACATTTTTCTGGGAGAGGATGCTCAGCTTTCATTAGATTCTTAAAGGGATCTTAATTTCTAAAAATGGTAACAGCTCATAATCCCAACACCAATATTTCAAAAAAGAAAGATGTCATTATTTTTTGTTGTTGTTATAATGTCTTAAGTATGGCAGTATAGTTCAACAGGACATGAACTGTGAACTTCCACATGTTCAAGCTGGATTTAGAAAAGGCAGAGAAACCAGAGATCAAATTGCCAACATCTGCTGGATCATCGAAAAAGCAAGAGAGTTCCAGAAAAACATCTACTTCTGTTTTATTGACTATGCCAAAGCCTTTGTGTGGATCACAACAAACTGTGGAAAATTCTGAAAGAGATGGGAATACCAGACCACCTGACTTGCCTCTTGAGCAATCTGTATGCAGGTCAGGAAGCAACAGTTAGAACTGGACATGGAACAACAGACTGGTTCCAAATCAGGGAAAGGAGTACGTCAAGGCTGTATATTGTCACTCTGATTATTTAACTTATATGCAGAGTACATCATGAGAAACGCTGGGCTGGATGAAGCACAAGCTGGAATCAAGATTGCTGGGAGAAATATCAATAAACTCAGACATGCAGATAACACCACCCTTATGGCAGAAAGCAAAGAACTAAAGAGCCTCTTAATGAGAGTGAAAGAGGAGAGTGAAAAAGTTGGCTTAAAACTCAACATTCAGAAAGCTAAGTTCATGGCATCCGGTCCCACCACTTCATGGCAAATAGTTGGAGAAATAATGGAAACAGTGAGAGACTTTATTTTTTTTGGCTCCAAAATCACTGCAGATGGTGACTGCAGCCATGAAATTAAAAAACGCTTACTCCTTGGAAGAAAAGTTATGGCCAACCTAGACTGCATATTAAAAAGCAGAGACATTACTTTGCCAACAAAAGTCAAAGCTATGGTTTTTCTAGTAGTCATGTATGGATGTGAGAGTTGGACTATAAAGAAAGCTGAATGCTGAAGAATTGATGCTTTTGAACTGTGGTGTTGGAGAAGACTCTTGAAAGTCCCTTGGACTGCAAGGAGATCCAACCAGTCCATCCTAAAGGAGATCAGTCCTGGGTGTTCATTGGAAGGTCTGATGTTGATGCTGAAACTCCAACACTTTGGCCACCTGATGCGAAGAACTGACTCATTTGAAAAAACCCTGATGCTGGGAAAGATTGAAGGTGGGAGGAGAAGAGGGCAACAGAGGATGAGATGGTTGGATGGCATCACCGATTCAATGGACATGAGTTTGAGTAAACTCTGGGAGCTGGTGATGGACAGGGAGGCTTGCTGTGCTGCTGTTTATGGGGTCGCAAAGAGTCGGACACGACTGAGTGACTGAACTAAGTGATGGCAGTGTAGTATCAAAAGTTGAATAAAAGTAAAAAAAAATTGATAACCCAGACATATTATCCTAAAGTTCATGGCATATTAGGTTATGTGTGGCAAAGTTACAATTAAAATATTGCTTGCTTTTATTTGTGTGTATAATATTTCTAAGTAGCACTTACTAAATTTCAAAATGAATACTCTTACTTCATTCTGAAACAGTACTGAAATAAATGTATAATTTATATCATTTCCCCCATTTTTGAGGAGGAAACTGAAGCTGAGAAATTGGTTAATGGCCACACAGATATGACTCTGTGTCTGGGGCCATGTAAAATGACACAACTCTCACTTGACCATGACTGCATGTCTTCTGTTCTTTCATTTGTATCACATGGGTCTATTTCTCTGTAATATATTATTATATTCTTACATAAACTCATTTGATTAATTCCTTTTTCATTGACTTGGACATTTAAAAGAATGGTTAAAAAAATTCAAATCCATATCAGTAAAGAATATTGAAATTCTAAAAATGATGCTAAGAGAGAAATCAGCCATGAGCAACATCAGATTATCAATAACATTAAAAATTATTACTATAGTTCTACAATAAATGATGTCTAGGATAACAGGGAAACTAAATATTTCTATAAATCATATTGATGATTTGAGAATTAGTACATAATATTTGATGCTGTCACCTGATATTTTTGCTTCCCCTTAATTCTACTTATTCCATTTATTCTATTTTTTTGTTATAATGTCCTTTCACCTTGTCTTATACACAATTAATCTGTACTTTCCTTCATTGGACTGCATGTTACCAGTCTGACAAGATTAACCCAGTAAATAGCAAGTACTTTGAACAGTAAAAACATATACCATTTGTATGCAGGCTTACCTTATTATTAAAATTTTCGATGTGCTTCAAATTCAGAGAAAAAAATACCAATTATTTTTTTTCCTTCCAGAGTTAAGAGTAAGATTTTAAACATTAAGTAATTGTAACAAGATAAGACAGCTTACTGAGTGCAGGAGTATTTGGTTAGATGGAGACCAGAGCACCAGAAGGTGGCACGGGAGGGCCAGGATAGAGCAGCAGAGACCTTTGCCCCCTCCATGCACACAAGGTCCTTTCACAGGGCTGCCAGTAGCTCTCCCCAGGAATCAGGTAGGCCTTTTCTGCCCACCTAACTTCCGTCACTATGCTTTCTCCAAGGCCCTCCAGTGAGGTACCTGCTTACTACCTCCACAAGTACCTGGCCCAATCCAAATACTTCATGTCACCCTGAAAGTTCCTTAATTCCCTTTTTGTACCTACAAACTGTTAACTTTTCCGTGGGTTTCATTTCTTCCAGAACTCCATCATGGACTACTTTTAGTAAAGGAAAACTTAGAGTCTTTTCAGTTCAGTTCAGTAGCTCAGTTGTGTCCGACTTTGCGATCCCACGAACCATAGCACGCCAGGCCTCCCTGTCCATCACCAACTCCCGGAGCCTACCCAAACTCATGTCCATTGAGTTGGTGATGCCATGCAGCCATCTCATCCTCTATCGTCCCCTTCTACTTCCCTCAATCTTTCCCAGCATCAGGATCTTTTCCAATGAGTCAACTCTTCGCATCAGGTGGCCAAAGTATTGGAGTTTCAGCTTCAGCATCAGTCCTTCCAATGAACCCCCAGGACTGATTTCCTTTCTATGAAGACCTTTTAGAACTAACTGGAGTAACAAAGAGTCTTTTATTTCCCCTAAATTAAATGAAAAAGTTGCTCTCTTTGTCTTCACTGAGAAGATACGATTTTGAAGGCAGGGAAATGTTGACGTTATAAGGATGCTCTGCCATGAAATCTGTGGGGGCAGTTTCATGTCTCTCCTCCAGGGTCTTGGATTTTGGGAGTTATAAATCCAAATCAGTACTAGATTCAATACTCCCCACCTGAAGAAGAAATGAACTCTGAATTGGGTTGTCTTCACCCTAACCTAAAGGAGAAATAGATAATTTTATTCTCCCACATGTGTGACCCAGCAGCCACAGCACTAAGAATAAATATGTCTTATATTTTAAAGTCCAAGAGGACCTCCTGAAAGAGCCAATGTGGCTTTGGAGCAGGGAGGAATATATGCGCATTCAGGCCCATATTTATATTTGCATGCTTAATACATTTTAAACATGTTTTTGAGGGAAATATTTTAAAGTCTTTCATCAGCAAAAGCCATTACTTTCTTTTTAAATTCTGACATGTGTTACACATATGTACTATGAGGGTTACAGCATGTGAATCACTTGTACAGGAAAGAACATTATCAAAGAAAATCAAATAACGCGTGTTTCCTTCAGATTAAGATCTGACACTACTGTACATTTATAAATCTGAGGATCATTACTACTGTATGAGCATGAATGAATCATCACTCTGGTTAATAGCACAGTTGAAGTTTGAGACGTCTTTTAAAAAAAGATATATATATATATATATGTACATAAATAGATCAGCTCCCTCTAGAGCTCCTCAAGTTCAGTTGTTTCCAAGTTTGGAAAGGACCTTTTCACATTCTCAGTGCAGACGGTAATTACACTCGGTGCTTCTGCTTGAGTGACGTCTTCACGAGTGCCTCCCATCTTTTTTTCTCCCTGTAGGTCTCCTCGTGTGTCTACTACCCTTTGTGTTATCAGGCCTGCTCAGTCAAAAACGTGCCCAGGGCCAAGATGACTAATCAGCCGACACTGGGTTTGGCAGAGTCTTTCTGTTAATGTCTTCCTGAAGAGTCTATTGTACAGGTTGATCCCAGTAACATTCTACCCACAAATATCTATGCTGCAACATAAAAACCTTGGTTCTGTCACCCAAGGCTTTTGAAGTACCTTTACTCATTGTAATGAAATACACACACACTTTGGTAGATGAAATAAGAAGACTAAATTGCCCAGCAGGAAATTCAGACGAGCATGACACTCAGCTCTCACTGTTTTTGCTTTTCCTTTAAAAGTAGACACTTTCAAGTAAGCAGTCTTCATAAAGAGTGTGGTGGTTAGGTTCAAGGATGATGGAGTCAGATTCTCTGGGTTCAAATCCCCACTCTGCCACTTCTGGTAGTAACACCTTGAGTGAATTATTTCAACTTTTTCCATGTCTCTCTTTTATCCCATGTAAAAGGAAGATAATAAGTAAGCTAAGTCGCAGAGTTAAGGTGAGATGCCATCAACTAAATATAAAGCAACTAGCAGAGGACCTGGCACACAGTACACAATTATCGTACATGATCCCACAAAAACACATAATGCAAACTACTCCATATGTGTAAACTAGTGTGTTCTCTTTTCTCAATGTAGAAGGTAACAGAAGCTTGACAGCATTATTTTTTAAAGAGCCATTGAATCCATAAAGGAAAAAAATTATGAAGGGCTGCATTTTCCTTAGAGTTTGTGGTTCAATAATTCTAAAACCACCTGGCTGAATA
Source organism: Okapia johnstoni (assembly GCA_024291935.2). Classification (NCBI taxonomy): domain Eukaryota; kingdom Metazoa; phylum Chordata; class Mammalia; order Artiodactyla; family Giraffidae; genus Okapia; species Okapia johnstoni. The sequence goes on from CM044316.1 coordinate 82,234,669, forward strand.
GAACGAGCTGATTATTGTGTCTGTTTAAAATCCTGTAATCAGAATACTAGACCAGTAATAGCACCAGGCACTTGAAAATTAAAACAGAATTGTTGAAGTCATACTGTGGCAACCTCACTTTCTGGGAACCAGTGAACCCTTTCAGAATTACTGGACTGGCAACAAAGCATGGAGCCATGGCTTAGCAGTGCCAAGCTGGCGGAGAGAGTCTTTTTACTGCTGTTTTTTACATAGAAGGGAGTGTATCTGACTATGTTTTTATAAAGATAATCACAGAGATATAAAGTATGTCCAGAGGAAGGCAGTATAGCGTTATAGTTAGAAGCATGCACAGGCTCTTGAATATGATGTCCTTAAATTTTTAGTCTTGGTTAATTGTTATAAGAATACAAAAATGGGAATAATAAAATTATTATTAATCACAACTAATCACTATAACAATAACAAAAGTGGGTATCACTTCATAGAGTGGCTGAAGGATAAATGTGATAAAGCAGATACACAATCAATACTGTCAGCTACTATTATTACCTTGCCATTCATTTTAAATTTCAAAAATGTATCCTTCCTTTTAGATATGGTATCTGTGTACACCTCAGTGACATCAACATTTGTGCTGAGGAGGTAGTTAACAAGTGTCATACAATGACTACACCCACCTGCATAAAGTGGGTGTAGTCTAGTTTCACCTACATTACATAAAGTGATTTGGACTTGCTTAAATGCTTTTAAAGTAAATAAGCAGGTATAAATGGGATAACCATACATTTCAGATGGCCCAGGACAGTACCGCTTTACGCCTTCTGACCTGGTTAATTATTAATAGTGTCTCCTTTCACTGTTAAAAGTGTTTGGGTTTGGACAGTAAATTATATGACCATGGTATGTATAATGTTAGTTGCTCAGCCCTGATGTATGTGCGTATGTATCATACAGAAGTTAAAGATCACTCTAGCAAATGAGTAAATCTTTGTGCTCAATACTTAGCCATTTGAGGATGTACCTAAACCTAGAGAGTTATCATGAGAAAAAAAAAAAAAAAAAAACAAGCCTGCAGTTAAACACACAAGAAATATTTCCCAAAGTTCTTCAATTCAAAACTTAGGGGCAAACCTGAGCGCGGTGCGGCCCCTCGCAGATGGACATGCAGTCTTACACCCTGGGTAGGTAAACGGGGCCAGCTGGAGCTCCACGGTAGCCACAGGATAAGACAACATTCCCTCTTCCTGTGCTTTGAAGCCCTCGCTTCAATTCTTACAACCTTTGTCTAGTTTCAGGAAGGAAAAAGGCTCTCTGCAGGCAAGAACCCCAAGGGACAGGGTGTGTAAACTGAAACTTCTTGGGTCACGTGCATTTATGAAGATAAGTCTCCAGCCACTAGTTAGGGAATGGCAAGTTATGATTTATTATTGCAGGCGGCCAGAGGAGAGCAGCGATCACTTCCTTTTCCTTTCCTGCCTAGACTGTGCTGTCACGTGCAGACCCCTTCAACAACAAAAAGGCATGTGGAAGGCAGGTTGAGAAGGGGAAAACAAAACAAAACACATATTAAGTGACTGACAATCTGGGAAAAGGGAAGGAGAACCAGTGCCTTACAAAAACACACGATGTGAGGGGAAAAAAAAAGCAACGGTATGAGAAACTTACTTTACTAATCAAGAAAACAGCAAGCTAGTTGTAAGAAAAAAAAATAAAAGAGGTCACAGATTAAAAAAACGGTGTAAGGGTTCATCAAGATGACTTATTTGATTAAATGTTGTATTATGCAATCTTAGAAGACTGACCATTAAGTCAGCAAGATATAATAAAACACAGATTTTAAAACTATGAAGAATATATAGAAAGTGGATATATTATAAATGTATAAGTGAGGACTAAAAACACTGTCAGTCCAAAAAATTAAGGCAGGCTTAGCAAAGGACATGTTTAAATAGTGACAATACATGGTTTTAAATGGAAAAATGAGAAAACTTTTTAAAACGTTATAAATGTACTACATACTAAGGAATGTTTCTGATGCAACTAAGTAGCAGGTTCACAATATTCAGTTTAAAAATCACTTATAGACTTTGGCAATTGTCATACACTAGAAATACTTTGGTGTATATACATGTGTGTATTTATATGGATTTGGCAGGGGCAGGCAAATATTCCCATATATATGGGAATATACATGACCCATATATTCAGCTGGGAGAATTAATATACTGAAATTTTTAAAGAATAGCATTTACTTTAAGTCTGGGAAAAAGAAACACAAAGAGATATGATTTCTTGCCACAAAGATGTATAGTAGATAATCAGAGTGCAGAAGATCATGTTATTTTGCAAATTTCTCTTAAAAAGCCTTTACGTTAGGGGTGAGGTGACGGATATGTTGATTGGCTCGGTTGTGGTTGAATATTTCACAATGTATACAGATGCTGGAGTCACCAGGTTGTATACCTTAAAAATACACAAAATTTAATTGTCAATTATACTTCACTACCTTTGGAGGAAAAAAAAACACTTTTATTGAATTTGCACATAGATGCTTGGTGTATTTGAAATTTCATTAAAGTTTTCAAAGTTATTCTATAAATTTAACAATATTTTTATAAAAATTTCAGATTCCAATTATCTGTGTTATTTTCAATGTATTTTAAAGGCTGTATACTCTGCCACCTACCACAAACGGGGGGGGGGTGATATTCTAATTTATCAACCTTTCTAGGTAATAGATTATTACCATTAGGTTGATTTTTGACCTTTGGGAAGAACTCACAATTTAGGAAGGAAGTCAGATTCCGATAAATTCTGTAGAGACTCAATATTTCGAGTGTTTATAGTATATGGATTATCTTATTAGAACAATTTCTTTTTAAGCAGATTGGTAGTTGATTATGAACCTGTTTTATAGATGAGGAAATCGGTGCTTTTAGAGAAAGTGACTTGCCCATATTCACACACTTAGTATGTGGCTCAGCCAGACCTATTAATTCTAAATCCTGTGTATTTATACCATGACTATCTGTACATAATACCCTACATTTCTCCATCTTAAACACTTACACTGGTAAAGACTCGCTCACTATCTTTCGTTCCCACTGAAATGTAGGCTCCAAGGGGGAAGGATCATATTTTCCAGGCCAACACCACATCTCTTTCTCTACACAGTGACTGGCACATAGTATTTGCTCAAAAATTATCTGTGGAATGAATGGAGGTGCTGTTTACAGAAATGGAATAGATCAGGGAAAGTGATGCTTAGGAAGCTAGAGCAATGTCTGATTTGGCGTATTTAGAACGAGAGAATAGGCTGGGCTTCCCTGTGGCTCAGACGGTTAAGAATCTGCCTGCACTGCAGGAGACCCGGGTTCAATCCCTGGGTCAGGAAGATCCCCTGGAGAAGGAAATGGCAACCCATTCCAGTATTCTTGTCTGGAGAGTTCCATGGACAGAGGAGCCTGGTGGGCCACCATTAATGGGGTTGCAAAGAGTCAGACATGACTGAGCGACTAACACAGATTAACACAGATGGGTTCCCCAGGGACAGACTCTGAGATTGAATTTAGCATGCAGGGTGTTACAAAGGAGTGCCCTGGGGATCAGCATCTGGGGAAGGGAGGGGAACAAAGCAAGAATGGCAGAGAAGTTAAGGTAAGATGCAGGTCCCAGATAACCTTGCACAACCCCCAGGGAGCTCTGGACCTAGAAAGAGTCATCCCAAATTGTGTCTTAGACGGCTGGGCCCTTAATCTCCCACACCGTTCTCTCTCTGAATATATGTCTCACAGCAGCCATGACAATGCCTGATGAACCTGACAGCTGAAGACTGTCTGCTGAGAGCACTCCCAGGATGTAGGGCAACAAGTTCTTTATTGAAGGAGTTGCTGGGCAGTATGTCACAATGTCCACCTCAGGCCAGAACTGAAATTAAGCACTAGCCTTGTCCATTCAAATCTAGATCATTTTTTCCAAAATGCTGAGCACTCTACTGTTGTATCTGTGTACTCAAGCTCACATTATGATTTAACTGATACCTATGAGATCAAGTAATTTTACCTTAGATTTTAGGTCTGACAATTGAATGCTGTACTATCTAGCCCATCAAACTTTACATTATCCCTAAACTATAAAGGGAAAAACACAAAATTAAAAGACAGAAAAGCACTGACTAGTGAAAAGCATAAAGAAATCAAATTACAAATTTTAAAAGGCATCCTTTAAATTTATCAGGGAATAATTTGATTTTCTGAATTTCAAATGAAATGTATATGTCAGATAAAGCAAGGTACACTTGTGATTTCAAGTCTGAGCAGAGTTACAAAACAATTCCAAACTTCAAACAAAGCATGTATCATCACTATTTAATGTCTGCCATTATAAACCCACACCTAGGAATGTTGGAAGGAAAGAGCAAAGTGATCACGGACTGAAAGATTTCATTGTAAAAGTAGCTAGGTTAGCTCTTTAGATCTCAGCCTTTATTTTCTGTGATAAAAGGAAAATAAACACTGAGTTATATAAATCTGGGGACTAGAGACATTTGTGATTTTGATTCTTTTCCAGATATTACTTACTCTATGCCTTCAGACATTTTTGAGTTTTGGCCTCTAGAAATTCAGGATAATCTTCATTTGACCATATTTCTTCAGTTGCAGGTACAGGTTTACATAGAAATGATGTGGCACTGGTCTAATTTGCATGTATTGGGGGAGTTTTACTTTTAGATTCTAGTACAGGCATTGACTCTGTGATATATTAATATTATACTAAAGTAAGACCACCAAAACATTTTTAAAAGAGAATGTGTTAAGCAGTTTTGGGTTATCAGACTTTGCTAAATATTGGGGAAGAGGTGAAGTCCATTTTTAAATGGGAAAGTGACATCATTGTGACAAATGTAAGTCATGGGCTTCCTACATGGTTTCAAACTATTTGAACAAGGATGTCCAGGTGGCTATTCTACCTAGAATAGAATGCTAAATACCTGGAACCTGTGCACTTGCTTGAACAACTGAACACTGTTACTGGAATAAATTTCTATTCAACTAATTACTTATAAAGGCTGTTTCAGTGTACATCATACTGATCAAAAAATGTAGGACAATCCTTTAAGTTAGAATTTTAAAATATGATTCTGACTATGTTGGAGTCGTTTTTTTTTTTTTATGAAAGTACATCTCACATTTCTGAAAAGATAAGAGTCTGTGGATGTAAAAGGTTTGAAATATGCTCAGTTGACACATGACTTTTAAAGATTGCCTTTACTGCACAAAACCATATACACATTGGGTGGAAGAAAGCATGGGGTTTGAATGAAAGTAGCTAGTTACCTCTATGTCTGTGGCTGTACCTTAATTTCACAGATAGAAAACACGTACATATACTACACGTAGTAAAAGAGCACTTCTGAGTTCATGTACTAGGGAACCATAAACAGTCACTACGCTCTAAGCCTCCCCTATCAATATCCACTGTAATAGCAAACGCTAGAGGAGCGCTTCAGATCACTAACAGGAAGAGGAGAACCCTGAAACCCATCATTTAGACATCTGATGACAGCTCAGAGGCAAGATGGCACTGAAAAATTTACACTGGGGAAGGGTTTATGTGCGAACGAAGGAGAATTAGTCTCTGGGCTTTTTTTTTTTTTTTTCTTCAGATTTCATTTTCCTTCATGTGTCTGTTCATTAGCATTTCTTTCAAGGCTATTCCACCAGTTGAGTCAATGATTCAGGGTTTATATTTGACTAACATTAAATATTGCCTTAGCTTCATGACTATGAAATAATTCCAACAGAAAGAATCTCAAATCAATATACTTAGGCAGCACGGTACCGGATGTTTAATAAGCATCAGTATTTATTATGGCAGGAAGCAGAATTTTTGTTACATGACACCTTTTGTTAAGTAGCCAATTTACCCAATGCGAAATCCCACAAAATGGCAAAGATATAAAAAAGAGTCAGTAGTTCACTAACTTAGAAAGTCAATTTTATGTCACTGTTTCAATCGGGTTAATTACTTCACTTACATTTTTGGGATTTTAAAGCGGTGCCAGAGAGGTGACAGACTGACAGCACTGCAGCGCGGAGTCCTTACACTATTTTCCTGAGTGCTAATAATATAAAAGGCAATGTACGACACAGAGTTACGCGTAGGTTTTATCTAGTGAGATTACAGACGAAACAGACATGGTATGGAGATAGGAAAGCAGCAGAGATGCTTTCAGCGAGACGACTGAAGGAGGGGGTGAAAGGGAAACGGTAAAGTGGTAGATACTTAGACGTTGTTCTTCTAAGGCGCATGTGCGTGAAGGAGCAGAGGTCAAACATCTACAAAATATCAATACGTCTGAAGGGAGGAGAGTCAGTGCCATTCAAAGTAAGTTATAAGAAGAAACCTTGGGTGAAAAAGACATGAAGGGACTCCTTGTGGGGAAGGTTATCATGATCACAAGTATAATAAGAGAGGCGGGGAGGAGGAGAGACTATCACAGAGCGGAAAAAAAAAAGACAATGAACAGGAACGCGGAACAAATGCTGCCTTTCCATAGTTCTGATCCTAACCTACTTTCACAGGAACCCAACCTGCCACTCCTTACTGTGGGTGTCATGATGAAATCTACCATACTACTTTCTGTCACTAAGTTGTCAGAAGAAAGCAAAGCTTCCCTAAGTCTGTCTCTTCCCACACAACCACCAGCATAAACTATGATCTATTAGTCCTTTTCCTCCTCAAGACAGACAGGACGAGAAACTCACTGCTGAAATTTCCTAGCCCTTGAATTAAATACACCTAGAAGTTAATCTGGTATTGCATGTGCTCAGTTGCCAAGTCATGTCCAATTCTTTAGGACCCCATGGACTGTAGCCCGCCAGGTTCCTCTGTCCACAGAATTTTCCAGGCAAGAATACTGCAGTGGGTTGCCATTTCCTCTTCCAGTGGATCTTTCCTGACCCTGGACTCGAACCTGTGTCTCCTGCATCTCCTTCACTGGCAGGCAGGTTCTTTACCACTGAGCCACCTAGAGAGCCCCAATCTGACATCGATGGCACTTTTTATTGTCTGTGGGAGTGGATGAGTTAGGCCCTAATGCCTTTAAACTTGCATTCTGATAGTCATGAACACAATGCAATTCTCTCTCTGATGATCTTTTACCTGAAAGAATGTACACATAGCATCATGTTTACTGAACCCTGTTGAAACAGCAATTACTACTGGTGTGACTCTACCTATAACACAGAAGAAAAGAATGAAAAGTTGTCCACGACATTAGAAACTGTCTAGTCCAGCTCTTTTTCATACAGATGAAAAAACAGGTAGAATGACTTAGGTGGCACGTCTAGTTTCAACAGACACGGGATAACCCCAGCTGTAACTCCCAAGTCCCACAACTGATGATAGATAGTCCTTCTTTACCCGCCACCACTGCCTACACAAAAGCACACGTGCCATTAGCTCCTGATGGTGAGTCCCAGCGCTGTGCTTCCTTGTAATACTACAGGCTCCAAAATGGCACGCCGTCCACACGAGTTTTGGGGCTGACAGGCCGCCAAGGAGATTTGTACACATAAACGGCTTTAATTCTGTGGGCTAAATGGTGGTTGTTTTGTTCTTTTTTCTGATCAATTTGGCAGGTAAAGTCAGTCAAACTTGTTTCTTCATGTAGACACTGCCTTACTATGGAAATGAATGTGGAAACATTCATCTTTGTCAGAAATTATGTCAAATTATTCAAATTTATTGGTGAATTACAGCAAACATCCCAGCTGATGAACATCTCAGTCACATGTTTTTTCAGAGAACACTTATGGTTCTAAAAAGATAAGATTACAATGAGCCTTCCCACTCTGCAGCAAAGATGTTTGGAGAGGAGATGGGGTCTGTTATTAAAGATAGCAGTTTTTTAAGATCATAAAATGTTCCGAAGATGTCCAGCACTGTAAGTAGGAAAACGTATTCCTTTAAATAGTATCGCTATTGTTTTCTCCTCTCTTCGTTATGGTCTTTTCAAGATCCTCAGGAAGCTGTCTCTAAGACTCTTTCTGTCAGCTTCCACCTTTTCTACAGACACACTGCAGCCTTCACATTAGCACTGCTTCTCTGGCTTGAGGTAATAAACGATTAGCTACAGCACAGTGGTGTGAGTTCATGTTCTTCTTTGCCGTACTACACCCGGCCAATGTCTCAAAAATTAATGCAAGTATATCAGGATCTGAAATTAACTTTTTATAGCCAAAAGCAACGTCCTGCTAGGAGGAGAAAAACCTATTATAAATGGGCTGGCCTCTGATTGCTTGTAGATGGTGAGTACCAGGAAAATAACATTTCAAATTATACAATGTTGAATATAAAAAAGCTGCCCCATATTGATTAATCAGTGTTTTGTTTATGAACTGATAAGGTCTAACTAGGTAGAACCTATTCTTTGTAAGTGACAGATATATTACGAAAGATCAGACATGAACCTAAATTAGCTAATGCGCTTATGATGCTATATACAAATAATTATAAAAAGAAAAATACTTGAATGAAAGATAAAGCCAATACTTCTCTCTGAACCATGTATTAACTCTGAAAGTTTTTTCCTAAAAAATTACATAAAACTAGTCACATTTAATTTAAGTGTACACATTATTCAATTAACACTATCAAAAAATTAGTTTGGAAAGAAAAAAAAATCAGACTAGGATAAAGCAACTATCCATTTCTCTTTACAGCATTTTAAATAATTTCTCTTTAAAATGCTCATTTAGTATAAGCCAATTTGGGGTGCTATAATGCAAGGGTATTTTACAAATTTTATTAAAAACTGCCCAAGTGTTTATGTTCAGCTGTTTACCAGTGACCAAGTTTCACTATGCTAGCAATATTTTTTGTTCCTTTTTGGTTAGGATGCAAAACATATGCCATGAAAACACTAAAATCTGTAAAAATACTTTATTCTAAATACTCATGTTAAAGATCAGTATCTTTAGCTAATAAAAACAAGGCATGATTTAACTGCATATTTTCATGTGTATAACATCTGGTTACAACTCTACAGGAGACGAATAACAAATTTCACCAGCTCTCTTACAGATCTGATTAATTAGGAGAACAGGCAAAAACATTTTTCTATATTCTTTCTATAGGCTATTGATTGCTTTCCACTTTTGCAGGGGATGTAAGGAAGAAGAGAGTTTTACTTTAAAAAAAAACATAAAGTCACCACTATTCTTAGAGATTCTAGGTAGTTCTGTAGTTTGAAACATGAGTATTTAAGTCTAGAGTGGATGTTAAGATTCTTAAAAATGAAGAGAATATTTATATTTTTAAGTAGATCAAAATATATTGCCAATTGAAAAAGTTTAGTTAATTATGTTATCACTTTATTATCAGCTAGTAACCACAGCTCTAATCTATAAATATAGTTATGAATGGTAGCATATCCAGTTTTCCTCTACTCATTTGTAAGTGTTGAAACAGAAGATTAAATACACTCTTTAAAATAGTTTGGAAGAACTGCAGGCCACTTTTGAATTAAGAACATGCCTGATAATTACAAATAGGATCACTGGGATTTATATAAGCAAAAAGGTACATATTATTGCTATCTGTGGTCTTTATTCCTATGCTTTGCTTATCTTTCTCTTGACCTTTATCCAAATGAATCACACTAACTCTCGAATGCTTTCTCTCACTTGATTTCTAAAGCTGTTCATCACACTTGCTGGCTAGAAGCACAGCTGGCAAGGGATCTAAACCTCATCTCTGGGCAAACTTGCCCTTCTGGTTTTGCCAAGAATGACATTTCCAATGGAAAAGAAAAAAAAAGTTACTGTATGGGATACTGGATACTGTATTTGTTTGTGAGAACCAATAGCTCCACCCTCTTTGTCAGCACTGCATATAGGCATTAGAAATAAAACCAAAATAACAAAGAATTAAAGAGCCTAGAGTTCTCTAAATTCAATTGTTAATTAAAGTAGGAGCCCAGAAATCAGCTGAGTATTTTTACTCATTTCCTGAAGAAAGAGGCAACGGAGGATAAGCAGTGCCCCCTAGTGTCAATAACCATAGACAATAAAAGCTAAAAGAAAAGTTGCTAATGTTAACTGAACTAAAATTATTAAAAATATATGCACGTAATAAATTATAAATCCATCGTTATTCAAATTTTACAATTTACATGTATATAAAGTCATACCATATAATCATTTATTTAATACTGATTTGCTCAGGAATGCATGCTCACAGGAGCGCGTGCACACGCACGCACACACGCGCGCACACACACACTGTACGCAGACTGACATGGCCAAGATGTCTTTAATGTTCCAAGCAGCTCAGAAAAAATATTCCACCCAGCACAGCAGGCCATGCATGAAGCGGGTGTCAGCAAGCCCAGCAGAATCACTCACTGTGAAGACGTCTAATAGGAACTGCTGAATACACAATACAGGCTGCATGGCCTGAATGGCTAGAATGGAGTGGCCAGGACAGAGTCCGAAGGTTTCAAATCCATCCGAAATTATAATTAAACCTGTAGTGGGTATTCAGACATTTTTCTCTTTTTTTTTGTAATAAGAAGCTAGCATAACTAGCCTATATGAGAGAGAGAGATTTCGAAAGCACTGCAACTTTTTACTGTGCAATCTCTGAATATTGGATCCTAAGTTTTAAATACAAATAAATAAAATACACAACCGTCTTTAGAAGAAAACGCAACCTACGAAATTCAAATATTAAAAAAATATGACATAGATTTTATGGCATTTCAGTTTTGGGAAATTTTTCTGATATAATCTATAAGAAAACTTAAAAGTTGTACTAAGACCAATGAGGTATCTATACAGTGACATTTGTGACAAAAAGGTAAAGTAAGCTTCTTATTTTATTAAATACTGTCTAGGTCACTAATTTACTAACAGCAATTTTTGTCACAGAACTCATAAATGGAGACCAAAAAAAGGAAAAAGAAAGCACCCATATAAATAAAAATGATAAACAAGAAAGAGTAAAAACCTAAGAAGACTAGGTTATATGTCTCAAATAAACTAATAGGAAACAAATTAATAGAAAACCTATTGCATAATTTCATTTGAATAAAAGCACAAGGCAAAAGAAAAGTTCCAAGCTATTTAAAAAATGCATTTATATAGAAAACTGTTAGCTACTTTCCACATAAACCAATAATGCATACACTACTAGGTTTGCATTTTAAAAAGCAAGGAACACAATTAGGCTTTAATGAAAAGATTCCAATGTGCATTTAAATTGCTTCATCTTTAAAATGAGGAAGATGTAAATGCAGTTGTTTATCAGGCATAAACTCAATGTCCGAATGATAAGCACAGATAGGTATTTAGGACTTCAACAAAAACTTCTGGTTAAAACGGAAGCTGACACTTCAGCTGTTTAAATTTAGTTAAAAATTAGTTATAAAACGTCCACTACCAAGTTTTTCTAAAAGTTTAACTTTGGCAGGACTGTTAAAATTTTAAGTGATTAAAGAACAACGATAACTTTCTTGGGTAACATTAACAAGTATACAAATGCAGATGGGCATATTTATGTCCGTGTTAATTGTATTAATATCTATTTTGTTACATCAAAAAGTACAAGTTACTTCTCAGAAAAATTTCCACAAGAAATGAAACTTTATCCTTTATCAGTAAAAATAGGTACCTGCTTAGATAGGTGATAGTGAAAAACCAAAGTTGCATGTCTAATTTTGAGGGGAGAGGCCTGATTTTTAATTTGGCAGAACACTTGCAGAATACGCTACCGCAATTGACACTAAACATCAAGTAATTTCCTGTAAGTCTTCAACAGGTAAAAACATTGTTTTAGGAAGTTGTGTTCTTTTACCTCTTTTACAAGTTTTTGTTTTCAGGGATACTTACAGTTTTATCCTTAATTCAACTCTGGGATATCTGGTGGTTGTTACTGATGTAGATATAAAGTGATATGAGATTTTCAACCCCATCCCAGAGCTCACCTATATTACTTGCCAAAAGACCCAAGAAAAAGAGAGATAAGTTCTAAAGATTAAGAAATAACAGAATCCTGTTAAGAAAAGCTTTCATTTCAGGAGATAAAAATTAAGAATTTTTAGGCTTCACCCAGCACATTTCTATATGTGTTGATTTTGGGGATATCTGAACAAATGTCCAGGGCCAAATTTTTCTTGTTATAGAAAAAGGAAAAGGTAAGTAGGTCTATGCCTGTTGCATGAAAAAGATGCTGGATTAGAAGCGGAAAGACAGTAAAGCTAATTCATACACACACCGATAGAAATAGTGATTAGGAGCCATTATTATTCCCACGAGTTTAAAAAAATGAAAAAAGGTCTGCAATTCATATACTCTACTATCAGCATTAATATGCCCATGATTGCATTTGATTCCTTTACAGAATATCTCAGATAAGAGTTTAGAAATACGTGTACACAGACACCAACACAAAGATAAGCCTTAAAATATGAGCTTTTAGCTTCAGTCTCTTAAAGCCTACATAAAAATGTTCAAATACAAATTTTCTTTTGCATCTGAGTTCTAAATAACCACAAACAAGAAGCCTTCTGTAAAGTGTTTAGAGGCAGAAAAAGAGTATAAAAGATCATTTCAAAGGAAAGTATTTCCTTAACATGAATATTTATTCTGGTATCTAACAAGTGTGTACCTCTTCATGCATATGGTATCTGTAAAGATTCCTCAATAAGAGTTTCCACATACTTAAACAATCATACACATGTATCAAATAGTTGAGCATAACAAATTTTTAATCAATAACTCTCATTATAATCAAAATATTTTTTTCAAGATGATAAAGCAAAACTCTACTACATTTTCAGGAATGATTAGATATTATTAAAAGCTAGAAAAAACAAAAAGGGCAAAAAAGAAATACTAATCTTTTGACATAATTTCTTTACCACAGGTATTTTAAATATCATTTAGAGATGCTTATTTTTTGCCAATTGTGGTTAGTACTTGCTTATTAACCAATATATATTGTTCATTTATATTATCGTGGCCCATGAGTCAGGGAGTGTAAGAGGAAGGTAGTGAATGATTATTTTATTCAGAAATTATATAATCTTTTATTTATGTTTTGTCCTTAGAAAGGTAACATTTTTGCCTAAAATCAAATATATTTTATTTCATTTATATTTTATAATTATTTTATTATCTTGAAAAATCTGCAACTTTTATATATTGAGAGTTAAAAATCACAGCTACAATTAAAACTTAAGTCTGAAGCAACTAGAGATAAAATTATATCATAATGAATGACAGGAAATATACAAGCACATCTTTAATAATAAAATGTCAAATTTTGCTCATTAAATGAACAAAAATAATTTTGAGATTTTATGAAGAGATATATCTTTAATATATAATGATTAATTGTTTTTACTACAAAGTTACTGTGGTGTTATTAGAAATTCTTAGATTTACAATATGCTACACTAGAAACATGGTTAACTTCTAGCAATCACCAATAAATATATGAAGCTTTATCAAAGGGAAACAGTTAAGAAGAGGACTGAAATCATTGTATCCTTCCTTCTATGAGTCAACATTTTTTATTCCTATATTTGAAAACCCATTAGCTTGAAAGCTTTTTAGAAATTCCTTGCTTCTTCCTTACACATGGCAAAAAGTAATGGATTTCACTGGACAACTCTTCACCAGATATTTCACCACCTTTATGCTTACCAGGACCTTACAGCAAACCCTCTTGTTTTCCCAGACATGTTTTAGAGTCTGAGCACAGCGAACATACTTTGGACTAAGAACTCCATATCCTCCCATGCAATGAGGAGTCTGGAGAACTTTTCTACTCTTAGATCTTGGATTATTACTTGAGAAGTAATAATAATAATAATAATAATAATAATAATAATAATAAAAACAACAGTGGACATTATACTACATCCTGGTAATTACACAGAAGTCAATATCCTTTTTTCCCCCTACCCAAAAGTGAATTATATTTCTTCAGCTGTGTCCATACAAGAAGCTGACTATGTAGTGTAAATTTAGGGGGAAGAAATACAGCAACTGTGACTGAATTATAGAGCAGAAAGCCTGGCCAGCTCAAGGGTGTATTTATACTTATTCGCAGTTGCTCATGTCACTTGTGTTCAGGGTTGTCATTCAGTCTATAAGGGGTTTTCAGTGGGTCTTCTGTAGCACCATACACTTGTTGGTTGTATGCAGTCAATGGTTCTCCAACATAGCTAAGCAAAAGCACTTTCCAGCATCTGAATTAGCTTGTTTGATCATGAGTTGCTGTGAAATATAGACCCTTCAGACTTCTGAGGTAAAAGAGCTCTCCTCTACTCATGAGATTATTTTACATCTAACAGGAGCTTAAGATATATACTCACTCATTCAGATATGCAAATTCAACCACCAGAGACAAGTAAATTATGCAAGATGATGCACATTTCATTTCAGCTGGAAAAAATGTGCAAACACTATACAATTCCACTTCAGAGAGCTGTATCTGCACCAAGTTGAGATGCACTGAACAAAAGTTGCAATGTAATATCCATGTCTCCACAGATTGGATTCAGTGTTCAAGAGCTGTGTTTAAGTACTTAGAGAGGTTTTTACATTTTAATACTTTTATATGCCTTTTTCATAGGTATTTGCACAAAATTTTCCCAAACTACCAAATTTACAGTCAACCTTCAAAAAATAATTATGTCACTATTTTATGAGTACTTTTTTCAACTTATATAATTCACATACAAATATGATTAATGTTTTAGACCTTTTAGTTAAGTTCCAATCATCCACAAATCTAATTTCTTTAATATAAGGCCTTATTTTCCACTATATGTTATTTACATCAATAATAATTCTGATTACCAACACTTCTACTTGCTGAGTAAATTTCAGGTAACTCATGTATATCCCTGATTAATGCTATAGCTTTTAGAGAACATGCTTAAGGGAGTAAATGACATCATCTAACAACTTGACGTGCTTATCGCCCTTATATAATAGACATTTAATTCATTCCAGGTTTAATTTTAAAGCATGAATTCTAGCACTTGTGAAGCAAACGAAACATGATTTCTAATATTTTACTATCAAAGTTTATAAAAAAGAATTATTAAAAGAAGAAGAAGGTTTCTGTGGCTTGTGATACACTGAGTGATGCCACAGCAATGAAACTGAGTGAAATAACTGATGTGATGTTTTTCTGTTCAATTTAATTTCTATATTTTAACAATTTTCAGAAACAGTGACCTGTTTAATGAAAATAAAAGAGCCTATACGAAAATGTCCTGATTTGTAGTGAGTGTTACTAAATATGCTTTCTGAAACCATTAAGGGATTGTAGCAGAATTTAATCACCAATAGCAAAATAACCAAATTCAGCCATGACACATTTCTAAATCTTTGCCAAAAGTAAACCTTCTTTTAAATTCACATAGAGTTGGCTGAAATAGCATGCTGGTCAGGAGGAGGATACTGCCCTGCATCCAGGTTTGTCTCATCAGTTCCTTACTAAAGATGTAGTAAATAGGTTGTGGGTAATGGACATTTTCTTGATAATTAGCTGTGTAGACAAATATGTTCTCTGGCAGACAATATAAATGTTGATTTAAGGACCAGCCAATAAAGAGTGCTAAACTGTAAAACATTCACTGCTCAGTTTCTTAAAGATTTGGTTGAAGACTGAATCCTAAAACTCAGGTTTCCATTGTCACCAAATAATATGCAACTACATTATGATATAATGAAATATATTTCACTCATACTTGATATGTAGCTGCTTAATAATTTCCTCATTTGACAAGTTTATACTATTCAGATTAACATAATTAATAATGATCAGTAGTAACATATAAGTCATTCTGGACCACTGTTTTATAGTGAAACTAATAAAGCTGCTTATTTTCTTAAACACATAAAGCAATGCATTTCCACTGAAACTAAGGAATCTGTAAAGCTAGTAAAGATAAGTGGTAACGGATCACAAACACCAGTAAATTTTTTAGTGTATGTCTAGGTTTAAGGGATTATCTTTAAAGAAAATGGTTTTAGCTGGAAGAGAGATACACTGTTTTAAAAACAAAAATAGCACAAGATAAGTGGCATATACTCTGGCAATTTTCTTTAACACAGCTTTTTCAAATATAATCTAGTCTACAGTACACTCAAACTGAAGAAACATCCAAATTAGGCAAGGAAAAAAAAAAAAGAGATACTTATCCTCGCAAAAAGAGCCTACACTCAAAAGAACATCTGAATAAAATTGAGACATCTGCAGTCAAGTTTTACCTTCTCCCTAGAATGTTTTGAGATGAACTCAGTGTAACACTGTCTTCCAAGAAAAGACAAAGTGATCAATGCAAGAACACATCAGACTGCCTTGGACAGGCCAATCAATGCAAGAAAGAACCTTGCCCAGGGCCTTATGCAAATAGAAGCACGTCTTGCAACCTAGGGAGGGAACATGCGCAATAGATCAATTGGATCTGAAAAACCTTACAGCTATATTATATTAGCTTCAGACAGTAAATATATACTGATGAATACCATACACTTCCCGCGAATTCTTAAAATGTGTTATTTTTATGAGCTAGGGAGAATTCTTAAAATGGGTTATTTTTAAGAGTTAAAAACTCTTTCTGGGATCTAGAGTGCAGCAAAGGGGAAGAAAGCATCACAGGAGAAACACCCAGCATTACTTTTAAGGTTGTGCAAATAAAGATTTCTTAAAACTTTTTCGCATAGCTGAATTCTGCTGACATTTCAGAAGGTCAGTTTTTTGTATGTGTGGTATGAAAGGGAAATAAAAATCCAGAAAAAACGAATACTGTTCTTGAACAAGGAATAATTGAAAATGTCATGGGAGAAATAATTCAAGATATAAAATCAGAGTCATCATTCTCAGACTAAAAACTCACCCGGTCACCAAAGAATATTCTCCATAGTGGCTGACCTATTGATATTTGGAGCAGTTTTTCTTTTAAAGTTAGTATTTGTATGTCCAAAATCACTCTAAAATCTGATTAGAATGTATAATAAGCTTAAGGGCTACTACATAAAGCTCTGTCCCTCTCAAATGGTCTTGAAGGCAAGTCAGATGCTTTATGAGGCTACATCAGAAACATTCAATTACCAGGTTTTCAAAGGACTACTTGAGTAGAAAATTATTTCCCAAATATTCTGTTTTTTTTGTTTTTAAACCTGTCTCTTATGAATTTCATATTTTTAAAAAGTCTTTCAAAACTTTAAAGAAGTTAAAAATCATATTTCAATCAGGAAAAATAATGGCAGCAAGTATAATACAGACACTGCCAAGCAAATAAGAAAAATTCTGTAAATATCTACTAATATATTTACTTTAATTGTCTTCCACTTTGGGTTAAAAATTTTAGCTGCAGATGTATCTTCTATCAAGTATGTAGTGAATGTTTCTAATATTAAAAATAACATATATAATTTTTCTTTTAGCTACTGATATACAAACTCTCCCTGGAAAAATACTACACAAAATATGAAAATCAGACTTCTATTATAAAGTCCACTATTTAAAGCTATTTATTTGACTGTTAAAAGGATAAAGATATCTTAAGACACTGGTTTATTTAGCTAATGGAGAGAAATATGAGACTTCAGAGGATAAACACAGCTTGTTTTTTTTCACATTTCTAGTGCTTTCTATACTTCTAAGTTTTAGTTTCAATTTATTTAATAAGGTTTCTTTTCCTAAAGTCTAACAAACTCTGTCATTCTGTTGTTTGATCATCTTTACTGAGACCTAAACTTCTATAAAAACTTTAACTATTTACACGGAGAAAGCATAATGCAAAATCAAAGCAATATAAAATCTCGTCACTTTTCAAGAATGAGGCATCAGATGGAACGTTTGTACTAACTTGTAAAGGCATGAAGTATTAGGTTAATTACAGGTACTCAAACACTTCCTTTTCCAATTTTAACTTCAAATATAGAATTTTGAGTGGTCTGATATTCACAGTGAAATATAAACTCCAATTTATAGTAAGTAAAATACAAAGGACCAAGCAACCATAGTCTCATTTTTTGTTACAATATTTAAACTTATATTTTCTCTAATATATAGGAAAAATGTAGAAAAAATTTTTAGAGTATTATCACCTAATATTTGATATGTCTCGACAGTGTGATAGGCACTGAATAATGAAATTCTATTCTTCCTGATATAAACCTGTATAATATGTGTGATTTTTGCTTTTAAAAGTATATCCTCAATTTTGTCAGGTAAGATATTTAGCTTATCAAAGAAGTCTGTGCTTTGAAATATAAACAATTTCTTTAAATGGAAAGTTCCCTCATTAATTAAAAAATTCTAGTTTATTAGAAAAATATGTCATGCACGTTTCCCAAAACCCATCAGAGGGAATGTTTCATGGCAAATTCATTGATTCTGAGATGGGATTTCAACTGCAAACTGAATGAATTTTGATTCTGACTCCTCTTTGTTGTACAGCTTTGGACAAGTTCCTCAACCTTTCTGACTCCTTCATCTGCAAATAGGCGTAATAATACCTACCTAATAAAGTTAAATGTAAGCTGTACAATGACTAGTTAAAATAATGCTTAATGAACAAATCTGTTTATATCCTAAACAAATGCTCTCTTCTGAATGGCAGTATGCATACTGGTTATGAGTGTGGGCTTTGGAGTTCCACAGTCTACGTTTAAAATCTGGCTCCATCATTTACTGGCTGTGTGATCTTAGTTATACTTAATATTTTGCTGTTTCCTCATATGTAACTGAGGATTATAATAATACTTCCATCATAAAGATTACATGATTAATATTGATAAAGCACTCAAGACAATGTATGGTACTTGGTAGGTGCTACGTTATATAGCTGTCATTTCTAGGTATAACTTATTGATGTGGACAGGGTGAAGGAGCAAACACTGATAGCAGAGATTGTTCCAGTAAGACTTGAAAGGTCAATTCCATTTAGTCGGTATTAGAAGACAGCTGTCTGTTTCCAGCGTGGAATAAGCAACAAAGAGAAGCCAACCAGGGGCTTGGCCAAGGAAACTCATCTGCTTTCCAGATTTTCATAGTGTTTTCAATTTTCTGCTTAAACTGAATTTCCAGAACACCACATCAAAACGTATTCAAAACTTAAAAATGATTTGGGGATTGCCTATTATTTTAAATTTTTCACACCTTCTTTCCCTTCATTAGTTTGGGTAATTAAGAATTGATTTAAACAGAAAGTCTGCTTGGAAGGCACAAAAAAGAATAAGCAGTAAACAGGCTAGAGAATGAAAACCAAGTGATGGTGTAATTCAACAGAGAAACAAGAACTGAATCCTGAAATACGTGAAAAACCAGGAGACTGTTTTACGGATAAGAGTCACTGTAGTTAGAGTCGTGTGTGCTCAGTCACTTCGGTGGGTCCTACTCTTTGTGACCCTATGGAGTGTAGCCCTCCAGGCTCCTCTTTCCATGGGATTCGCCAGGCAAGAATACTGGAGCGGGTTGCCATTTCCTCCTCCAGGGGATCTTCCCGACCCAGGGATTGAGCCTGTGTCTCGTGTCTCCTGCACTGGCAGGTGGATTCTTTAACCACTAGCGCCACCTGGGAAGCCCAATAGTATCCTATAACATTTACACTGCGCAGGTATTTGATGGAGGAGCTTACTGTGACAAAGTGAGAGGTACACTTTAAAAAAAAAATTATTGGGAATATAGTTGCTTTACAATGCTGTGTCAGTTTCTGCCGTAAAGTGGAGAGGCCACAGCTTTAAAGGAAAAAATATACATTTATATGTTTCTCATCCATAAAATAGGGATGATAACAGTACTTATAAAGTTATAATGATTGAATGAGATAGAGTATATTTACATGAAGTACATGCTTAGGACAGTGCCTGGTACACAGTATCATTTAAGCAATAGTGTTGCTGCTGATGAATATAAAGATAATGTCTCCGCCTTCTGATTTGCAAGACATTCATAAATACTAGTTCCATTTAAAATGCTCAATTTCAGTGACACTGCTATGAATTGTTAAGAATTGTTCTTGACCCAACAATGTCTATGGATAGTTGACAGATAAAATGGATTCTATGATAATAGCAATGACAAGGTTCTATTAGAGTAAGAGAGGTCTCTACCACAGCAATCAGAAATGAAAGTATCTGTTCTGCTTGAGAGTTTATTGTAAGATCTTAGAGAAAACACAAGTGTTATCAAATATTAAGGTTTATAATATGCTAACTGTGGGTTTCTCAGGTGGCACAGTGGTAGAATCCACCTGCCAAAGCAGGAGACCAGGAGATTCAGGAGATGCGGGTTTGATCCCTGGGTTGGGAAGATCCACTGGAGTAGGAAATGGCAACTCACTCCAGTATTCTTGCCTGGAAAACCCCATGGGGAGAAGAGCCTGGTGGGCTTCAGTCCATGGGGTCTCAAAGAGTCAGACACAATTAAGCACACACACACAAAAATGTATCTAACACATTACTACATATTTAATACTTGGACATAAATATGAATATATTTAATATTTTCCTAAGTGTCCTAAAATGTGTACCAGTAAACAAAATTGAAAACTTAAGGCTGAGCCTGTAATAGTGGTAGAAACTATTATTACTTTATTAATGATACTGGAACTAGGAATCTTTTTTCTGATGTAAACTGAGCAGTAATACAACAAAGACAACATAGGCTAGGGGTTTCACATCATTTTATTACAACTTATAGGACATCGTTTTACAGAGAAAGTCAAGGTTTCTTTGTTGTTAGCAAACAGCTACTGGATACTCTTAGAAATTCAATATTATAAAGAATCCCTTGATGCCTTATAACAGGAAAGAAGTCAAGATGGGAAAGTTTTATTGGAAGAGAAAGCTGTGTGTACTCAGTCTTTCTGTCTAATGCCTCCCTTCTAGAAAGATAAATTCAAGCTTTTCTTCTAATTCAGATGTCTAATTAATGTAGTAAAGAAATTTGAAGGTAAGATCTTAGAAGTTAGATATCAAGATTTATGGATACTTAGACATAAGCTAGGCCCATTAGAAGCTACGACACTTTTTAATCATTTGACTTAATTATTAAATTGTCACTGTAATTTCTAATGCTCTTTAATAAACTTATTAGATAAATTCAAATAAGGTATGGAAAACTAGGAAGAAATCTGAATACAATAATAAATATATAAATGCGCAAACTAATTCCTAGAGGATATGAGATTTAACTTGTTCAGTTTAATCACAGAAAATGAAGTTTGGGGTTAGGGTTAAGTTTGGCTACTTTGCTTGATTTGAGATTTTAATATCTTCTTACTCAATTTTCTACATCCACTGATCAATTTTCATTAACCATCTAAGTGTCCAAAACTTCAGGGTCACAAACTGTCCCTCCTAGACACTGAAACACGCTCACTCTAAATGTCCTTGTTGGTCAGCTCTGTTCTCCCATCCACCTTGCTTTCTCTATTGTGTGGCTCTCTATACAAATGCCCAGATGCCACTTCCTTCTGACCCAACACAACACCATCTGAAATCTGCTTCTGACAACTTACCTATATATAAATCTAGGATCAAAAACAATTTACTGAGCATTATTACAGGTTCAGCTGGGCTAGGCAGCATATTAAGAACCAGAGAAGACAGAGGATTTGTTATTTATCCTCTGCCATTAATTAAGAAAAGGATTCGGAAGTGACCTAAGGCTAAAGATAAGTATAAATTAAGACAATGAGTAAGAGATTAAGGCTGAGAGTAAAATAAAATGGAAAATTAACCATAGCTCTGGGTTTACAGGAGACAAAGGTAAAAAAGTAGTATAGACTTCTTATTTTCTGGCAAAAAGAGCTTATCACTTTATGAACAGAAACAATTCTTATTTAAGACAAATTTACTGAATGGATCTTTATACTGGGGAAGTTAACACAACAACCTCTTGGCTAAAATTTCACTTCACAATTATCTTACGATACTATTCTCTTTGTTTATTGTGTTTCCTAATTAGAATTTAGGGCTTCCCAGGTGGTGCAGAGGTAAAGAATTTGCCTGTCGATACAGGAGACACAGGTTCGATCTCTGGGTCGGGAAGATCCCCTTGAGGAGGAAATGGCAAGCCACTCCAGCATCCTTGCTTGAAAAATCGCACAGACAGAGGAGCCTGGTGCTATAGTCCACAGAGTTGCAAAGAATCGGACATGATTGAGCATGCACGCATGCACTTAGAATGTAACTTTCTTGAAGCTAGGGATCGTGGGTACTAACCTGTTTCCCCAGTACTTGTACAAAGTGAGATTTCGACTGGATAAAATGAATGAGTATCTGTCACAGTTTTTTGAACCATTTCTTGTTTTGAGGGCATAATATTCAGTCTTAACTCCAATAAATAATTTTTATAAAGTCAAACTTCAGAGGTGCAGGGCTTTATTGGGATCTAAATTCATTCAATGAAAAGGTGTGGAAAACTTACAATAGAAAACATGAAGTGAGAAAAAATTATATGTATTCACATAATTTTTAATATATATGTTAAAAGTCCCAACTCTAAAAGTTAGGATCACAGGAGCTTAGAGGAGTAGTATCACTTTGTTCGCGGGGCCCAAAGAAAGCTTTAGACCCACAGTGGAATCAACTCACAGCCTAAAAGCAGGAAAAATGTACCTCTTCCCACCCCATGTCTTTTATCGCCACAGAAACCTGATAACCAGTCTACCAAGGATAAGTCCTAGGCATCCATATGAACTTAGAATGAAATACTTCACTCGATTTCATTCTGACTTAAGTTATATAAACTGGTTCCATATAGGAAAAGGAGTACGTCAAGGCTGTATATTGTCACCCTGCTTATTTAACTTATATGCAGACTACATCATGAGAAATGCTGGGCTGGAAGAAACACAAGCTGGAACCAAGACTGCCGGGAGAAATATCAATAACCTCGGATATGCGGATGACACCACCCTTATGGCAGAAAGTGAAGAAGAACTGAAGAGCCTCTTGATGAAAGTGCAAGAGAGTGAAAAAGTTGGCTTAAAGCTCAACATTCAGAAAACTAAGATCATGGCATCTGGTCCCATCACTTCACGGCAGATAGATGGGGAAACAATGGAAACAGTGGCTGACTTTATTTTTCTGGGCTCCAAAATCACTGCAGATGATGACTGCAGCCATGAAATTAAAAGATGCTTACTCCTTGGAAGGAAATTTATGACCAACCTAAATAGCATATTTAAAAGCAGAGACATTACTTTGCCAACAAAGGTCCATCTAGTCAAGGCTATGGTTTTTCCAGTGGTCATGTATGGATGTAAGAGTTGGACTATAAAGATAGCTAAGTGCCGAATAATTGATGCTTTTGAACTGTGGTGTTGAAGAAGACTCTTGGGAGTCCCTTGAACTGCAAGGAGATCCAACCAGTCCATCCTAAAGGAGATCAGTCCTGGGTGTTCATTGGAATGACTGATGTTGAAGCTGAAACTCCAATCCTTTGGCCACCTCATGCGAAGAGCTGACTCATTGGGAAAGACCCTGATGCTGGGAAGGATTGGGGACAGGAGGAGAAGGGGATGACAGAGGATGAGATGGTTGGATGGCATCACTGACTCGACAGACATGGGTTTGAGTGGACTTAGGGAGTTGGTGATGGACAGGGAGGCCTGGCGTGCTGCGGTTCATGAGGTCGCAAAGAGTCAGACACGACTGAGCGACTGAACTGAACTGAACTGATATAAACTGAACTGCTGCCTTGATTCATCATTTCATTGTCTTGATTTTTCTGCCTACTAGACCCTCTTTCTTTCTCAAGAAAAGATCCCGTTTCTAAATCCCTAGCCAATGGTTGAAGCCTTAAACTTTGGTTGCTTTATTCATCCTTTCCTCAGTGTTGAATCACCTTCTTCTTTTTTTTCTTCCTTCCCTATAAGGCAAAGAGGTGGAGTTTGGTTGTGGACAAGAGGTAGTCTTAGAACCAATGACGACATTCTGTTTGCTCAGTTATCACCCAATGCCTTGATTTTCTGTTCCCTGAAACCAGATTATGCCTCCTGATTCAAACCTGTGCTCACCCTGCTCTACAGATCCCTACCTACTGATGGTTCAACTGCTACTCCCTCCAAATCCAAGTTCTCCAGCTGAACTAGCTCTTCTTGAACCCATCTTGAACTCCAGGAATGAGCCTTTGTCCACAGCTGGCTTCCATCCTGTTCTCTCAAGCTTTACTCTAACATTAATCTAGTATGCTTCTTCAAGTCTGAGTCTACTTGACTTGCCTGTGTTAATCTGAATAAATTACTCAATAAAAATTGAGGTCTAACTTCTAAGATAGATGTTAAATGGTTTTTATTTGAAAATTTTTTCTTCTAAGAGCTCATTTCAATTTGTGGTGTCAAATCAGAGGTGTCACTGTGGTTGGGAATCTCATACGGAGGAGTGCTTACATTGAGTGATCATCATAAGGCTATAACAATAGTAAAAACAGCTCCATTATTAAGTGAAATGTGTCTTTCTATAATCCCTCTTATAAAAGACTTACAATAGTCAATCATGTTCTCATCTCTGCAGTAAAATACAAAATCTCTCATTAAGATCTTTTATAAAACCAATGGAAAAAGAAATGTTTCTTATAGAAAGACTTAATCTAACAAATTAACATGTCAGTTTTTCTGGGTTCTCCTCAATATGTTATTGTACTGATTTTAGCAGACCGTGATTTCCTGGCAGCCTTTGTTGAATGAAACAATACAATGCCTAATCTCTGAGCAGCACGGATACAGGGCAGTAAGACCTGGATGCAGCCCATCTCCATGGATATTGAAAAACCTCCTCCAAAGGTTAATTCTGATGGGGTAATAAGGATCCTTTACTCTACAAAAGGATTCTATAAAGATTAGTGAAAATTTTCTCCATTTCTGCATTCTGAACAACCTGATCTTGTTGTGACTAAGAGATATTAAGGAGCACATTCAGTCCTTAGTAGAAATGATCTATCAAGGATGGAAGTAATCACAAGTAACATCGTACTTAATGATGAAAAAAAATGACTTCCCCTTAAGATCAGTAACAAAAGGATGCCCACTCTAGTTACTTCTATATACCACTATACTGGACAGGCCAATTAGGCAAAAAACAAACAAACAAACATCTAAATTTGAAAGGAAGAAGTAAAGCTATTTTCATTCACAGGTTATATGATCTTGAACATAGAAAACCCTGAGGAATTCACTCACACACACACACACTATTAGAATTAATAAATGAATTCAGTAAGGCTATAGGATACAAGATGAACAAATGAATTGTGTTTCTGTTTACTAACAATAAACAATCTGAAAATAAAATTTAAAAAACAATTTCACTTAGAATAGTGAAAGTGTTAGTCACTCAGTCATATCTGGCTCTTTGGGACGGCGTGGACTGTACTCTGCCAGGCTCCTCTGTCCATGGAATTCTCCAGAATATTGGAGTGAGATCAAACTCAGGTCTCCTGCATTGACAGGAGGATTCTTTACTATCTGAGTTGCCAGGGAAGTCCCAAAAGGATTATGCTGGACTCCTACTTCACACAATGAAAAAATACTAACTCAAGTGACAAAAACAAAAACTAGATAAATTGGACTTCATCAAAATAAAACACTTCTGTACTTCAAAGGTCATCATTAGGAAACTGAAAATAAAACCCACAGAATGGGAGAAAATATTTCAAATCATGTACCTGATATCCACTGGAATCATGTGTCCAGAATATACAAAGAACTCTTATGACTCAACAGTAAAATGACAACATAGTTAAAAAATGGACAAAAGGTTTTAACTGACCATTTCTCCAAAAAAAACATACAAAATGGCCAATACCACATCGAAAGATGCTCAAAGACATCAGTCATAGAGAAAAGCAAATAAAAGCTTCAAGATACCATTTCACCTCAGCTAGTACTGCAAAGTAAAACAGACAATATATGAGTGTTAGTGGGTATGGAGAAACTGGAACCCTCCTATATTGCTGGTGGGATTGTAAGTATGAGAGTGATGGCTAATGAGTATGGAATTTCCTTTGGGGTGACAAAATGTTCTAAAAATTACATAGTGATGGTATAAACTGCTGAACTGTATACTTTAAAAATTAATTTTTTGGCATGTGAATTATTATCTCAGTAAACCTCGGTAAATCTCAATTATGTCTCAATACAGATATGAGATTGTATCTCAAAATTTTTTAAAAGTTAAATATGAAAATAAGCAAAAGTAAGCTAATCACTAAATAAAAAGTTATGTTAGACTCACGATTGAGGATAAAGTAGAGAGTATCCCAGACTTATTTCAGACACTGCCTTATACTACTATGAGAAGACAGAAAGAATTTGCCTGCCAATGTAGCAGACGCAGGTTTGATCCCTGGGTTAGGAAGATCTCCTGGGGAAGGAAATGGCAACCCACTCCAGTATTCTTGCCCGGAAAATCCCGTAGACAGAGGAATCTGGCAGGTTACTAAAGCCCGTGGGGCCGTACAAGAGTCAGAAATGATGTAGCAACTAAGCAACAACAACAAAGACAATAACTTAGTTTAATAACTTTCCTTTTTGGTTGAGAAGACTTTACATTGAAGAATGAGTCACAGAGAGGCAGCCTTCTGGTCAACCTGTGGTTTGGGTACACAGCAGAGAGGAAACTATACAAGAAACTCCAGGAACAAAGAGGGGTAATGTTGTCTAATGGGAAAGAACTGATTAGGCAGAATTCCCAAATTAACCAATATTCAAATGGAGGGTAGGAAGAATGAATAAGTTTAATTAGTAAGAGAGTTATTGTTAAGGCTTAAACTCTATAAAATTGTCAATTAACTGTGCAGCTATTCAAGACTTCAGATGTTGTTATATATTGTTCCCAAACGTGTGATGGGGGGAATAAAAGCTATGTTAGGCTCTTTATCTCAAGCTGTTTCCGGATGATTTGGGCAAGATTTAGAGATCAAAGATAATTTTAAAACAAAACTAATTAGTAAAGCTTTAAATTGTAAAAGATACAAATATTATAGAAAAAATGGGCGTTAACTGAGAATATTTTATGAAAAATCTGGTAAGGAGGAAAATTCTTTCACTTGGGAAGGGGAAATGGCATTAGCAAAAATGAGAATAAGCATATACGAGGGTCATTTAGACTCTTGTTTAATAAACAATGATTTAATTCCTAATAACCAGGAATTCTGTAATTTAATCCTCAAACTCTGCTTATATAAAGTGGATACTTACAGAGGAGGACACACATAAAGGATCTGACCCAACTTATAATTTGCAGGTATCAGAACTAGGATTCAAACCCAGGTCATCTTCATTCAATTATTCTGTTCTTCCACTACATTGAACTCAGAGGCCTGGGGTAGAGGCACAGAGAGATGAAACAATGGTAGTAATAAGAAATTAGACTAGAACTGAAAGTTGCTATTGGTAAAAACACAGCTGGAAAGAGATAATCAGATTATGCAGAGGTGTTAAAGTGACAGAGAGGACAGGTGAGGCAAAAGACAACAGGGAGCCAGTATGATTCTGGAGGGCTTCCCTGGTGGCTCAGACAGTCAAGGGTCTGCCTGCAATGTGGGAGACCTGGGTTTGACTCCTGGGTCGGGAAGATTCCCTGGAAAAGGGAATGGCAACCCACTCCAGTTTACTTGCCTGGAGAATCCCATCGACAGAGAAGCCTGGTAGGCTACAGTCCATGGGGTCGCACAGAGTTGGACACGACTGAGCGACTTCACTTTCTTTCTTACTGTGATTCTGGAATGGTTTGGTAGAAAGGGGGTTTAAAGAATATCAACCATGGTGTGGTATACAGGTGGGAATGGAGAGAAAAGAGAGCCAGTAGAAAAATGGGTATGAGTGCAGTGATACTGCTGTGAAATGATGAATTAACAACAGTGGGCACATAAAGGAGAAGACATGATCAATATTTCAGAGAGAAAAAAATAAACCTGACAAAATGTATTGGTTGGTTAGATATGGGACAAAAGGAGAAGAGTTAATACAAAAGTTAACAAATTGAAACATTCTTCAAACAGTTAGACCTCCTAATACTTATTAACAATCATTTGAGTAGAAGGTAAAACAAATCAAACCTCATTACAGAGGTAACTACTGTGAAGCTTAACAAATCACATCTGTATATGAAACTCTCTCCTTTGATATCTCATTTATTCTATTAGCCACAATTATTAAATATCCAGTATATACAAATACTTTCCCCAATATCTACATATGTGCATAATCACTGTTCATTACTTGTTATTTATTGTGCTTCAACACCCTTCACATCCACTTCAACATGCTTCTGGAGATGTGTACCGGGAAAGATATTATACCCTCTTTGTTTTCACTCAGCTTTCCAGATCCAGTGTCTTTAAGTCATGGAGAATTTGTTTCCTTAACATCTGATGTGTGCTTCTCCCTTACCAGTCATCTATGTTCATAAAGCCTTTCACTGGATCTTACTTAGACTCTTGCAACTAACTTCTAAAATTACTGTCATCAACAATCAATCAAAAGACAGTATCTATACTACATGCAAAGAATCAAACAAAACTGAATATAGGAGGCAAAAATAATACACCCTCTGGTTTCTCTCTAAGGAGCCTACAAAATAGAAAAACTAAATTGTTTTAACATGAAACAACTAGAGAAATTAAGATAGAGATTCCATAAACAAGTTGTAATCATCCCATGCATTAACATGCTACTTGTATCATGTAGGCAGTCAATGCAGAAATTCAAGTTATATTACAAATGGTGATTTATTTTTACTGAACTATTTACATTTTAAAGTTTTTAAGAAGTGTTTTTGGCCTGAATTGTTTTGACACTCTAATGGCTCAATTTTTCTTTGTTTATAAGCCAGTATTCTACCTCTCCTCAATTCTTGATTCCGAGCAGCCCATATTTTAGGTATTCCCATTGATCACATTAAGCAGATATGCTACCTATATCCAATTTACTTTGTTCTTTGTAGATAGAATATAAATGATGCTTCTTTAAAGTCACAGTTAATGCATGTCACTAAAGGCAAAAACTAATTCTTTTAGTCCTGTTCCTTTTTCTTTTCAGTGTAAATCCAAATTATGCTCTAGGCAATTTTAAAAGATCAACTCTTAAGAGTAGACTGAGGTTGAGTGTCTGCACACAACTAAGTCCAAAAAATAGTCCTCCATCAGCTGCTGAAGGTCAGCTTAGGCTGCCTAGCGGCTAGAGAGCCCAGCATGGAACAATGGCAGGAAAATAGAGTTCCCTTCATTCCTTAATTCACATGCAAGTGAGCTGCCAATCAAGAGCTGACAAGCATGGAGAAACCAAAATCAAAAGTGGGTAGAGATACACTTTCAAAAGGAGCAGTTTTCACACATTTCTAAGAGATGTTTTTAATGGTGGTTGTGAACATACCACTAATGACGTGGAAAAGGAAATAAAAGCAATAAGAAAAATACTAATTTTACAACAACTGAGAGGATTCAATAAGCTAATGAAATACATCTGCAAAAATTGTTTAATGTGTTCTATAAAAATATCAATGATTTCACTTTGACTAAGGCAAGAAATCTGAATGCAAATTGATGTATAGAGCACTGCAAACAGGGAAGGTGAGTTAAGATTTGAAACTGGGCACTGAAAAGGCCGCTGACTCATTTCCAAATAAAAGAAAAATTTAAGCTGGCCTGATTTTGTCAAACTAACCATTATCTACAAAGACAAGAGCAAAACACTCTGAAATGACTGAGTATGGGAGCAAAGCAATCACCTCACAAAGTGGCTGGTGAAAGGGATGACAAAGCTTAAAAACTGGCACTGCTTTTTAATGATACTTTATTTCTAACAGATGAGCTTAAACTTTTAAAAATGAATATAAGGCAATTGTAAGCTGCATTAGTTGTAGATGTTTTTCTAAAAGAATTTGGTAAATTGTTGATTATGACTACTATTTCTATCTGTGACATATAAAACAAAATTTATTAGAAATTGAAGGCTTTGACAATGATGATTTAATAAGAGTAACTTTGTTTTTGCTGTTTATTAGTGTTATTTTAAATACACAGAAAAATAACATAGGATAGACACGTTATTTTTAAAATTCATTATCAATTCAAAAAATTAATAGTTCTTCCCTTTTACTATGAAGACTGAATCCTAGGATTGCTACCAGAGCTGTCTTATCAATATCTATTTTTACTAGGATTGCAGAAAGTTAAGAGAATTAGAAACTTGAGAAGTTACCATATGATGGGAATAAAGGAAGTGAAAGGCATATTTTTAGAATCATTTTTTCATTGTTATTATTTACTACATAAAATGGACACTGGTTTTGAAAATGAATCTCTTAACTATCTCCTGGATTCTTCAGGCGAATTCTGCACTTCAAGATGGGGTATAATGATAAATTAGGTTCTCAGTTTTGAAAAACAATTAGCAAAATATGAAAGCTCTACAACTATTTTGTACTTTATATTTAAAACTAATTTTTCAGATATCTATTAGTAGTACCTTTAATTTTAAACTCTAATTACACAGAATTTAATTTAATAAATGACAAGATATATTTTAGCACAGGTCCTGACTAGTAACTATTATTCAAACAATAAGCACTAAGAGTAATTACATGTAATATTAAAACTGTACTAGTCACACAGTTCATATTTAAAAGAAATTTTCTTAAAATTCATGATCCAAAAAAGAATGTGAACTTGAATGAGGATGGTAGGAAAACAATCTCCATGCATTCAAACGTGATGCTACAAACTAGGGTCATTCCATCCATAAGGGGGGGTGTGTGCATGTGCATATGTGTGTGTGTATAGAATCTTGAATCAGGGATACAATTTTATGGTAATTTTTTTACAAAATTAAACTTTACTGAAATCCAAACGATTTAGTGTCTGATGTGTAAAATGTACTACTGAAACAAAAAAGTGAACCATAATTTAAGATGTTTACAATTAACTTTTTTGTAAAGTTAAAATTAAATATTTCAATTATTGTAAAACAATTTCATATAATACATTTCTGTTGAAAAATACTGAGAGGCTGAATATTTGTCAACATTTTAAACACCATGAGTTTTCTTCTAAGAATAACAGGGAGACCAGGAAAGAACGTGATTCAGCTTTAGGCAAAAACAAAAGGTTTAAACATATTTCAATTTTTTGTGTAATATCAATGCTATCTTTCAAAAGTTCTTGAAATTAAGTAGAAACACAACGGCCTTAAATGTATTAATCAAGCTTTGTCAAAAATTTGTGTAAAACTAAGTTATTTGTTTAGAGGAATTCTTTTCAGTAAGTCACAAACAACTTTTTGTTCAGCTTCCACCATCTGTACACCTTCTTTGCATACCCCTATCAAAGTTACTTGACAAAAAGTAGCAAATATCTGAGGCTGAGATAATCGCCATTAATATTTTAAAACCTAAACAAGGTATATTACATTAAATAGACTTCTCAGTCCTGGTGTTGCCTGACAGATATGCGATGTGCCAGTGGTTATATTATATTCCTCCTCCCATGCATGCACCTCCTGCAGAGATAGCAGACTACAGAAGCTGACCCTTACTGAGACCATCTTGTCTCTCCGACAAAGCTCCTTTTTAACTTCTTACTTACTGGTTACTTCCTGTGATGGAGAAAAACTTTAGCTCAGCTTGTGATAATTTCACAGGCCCTGAGGACCCTGACCCTAATAGCCTCAAGGTCAGAAGTCAAGTCTTGTTCTGAAACATCTGTGTGCTTTATATTAAAGTGGAACAAAAGTCAGAAATATCCACCAGTGTGTGACAAGAAGGACAGGCAACATAAGACTGACACACGGGTCATCTGTTACTCTGGCATCTTACGTTCATTTTTAAAACTGTCCAAAATTCACTTAAATTCCAGATTTGATGTACAGATTTGATGTTAATTGTCTTAAGGCAAAAATAGGAAAAGGTATGTTTCATGGAAGTTTTAAATTTGAACAGTCTTGCAGGCCTTCAGACATACTCAAAGCTATTCTATGAAGTCATGAAATTTCATATTTTATGCAAGTTAATGACTTACAGGAAGAAAACATAAGGTACATATATATCAGCTATAAATGCATTTATACATATCTGAATGGTTAAAAGAACTATTTGAAAGTCAACATTCACATTTTAAAAAGGACATCATAACTCGTATGTTAGAGGGCAATCCTAAGATATCCATTTCGTAGTAAACAAATTCAGCAGAATTAAAAGCACTTGAATATAATTTCTAAACATGAAATCAATTTAAGAAATGAATGATTTAAGTTATTTATAGATATTTAGAGAGCACAGTATTTGTAAATTTAGGTCAGCTAAAGTATTCTCAGGTGTCACCACTGTTTTTATATCTAAATCACATGGGTAGCAGTAAGGCGTGGGGAAATTGAAAAGACCATGGAAATATAATTTCCATGATGAAGAGCAATACATGGCAAAGTTTAGAAACATTAAAAATTAGACAACCAAAAAAAAAAAATTAGACAACCAATGCTATGCTGGCTTTTAATGTCCACTTTAGGCTATATGGATTTAAAATTATCAAATGCATTTTATCAGATAACTCATTTTATTACAGCAATGGTACTTTCCTGTGACACAAGGGTTAATGAACATGGAGCACCTTTTTAGGACTGATTATACCTCATTAATCATTCATACCTGCACAAAGTGTGATAATTGTAATACTGTGGTAGAACAGACACCAAATTCAGAAA
Organism: Okapia johnstoni; assembly: GCA_024291935.2. NCBI lineage: Eukaryota > Metazoa > Chordata > Mammalia > Artiodactyla > Giraffidae > Okapia > Okapia johnstoni. The sequence goes on from CM044316.1 coordinate 82,267,391, forward strand.
TCTTGATAATTCTTCTATTATGTACACATACTCTTAACTGCAAGAATTGGATTATTTCAAAATGCAGAGATTTTTATGACCAAGCATGGAGTTTCAATTAACAGTAGATTAACGGAATCTTTCTGATAGTTTTAATATTAACTATATGGATTTTGATCAAGTACTAATTTATAGAGATAGCACAGTTTAGTCAGTTAAAGAGTCTCTAGAAATTTTAAACACTTTACAGATAATAGTGCTTTAACAATGTACACGTAAACAGGAACCGCAAATATAAAATGTATGGAAAGTGGAGCTATAATGTAGAAATTAAAAAGTGAACTGTAAGTAAGAAACAGGGAAAAAGTTGTCTGATTGGCAGTGAAAAGCTCTGCACAATAAATGTACATTCCTTTTCACAACATGAAATTCATTATACCAAATACTTAATCTTCATTCTTTATAAAACAATTTCAAGTAACCATACCAAGAAAATGGGAGTGAAGGTGATAAACCTGTAAGGAGTTTGGAAATTAAAAAGAAGAGTTAACTGTGCACTTACCAGTTCAACAAAAGCAAGTCCTCCATAGCTGTGAGCAACAAAAAATACCTTCTCAGCTGCAGACTGGGCTATGAAATGGTCCCACACATAGACGGCATGTTCTTCAGGAGAGCCATTTTTCTATAAGTAAAACAAACATCATGTATTACATACTGCATCTAATTATTATCATAGTAATCAAAAATTAAATTATATGCTTGCTTATGCAGCATAAGAAATATGATAGTGATAGCTCATTCCAAACAATAACAATACAAAAGAACTACAATGCAAATTCAAATTAGCGAATAAATTAGTATTAAGCTATTAGTAAATTCCTGCTAAACTTAAGGGCTACTATAAGCTTCTGAAAGAAAATATTTAAAATAGGCATATTTTGAAGGGAAATGGCTCATTCTGGGTTTATCTGAGATATTAAAATATACCTAACTACATTAGAATTGCATGGCATAAAGTTATAGTGGTCTTTTAAGGCAGTGTAACACTAAGAAATATCAGATATGTTTCTGTATTTATATCTGAAAATATTTAGAGTATACATACATCTAAATTATTTTATTTATAAAATTTTAGGTACCTCTGTAAATTGAAAATAAGGAGAAAATTAACAACAAATATTTTCAATTTACATTGTTAAAAATACTTTTCCTAAAATAATTATCCATATATATTTTATTTCTAGAACTGGCAGGATTTCTAAATGCAAAACCTGGGACTTTTTATATTTCTCTTAAGTTGCTGGTGTGCTTTAGTAGCTCAGTCGTGTCTGACTCTGCAACCCCATGGACTGCAGCATGTTCCTCTGTCCATGGGGATTCTCCAGGCAAGAATACTGGAGTGGGTTGCCATGCCCACCTCCAGGGGTCTTCCCAACCCAAGAATTGAACCTGGGTCTCCTGCATGGTAGGCAGATTCTTTACCATTTGAGCCACTAGGCAAGTCCAATAAATATATGAATGTTGCTTTACTTCCAGAAGGTCTACAATAACTTCATTTTATTGTGTTTACTTCTATAGCAAACACAATTTGTGGTTAAACCTAAAATTCAGATAATGTGGAAAACAAAGAGCTAAAAAAATACAAACCGAGATAACTAAAACATCATGAAAATATTTTGTACGAATAATTCTTGGGATTGTTTAACACTGAAAGACTGATTCCCTAAGAATGTCATAATACCAGATGATGAACACAATTTATTCACCTTTTCCATCTCAGAAATTTTAAAATATTATATTAGGGTCCCAATGAATGCTTTCACTTGCTCCATAAAAGCTATTATTCCCTAATGTCTATCTCCACACTAGATTTCTCTCCAGAGCTCCAGACCCAAGGTCACTTCTTTTTGAATGCCCCACAGATACTTCAAGCTCGACCAATTCAACACTTTGTTAAAAATATCCTCCCAAACCTGTGTCTTTGCTTCCCACCTCCTGCTGGAATCTGAGCATCATCTTTTACTTTTCTCTCTCTCAAACTCCACATAAAATCAGTAATTAAAAACCTGCTGATTCTGTCCCCAACCTTTAAGAGAAAGCCACACTTCTCTCCATTCTCATTTTCTCTGGCTGAGCCCAAGCTTAACCTTTCACAAATGGATGACTGCAACAATCTCCAGTCCAGTTTCCCTGCCTCTAGGATTATCCTAGAGGGTATTACCCATTTAAATGCCCTCTCCTAAGACTGTGGTGAGAACAACTTTTCAAAAAATGCAAATATGGACATGTGGCCATTTGCTCACTCATTGCTTAGAACTCTTCAAAGTCTTTTCATTGGCCTCAGGGCCAAGTTCAAATTCAGAACGACACTAAGGCCTTACATGATATGGCTTCTGCCTCGAAATGTACGTGCAAAATATGATCTAAAAGATACCCTTTCTCCTCATGAGAGAATGGAAAGAACACTCTCTGTGTTCCAACTGCAGGGAACATCCTGTAATATCCTAACTGTGCCATACCTTGCTTATCTCTGGGCTGCTTTTGTTATTATTGTTTGTAAAGTGACCCATATGCTCTGCCTTTACTTAACCCATCACCTTCACCTGCATAATTCCTATTTGTCTTCAGAACTCCAACTAAGATAATTACATCTGGCCCCATCATTTCATGGCAAATAGAAGGGGAAAGGGTGGAAACAGTGACAAATTTCTTCTTCTTGGGCTCTAAAATCACTGTGGATGGTGACTGCAGCCATGAAATTAGAATACAATTGCTTCTTGGCAGGAAAGCTATGACAAACCTAGACAGTGTGTTAAAAACCAAAGACACTGCTTTGCTGACAAAGGTCCATAGAGTCAAGGCTATTGTCTTTCCAGTACTCACATACAGTTGTGAGAGCTGGATGATAAAGAAGTCAGAACGCTGAAGAACAGATGCTTTTGAACTGTGGTGCTCGGCAGTCCCTAGGACAGCAAGGAAATTAAACTAGTCAATCTTAAAGGAAAGTAACTGAATACTCATTGGAAGGACTGATGCTGAAGCTGAAGCTCCAATATTTTGGCCACCTAATGCGACGAGTTGATTCATTGGAAAAGATCCTGAAGCTGGGAAAGACTGAAAGCAGGAGAAGAGGGTGACAGAGGATGAGATGGTTGGATGGCATTACTGATACAACGGACATGAACTTGGGAAAACTCTGGGAGATGGTGAGGGACAGGGAGGCCTGGTGTGCTGCAGTCCATGGGGTCTCCAAGAGCTGGACATGCCTTGGTGACTCAACAAAAACAACTGGAAGGAAGATTTTGTAGGCACTTCAGGCCTTAAAGCAAAAACAATGCCCAGTTGTGGATGTAACTGGTGATGTAAGTAAAGTCCAGTGCTGTAAAGAACAATATTGCATACGAACATGGAATGTTAGGTCCATGAATCAAGGTAAATTGGAAGTGGTCAAACAGGAGATGGCAAGATTGAACATCAACATTTTAGGAATCAGTGAAATAAAATGGACTGGAAAGGGTGAGTTTAACTCAGATGACCATTGTATCTACTACTGTGGGCAAGAATCCCTTAGAAGAAATGGAACAGCCCTCATAGTCAACAAAAGAGTCCAAAATGCAGTACTTGGATGCAATCTCAAAAACGACAGAATAATCTCCGTTCGTTTCCAAGGAAAACAATTCAATATCACAGTCATCCAAGTCTATGTCCCAACCAGTAATGCTGAAGAAGCTGAAATTGAACAGGTCTACGAAGACCTACAAGATCTTCTAGAACTAACACCCAGAAAAGATGTCCTTTTCATCACAGGGGACTGGAATGCAAAAGTAGGAAGTCAAGAGATAGGTGGAGTAACAGGCAAATTTGGTCTTGGAGTACAAAACAAAGCAGGGCAAAGGCTAACAGAGTTATGCCAAGAGAACGCACTGGTCATAGCAAACACCCTCTTCCAACAACACAAGAGAAGACTCTACACATGGACATCGCCAGATGGTCGATACCAAAATCAGATGAATTATATTCTTTGCAGCCAAAGATGGAGACGCTATATACAGTCAGGAAAAACAAGACCAGGAGCTAACTGTGGCTCAGATCATGAACTGCTTATTGCCAAATTCAGACTGAAATTGAAGAAAGTATGGGAAGCCACTAGATCATTCAGGTGTGACCTAAATCAAATCCCTTATGATGATACAGTGGAATGGGAAATAGATTCAAGGGATTAGATCTGATAGACAGAGTGCCTGAAAAATATGGATGGAGGTTCGTGACATTATACTGGAGGCAGTGATCAAGACCATCCCCAAGAAAAAGAAATGCAAAAAGGCAAAATGGCTGTCTGAGGAGGGCTTACAAATAGCTGAGAAAACAAGAGAAGCAAAAGGCAAAGGAAAAAAGGAAAGATATACCCATCCAAAATCAGAGTTCCAAAGAATAGCAAGGAGAAATAAGAAAGCCTTCCTCAGTGATTAATGCAAAGAAATAGAGGAAAACAACAGACTGGGAATGACTAGAGATCTCTTCAAGAAAGCAGAGATACCAAGGGAACATTTCATGCAAAGATGGGCACAATTAAGGACAGAAATGGTATGGACTTAACAGAAGCAGAAAATATTAAGAAGAGGTGGTAAGAATACATAGAAGAACTATACAAAAAGATCTTCATAAACCAGATAACCACGATGGTGTGATCACTCACCCAGAGCCAGACATCCTGGAATGAGAAGTCAAGTGGGCATTAGGAAGCATCACTACAAACAAAGCTATTGGAGGTGATGGAATTCCAGTTGAGCTATTTCAAATCCTGAAAGATGATGCTGTGTAAGTGCTGCACTCAATATGCCAGCAAATTTGGAAAAGTCAGCAGTGGCCACAGGCCTGGAAAAGGTCAGTTTTCATTCCAATCCCAAAGAAAGGCAATGCCAAAGAATGTTCAAACTACTGCACAACTGTACTCATCCCACACGCTAGCAGAGTAATACTCAAAATTCTCCAAACCAGGCTTCAACAGTACGTTAACCATGAAATTATAGATGTTCAAGCTGGATTTAGAAAATGCAGAGGAACCAGGGATCACATTGCCAACACCCTGGACCATCAAAAAAGCAAGAGAGTTCCAGAAAAACATCTACTTTTGCTTTATTGACTACGTGAAAGCCTTTGACTGTGTACTTCACAATAAACTGTGGAAAATCCTTCAAGACATGAGAATACCAGACTACCTGACCTGCCTCCTGAGAAATCTGTATGCAGGTCAGGAAACAACAGTTAGAACTGGACATGGAACAACAGACGGGTTCCAAATCAGGAAAGGAGTATGTCAAAGTTGTATACTGTCACTCTGCTTATTTAACCTATATACAGAGTACATCATGTGAAATGCCGGGCTGGAAGAAGCGCAAGCTGGAATCAAGACTGCCGGGAGAAATATCAATAACCTCAAATACGCAGATGACACCACCCTTACAGCAGAAAGCAAAGAAGAACTAAAGAGCCTCTTGATGAAAGTGAAAGAGGAGAGTGAAAAAGTTGGCTTAAAGCTCAACATTCAGAAAACTAAGATCATGGCATCCAGTCCCATCACTTCATGGCAAATAGATGGGGAAACAATGGAAACAGTGAGAGACTTCATTATTGGGGCTCCCAAATCACTGCAGATGATGACTGCAGCCATGAAATTAAAAGATGCTTGCTCCTTGGAAGAAAAGCTATGACCAACCTAGACAGCATATTAAAAAGCAGAAGACATTACTTTGCCAACAAAGATCCATCTAGTCAAAGCTATGGTTTTTTCAGTAGTCATGTATGGATGTGAGATTTGAAGTATAAAGAAAGCTGAGCACTGAAGAATGGATGCTTTTGAACTGTGGTGTTAGAGAAGACTCTTGAGAGTCCCTTGGACTGCAAGGAGATCCAACCAGTCCACCCTAAAGGAAATCAGTCCTGAACATTCATTGGAAGGACTGATGCTGAAGCTGAGACTCCAATACTCTGGCCACCTGATGTGAAGTACGGACTCATTGGAAAAGACCCTAATGCTGGGAAAGATTGAAGGCTGGCAAAGAAGGGGATGACAGAGGATGAGACGGTTGGATGGCATCAGTGACTCAATGGACATGAGTTTGATCAAGCTGCAGGAGATGGTGATGGACAGGGATGCCTGGCATGCTGCAGTCCATGGGGTGGCAAAGAGTTGGACACAACTGAGCGACTAAACTGAACTTGGCCTTAATAATTTAGCTTTCATTAGCTTAAAAAGTAGGAACATATTTCTTATTAAAATCAGGATACTGGTTTACTCTAAGGAAGAGAAACAGTTGTGATTCGGAAATAGACTTCTAGTGGCTGGCAGTATTTCATTTCTTGCCTGGGATGGTCGTTACACAAGTGTGTTCTTTATAGTTACAGTTAAAATTACCAATACATACCAAGCAGTTTTCTGTACATATATAGACCGTAACCATAGAATTTATTTTATAAACCTTTTAGAGTGAAGAAAGGTATTGTTAGTAATTGTACTGGGAGAAGAGGTCTAAACAGGGACAATCAAGAGAAAACCCTGACATTTGATCTCCCTAGTTATATCTCACAATGAAATGTAAAAAGAAAACAGGAAGACAGATAACAGAGTTTCTATCTGCTGACAGTTGGCAGAACTAACAATTTTAAATATCCGTGATGGTCCTAAATATTCTCCTATATGGAGACAGAATTGAAACCCAGAGGAGATTAGATTTCTCTGCGCCAACTAGGTTCTGCACTGAAAGTGGAGATGTAAGGATGATAAGAAGCAAGCCACGATCCTGACCTTCACCGTGTTTGCCATTTCATAAGTGTGTTAACACACAAAGACAGGAGATGCCTTAGTGTGTGAGGAGTATTACTTTCTCTATTTTTGATGGACTGTCTTCACACAAGTCCAATGGGTCTGTTGCAAACCCACACTCTGGTATCAGCGAACTCCTCCCTGCTCTCTTCTCACAAACAATCCTTCCTTTATCCTGTTGAGAGTCTATCTGTCCCATCCCTTTCATTCCCATCTCATTCTGAGTCCTCCGACAATGAATTTTAACTAGTCTCATTTTTTCTAGTCTTTCCCTTTACTTTTTGCCAGATTAATTTTCCTGAAGCCTCGCTCTGATCCACTCACTCTTTTGTCTTAAAGGTCATTTACCGAATGGTTGCCATTGCCTACAAAACAAACAACCATAACTGGAACTCTTTAGCCAATGTCTTTAAACCCTACCTTTCCAGCCTTCCTTCTTACTATTTGCAAAGGTCTTACTCATGTTCCAGGAAAAACTGGAATATACATGAATAGTCTGAAAATCCTAGACAAAAACTCTACCATGAAATCCAGTCTGGGATCTCACGGGTAATGCAGCTCAGACTAGGCAAAAACTAGATGTGAGAACACTTCCAAGGGAGCAGTTCAGCATTTCATATACAAAGTAGTCGATTATCCCACTACTTAGATGGATGGCAGAGTGAATGGGAAGCAAGGGATGGAATAAGTCATTACAGAGGAAAAATCAACAAAACGATGTGACTCAGGATATAAGGGAAATTGCCAACCAGGCCCAAATGAACCATCTATGACTAAAGGAGAGTTAAGAACCAACAGCTCTTTCCATTGTTCACATATAAAGACTACTGTTTGCAGAGATTAGTATTACAGTTGATTTTTTCTTCTACAGTCTATGGAGATGATATATGTTAAAATGGTCTATGAGTACCAGGAAAAAGAAATCTGAAGTATTCATGTGCCCTGAGTACTTCAATATTTTCAGCCTGACTCTTAAGGTCACCAAATTATTCTTCAGTTTTAAACCTAAAATTAAAAACCTAATGTTCTAAAAAGCCAGACTCAACTGAAAAAAAAAAATGCCTACAATACCCAATCAGGGGGTTATCCATAGGCACAACTAAACCATTATACAAGATTATTCTAGGTCACATTTGACATACACTGACCCAAAATGATCCAGGAAAGGGAATCACAGTTTGCCATTAGGGGCACACCAGGCATTCCTTTTAGTAGAAGCCCCACAGCAGTTCCTATAGCAGACACAACACAGAACTCTGCGGGAGTTATTGACTTTGGCACACAGGGTGTTAGCTCACGAATGAGGGAATCAGGCTCACCTTGGGCAGAGATAGGAATCCTGCCTTCAAGTTTTATAACCTACAGAAGCTAATGCCTCTAGAAACAACACCATAGGCATGGCTGTTAGGGTCCTTGCCTGCAAGGGACTTGCCCACTTACAAGAGTTACTACCATCAGGGAAGATCAAAACTATAGTATTCATAGTCCTGGCGGCTCAGTGGTAAAGAATCTGGCCTGCCAAGCAAGAGATGTGGGTTTGATCCCTGAGTCAGGAAGATCCACTGGAGAAGGAAATGGCAACTCACTTCAGTATTCTTGCCCGGGAAATTCATGGACAGAGGAACCTGGCAGACTACAGTCCATGAGGTCACAAAGAATCATCACGACTTAGCAACTAAACAACAACAACAACATAATTCCTTCTAATCCAGATGCAATTTACCAACTGGGGTTCATTTTCTTCCACAGGCAACGTTGTGCAGCAAACAGCCACTTAGAGTGGATGCTGTGGTATGCTTCCCAGAACTCGCTCTAGTTATAGGCACTAATTTCCGAGCTGTACAAGTGTTGGCAGCTGATAGCTGTAACCAAGATACTCTCTAGGGATTGCTTTCAGTCAAACAAAGCTATCTTGCTTAAAGTTACAATCCCACCTCTAAGGGAAGTTACCTCCAAAGTCTGGTTGAGATGATGTGGATCTACAAAGGATTCATCTCTTGCCTCAAGGTAGGACATCTCTGAAAAGCCACCCCAGATCCAGAGAGCATCGAGAAGGTAGATGAGGCCTGTGCTGTAACAATACTGCAGTTCAACAACTTCAGCCAAAATCTGTGTTTTTGCTCTCCTATTGGTGCTGATATGACCAGTGCATTCTCTTGCTGACTGTGCCTCAGATCATGAACTCCTTATTGCAAAATTCAGACTGAAATTGAAGAAAGTAGGGAAAACCACTAGACCATTCAGGTATCACCTAAATCAAGCCCCTTGCGACTATACAGTGAAAGTGACAAATAGATTCAAGGGATTACAGCTGACAGACCGAGTTCCTGAAGAATTATGGACAGAGGTTCGTGACATTGTGCAGGAGGCAGTGATCAAGACCATCCCCAAGAAAAAGAAATGTAAGAAGGCAAAATGGTTGTTTGAGGAGGACTTACAAATAGCTGAGGAAAGAAGAGAAGCTAAAGGCAAAGGAAAAAAGGAAAGATATACCCATGTGAATGCAGAGTTCCAAAGAATAGCAAGGAGAAATAAGAAAGCCTTCCTCAGTGATCAATGCAAAGAAATAGAGGAAAACAATAGAATGGGAAAGACTAGAGATCTCTTCAAGAAAGTAAGAGATACCAAGGGAACATTTCATGCAAAGATGGACACAATGAAGGACAAAAACGGTATGGAACTAACAGAAGCAGAAGACATTAAGAAGAGGTGACAAGAATACACACAAGAACTAGAAAAAAAGATCTTCATGACCCAGATAACCAAGATGGTGTAATCACTCACCCAGAGCCAGAAATCCTGAAATGAGAAGTCAAGTGGGCATTAAGAAGCATCACTACAAACAAAGCTACTGGAGGTGATGGAATTCCAGTTGAGCTATTTCAAATCCTAAAAGATGATGCTGTGTAAGTGATGCACTCAATATGTCAGCAATTTGGAAAACTCAGCAGTGGGCACAGGACTGGAAAAGGTCAGTTTTCATTCCAATCCCAAAGAAAGGCAATGCCAAAGAATGTTCAAACTACCATACAATTGCACTCATCTCACACGCTGGCAAAGTTATGCTCAAAATTCTTCAAGCCAGGCTTCAACAGTACATGAACCGTGAACTTCCAGATGTTCAAGCTGGATTTAGAAAAGGGAGAGGAAACAGAGATCAAATTGCCAACATCCTTTGGATTATCAAAAAAGCAAGAGAGTTCCACAAAAACATCTATTTATGCTTTATTGACTATGGCAAAGCCTTTGACTGTGTGGATCACAATAAATTGTGGAAAATTCTGAAACAGATTGGAATACCAGACCACCTGACCTGCTCTTGATGCAGGTCAAGAAGCAACAGTTAGAAATGGACATGGAACAACACACTGGTTCCAAATTGGGAAAGGAGTATGTCAAAGCTGTATATTGTCACCCAACTTATTTAACTTATATGTAGAGTAAACCATGCAAAATGCCAGGCTGGATGAAGCACAAGCTGGAATCAAGATGCCAGGAGAAATATCATATCCTCAGATATGCAGATGACACCACTCTTTTTTTTTTTTTATTTTAGTTGGGGGCTAATTACTTTATAATACTGTAGTAGTTTTTGCCATACATTGATATGAATCAGCCATGGGTCCACACGTGCTCCCCATCCTGAACCCCACCCCCACCCCCCTCCCCATCCCATCCCTCTGGGCCATCCCAATGCCCCAGCCCTGAGCACCCGTCCCATGCATAGAACATGGAATGGGATGACACTACTCTTTTGGCAGAAAGGAAAGAACTAAAGAGACTCTTGATGAAAGTGAAAGAGGAGAGTAAAAAAGTTGGCTTAAAGCTCAACATTCAGAAAACTAAGATCATGGCATCTGGTCCCATCACTTCATAGCAAATAGATGGGGAAACAAAGGAAACAGTGAGAGACTTCATTATTGGGCTCCCAAATCACTGCAGATGGTGACTGCAGCCATGAAATTAAAAGATGCTTGCTCCTTGGAAGAAAAGCTATGACCAACCTAGACAGCATATTAAAAAGCAGAAGACATTACTTTGCCAACAAAGATCCATCTAGTCAAAGCTATGGTTTTTTCAGTAGTCATGTATGGATGTGAGATATGGAGTATAAAGAAAGCTGAGCACTGAAGGATGGATGCTTTTGAACTGTGGTGTTGGAGAAGACTCTTGAGAGTCCCTTGGACTGCAAGGAGATCCAACCAGTCCACCCTAAAGGAAATCAGTCCTGAACATTCATTGTAAGGACTGATGCTGAAGCTGAGACTCCAATACTTTGGCCACCTGATGCGAAGAACTGACTCACTGGAAAAGACCCTGATTTGGGAAAGATTGAGGGCAGGAGGAGAAGGAGACGACAGAGGATGAGATGGTTGGATGGCATCACCGACTTGATGGACATGAGTTTGAGTAAGCTCCAGGAGTTGGTGATGGACAGGGAAGCCTGGTGTGCTGCAGTCCTTGGGGTGGCACAGAGTCAGACCTGACTGAGCGACTGAACTGAACTGAACTGATAGCTGCTGATCCCAAGAGAATTCCCCAACAAACTTCCCACATGCAACTTCAGAATTTTTTTACCTGGGAAACTCAACTTAAGACACCACTTTATTAGGCTTCCAGAGACATAGAGCTAGAAGGTTAACTGAAGGTCAGATTCTCATATAGAAAGGGAAGGAGTTTTGCTAACCCTTGACTGATAGCATCGTTCAAGATGACAAATATATGGAAAGTATTTAATATCTACAGGTGTTATTATCCTGCCTATGTCTAAAACTACCATAAAATATTGTTGGCTCAAGTTTACATCAGTTCTATTATTAGCTATCAATCAGTTTAAACTGAATCCTGTACTATTTCATTGGTTCTTCTCTATCCTGTTATTTATTTAATCTGACATGTCACTTCTTCCTTCTAGAATATGAGCAATTTGAAGATATATTCCCTTTCAGATTCTGACTATAAATTAGAAAACACGCTACAGGCATTTAATAAATGACTAACGGTGCTAGTATTACTGGCAATGATACTGCTGACAAAGTACCATGAAGTGCATTTCAGAAGGAACAGTCCAACTCCATTTCAGGAATCTAGCTTCTAATAATCCGGAAAGTGGCAAATGATGGTTGTCCAGTGTTGTTCATCATTGCCTCATGCACAGAAAAGCGTATCTGGATGATGCCTAAATATCCAATAATGTATATTTAAGTAAGTTAATACTTCTAAGGAAATATTATATAGCTATTCAATGAAATTATAAAATAATACATGCAGTTCATCGAATTTTATAGGTGGTATAATTTTCACTGTTGTAAAAAGGCTTGAAAAAGACTAGATGGAGTCCAAAAGATTAAAAGCAGCTGCTTATGGATGGTGTGATTGTGAATATTTTCTATTCTTAGCTCCTTTAGATCTTTCTGGACTTTCCAAAACTAGTACAAAAGGAATGCTTTTTACAATAAAGCAAGTAAACAACAACAACAAAAAAATCAGAAATCATACTGAAGAACTCGTGCTGGCTTCTCAGAGGGTATAACCTCTGAGCGGGAGCTTTACATGTAACAAATTCTAACATCTGTACTGAACCCACTGCACATTTACAAGCTGCAAATCCAAGGGGTTGTTTCAAACAGGCACAAGAGTAAAAAGTGATGGCTGCAAAACCAGAACACCCACAGAAACTGGAAGAGCACGGACAGCGCAAGGAGATGAGGGCTACCAGCACTGGGACCGAGCACCGTGAGGGGCAGCACTGCGGCTCAAGCACAATGACTGACGGGGCAACAGTGACCCTGAGCTGCCGAAAGCAAGCTGATACCACGTGAGACTCACATTTGAAGGGCACCTGACAGACAATTACAGTTTAATTCAAAATATTATTTTTAAAGATAAATAACAAAGGAGACAAACCTTAGCTATAAAAAGAACTCTGGCTTTCTTATGTGACTGTTTCCCAAGACTTTCACAAATTTATGGCTTTTTTTTCCCCCACTATTCACAGTGTTTAGTAGAGTCATATCCTCACCATTATAAGATGTAACAAATTCTGCCAAACATGTGCTGCCTCCCGCAACAATTATGTACAATAATGGTAGCACAGGAACTAATAAACTTAGAGTAGCTTTTAATATACATTTCTGACAGATTACATTACTAAAACTCCATTTTATAAATAAAGTGGTGCTGTTCCAAGGCACATGTGTATAATTCCAACCCGAAGCCCACACCGTGTCCACAATCATTATATGTTTATAAACCATAATCCAGAGAGTGTATACTACCAGTAGTGTATTTTGAAGTAATATGTATTACTACCATAGTGTAATATGCCTCAATTACAGAAATGCAAACATACGAAATCTGCTTTACAGGTTTCTCCATGAATTTCATATCAGAGTGCATTCTGTATTGCACTTCAAGCTGGATGATTTTAGAATATGCAAATATACAAAGTGCATGAAAAGACAAAAGTAAATCCATTAATCAGAATTTGCGAGCGGCAGAATGCATAGAATATTTACACTGTGGAACTCGGCAGTATGCAGAGTACAGGTTGAATTTCCTGACGTACTCTTGCCATCATTAATTCTTAAATGCCAAACAGAAGCGATACAGTAACCAAAGCCTTATCAACTATGCCAGATTCTACTACCTAGGCATTGCAAAGTCTGCATTTATGATGGACTACCTGAGCTGATAACACATGGAATTATCTAAACAACATTTGCATATTTGTGTAATTATTTTCTAAGGTTAATTAGCTCCTGTAAAGCATTTTGCCCTTTGAGACTGCTTACAGTGACAGGTTCACATATTTTCTGAACCACTGCCAAATTTGACAGATTTCTCTTCAGCTAACCTGTTGCTATGAAGTTATAAAATTAATGCTCCTATAGTATATACTTTAAACTTATAACTGACTTTTGGGAAAGTAAAATGAAAATTGAATGAATTTCAAGTTTTTTTAAATCATCCAACTTTAAAATCCAAACTTCAAGATTATTTTGTTTTACTTCATATAAATCTTTCTGTGATTACAATGGTAAATAAGCACCTCTACTAAGAGAGCTACTTTATGAATAATAAAGTCTAGCATTTTTCACAGTAAACCAGCACATACCTATGTCATTAACTCCAGCTGTGTTGCATATGTCACACACACACACACACACACACACACACACACACACACCCCTCACTAGCTGCCCTTAGTACTACCACTGATTTGCTATTTACACTGGACACATCAGCTGGAGAAAGAACACTAATATAAAATCCACACTTTTTTATGAGAAAATTTACAAATCAAAGTTATTTCTTTTTAAAAAGCTAAGACCTCATTAGGTAAAATATGGCTCAATAAAATACAAATGGGATGCAGGTATCCAAGTCAGAGAGATATATGAGAATGAAAAACGTTAAGTTATACCTCCTTGAACCCAACCAATCCATAGGTACAAGATAACAGAAAATTTATATTTTTAGGAATTGGCCAGTAGGGTATACTTCCGGAAGAAATGTAACACAAATACCATATGGCCCTAATTCAGAAAGACACACAGAAGAATATCATATGGTTTAGCTTTAAAATTTTGGGGAAAAAAGAGTATAAATTGTACATTAGCACAGAACAAAACATTATAAGAACAGTTATGCATAAAATATATTTTATAATATCATATGGAATTAATTTTGTCTTAACCCAGCTAAATACTTTGAATTAAAAATTTATCTTCATTTTGGCACATTTTAAATGGGTAATCTTTTTAAAAGTATAAGCATTTGTGTTTAATGATGATTAAAAGACTAGGAGTATATATAAATGCATAAAACTGATTTATAGGATACATCTAAAGAAAACATCTTCAAAAATAAAGGACCATTATTTTGTCTTTAAATAGTAAATGGAACCATATGAAGTTACCAACATTAGATATTTTGACCTTAAAAATCGCAATTTCATATGGTTCAACCTTAAACATAATGAAAATAAACAAGAAACTAGAGAGATCTTGAAGTTCCTCATTTTTTTCCTGCCTTTTAGGTGTTAAGATATTATTATTATTGCCAGCCATCCGTCTTGGAGACAGATTCAAGGCTACCTTACTTGTCAATATGGCTATACTTCAATCAGTTCAGTTCAGTCTCTCAGTCGTGTCTGACTCTTTGCGACCCCAAGAATCACAGCACGGCAGGCCTCCCTGTCCATCACCAACTCCTGGAGTTTACCCAAACTCATGTACATTCAGTCGGTGATGCCATCCAGCCATCTCATCCTCTGTCGTCTCCTTCTCCTCCTGCCCCCAATCCTTCACAGCATCAGGGTCTTTTCCAATGAGTCAACTCTTCGCATGAGGTGGCCAAAGTATTGCAGTTTCAACTGCAACATCAGTCCTTCCAATAAACACCCAGGACTGATCTCCTTTAGGATGGACTGGTTGGATCTCCTTGCAGTCCAAGGGACTCTCAAGAGTCTTCTCCAACACCACAGTTCAAAAGCATCAATTCTTTGGCACTCAGCTTTCTTCATAGTCCAACTCTCACATCCATACATGATCACTTGGAAAAACCATAGCCTTGACTAGACGGACCTTTGTTGACAAAGTAATGACTCTGCTTTTTAATATGCTGTCTAGGTTGGTCATAACTTTCCTTCCAAGGAGTAAGCGTCTTTTAATTTCATGGCTGCAGTCACCATCTGGAGTGATTTTGGAGCCCCCCAAAATAAAGTCTGACACTGTTTCCACTGTTTCCCCATCTATTTCCCATGAAGTGATGGGTCCAGATGCCATGATCTTAGTTTTCTGAATGTTGAACTTTAAGCCAACTTTTTCACTCTCCTCTTTCACCTTCATCAAGAGGCTCTTTAGTTATTCTTCTCTTTCTTCCATAAGGGTGGTGTCATCTGCATATCTGAGGTTATTGATATTTCTCCCGGCAATCTTGATTCCAGCTTGTGCTTCCTTCAGCCCAGCGTTTCTCATGATGTACTCTGCATATAACTTAAATAAGCAGGGTGACAATATACAGCCTTGACGTACTCCTTTTCCTATTTGGAACCAGTCTGTTGTTCCATGTCCAGTTCTAACTGTTACTTCCTGAAATGCATACAGGTTTCTCAAGAGGCAGGTCAGGTGGTCTGGTATGCCCATCTCTTTCAGAGTTTTCCACAGTTTATTGTGATCCACACAGTCAAAGGCTTTGGCATAGTTAATAAAGCAGAAATAGATGTTTTCCTGCAACTCTCTTGCTTTTTTGATGATCCAGAGGATGTTGGCAATTTGATCTCTGGTTCCTCTGCCTTTTCCAAAACCAGCTTGAACATCTGGAAGTTCAGGATTCACGTATTGCTGAAGCCTGGACTGGAGAATTTTAAGCATTACTTTACTAGCATGTGAGATGAGTGCAATTGTGCAGTAGTTTGAGCATTCTTTGGCATTGCCTTTCTTTGGGATTGGAATGAAAACTGACCTTTTCCAGTCCTGTGGCCACTGCTGAGTTTTCCAGATTTGCTGGCATATTGAGTGCAGCACTTTCACAGCATCATCTTTCAGGATTTGAAATAGCTCAACTGGAATTCCATCACCTCCACTAGCTTTGTTCGTAGTGATGCTTGGCTATATTTAATAAATTATAAATACTTATAAATATAAGAAATTCATAATCATTACAAGTGACAAAGGATTGGTACTCAGAAGCATGTCAAACACGTTTGAATTTCATATATATTTCAAGTTTATCATGTCCAAAAGTAAACTCTGCATTGGGTTCCCAAATCCTATTATCTGTTCTTCCTTTAGCCTTTTTCATCTTGTCAAATGGTACCTCCACTATCCCAGTTGTTCAAGACAAAAATTTGGAAGTCATTCTTGACATCCTTCTCTTCCTCTTTATTGACCCAACTTATATATATTCAAAAATATTTCAAGAATCCATAAACTTCTCTCAATTTCCACTCTTACTATCTCACCCCAAGCTAACACCAACTTTTGCCTAAGACACTAACCGCTTGGGCTTCCCTGGTGGCTCAGCTGGGAAAGAATTCTCCTGCAATGCAGGAGATGTGGCTTCGATCCCTGGGTTGGGAAGATCCCCTGGAGAAGGGAATGGCTATCCACTCCAGTATACTGGCCTGGAGAATTCCATGGACTGTACAGTCCATGGCGTCACAAAGTCAGACACAACTGAGCGACTATCACTTTCACGTGCTTTCACTTGTTTAATCTTTACAATGACTTTATGACACAGGCACTCTAAACATCCAAGTTGACAGAGATTAACTGCTTTGTTCAAGGTCATACAACTTGCCAGATTACAAACTAGTGTGTATGGTTCTAGTATCTGAACTTCTATGTTATACTATTAACATGTATTCTTTCAAATAATACATGTTAAACTTTGTCTTTTCATCTGTTTGAAGATAAAGTTTAAACAACAATTAAAAAGAAGTTAGTAAAAAATATTGGATAAGAAATTAATTATAACCTATTATTTACAGAAATGGCGCCAAATTCTTTGTGATTGGGCTATAAGCGTTACAAAATGGCATAACCTGGAATGGGAGGCAGATAGAGCTGGCAGGATTCTTAGATTCCCAAACTATGTTTCAGAGCATTGCTGACAAAGTAAACAATGATGATTGTATTCACTTTAATAAAATTTAGGATATCCACTCTTAGTGCAGTCTACAATATCATCATAATAATGCTTCTATAGCACATATGGAGGCAGGTACAGATCTAAATACTTTATGGGTATTCAGTTCAGTTCAGTTCAGTCACTCAGTCCTGTCCAACTTTTTGTGACCCCAAGAACCACAGCAGGCCAGGCCTCCCTTTCCATCACTAACTCCCAGAGTTTACCCAAACTCATGTCCATTGAGTTGGTGATGCCATCCAACCACCTCTGTCATCCCCTTCTCCTCCTG
The DNA here is from genome assembly GCA_024291935.2 of Okapia johnstoni. Classification (NCBI taxonomy): domain Eukaryota; kingdom Metazoa; phylum Chordata; class Mammalia; order Artiodactyla; family Giraffidae; genus Okapia; species Okapia johnstoni. Next base: position 82,285,117 of record CM044316.1, read on the forward strand.
CCCTCAATCTTTCCCAGCATCAGGGTCTTTTCAAATGAGTCAACTCTTCACATGAGGTGGCCAAAATATTGGAGTTTCAGCTTCAACATCAGTCTGTGCAATGAACACCCAGGACTGATCTCCTTTTGGATGGACTGGTTGGATCTCCTTGCAGTCCAAGGGACTCTCAAGAGTCTTCTCCAACACCACAGTTCAAAAGCATCAATTCTTTGGCGCTCAGCTTTCTTTATAGTCCAACTCTCACAGCCATACATGACCACTGGAAAAACCACAGCCTTGACTAGACGGACTTTTGTTGGCAAAGTAATGTCTCTGCTTTTTAATATGCTGTCTAGGTTGGTCATAAATTTCCTTCCAAGGAGTAAGCGTCTTTTAATTTCATGGCTGCAATCACCATCTGCAGTGATTTTGGTGCCCCCCAAAATAAAGTCTGACACTGTTTCCACTGTTTCCCCATCTATTTCCCATGAAGTGATGGGTCCAGATGCCATGATCTTAGTTTTCTGAATGTTGAACTTAAAGCCAACTTTTTCACTCTCCTCTTTCACTTTCATCAAGAGGCTCTTTAGTTCTTCTTCTCTTTCTGCCATAAGGGTGGTGTCATCTGCATATCTGAGGTTACTGATATTTCTCCTGGCAATCTTGATTCCAGCTTGTGCTTCCTTCAGCCCAGCGTTTCTCATGATGTACGCTGCATGTAACTTAAATAAGCAGGGTGACAATATACAGCCTTGACGTACTCCTTTTCCTATTTGGAACCAGTCTGTTGTTCCATGTCCAGTTCTAACTGTTGCTTCTTAACCTGCATACAGATTTCTCAGGAGGCAGGTTAGGTGGTCTGGTATGCCCATCTCTTTCAGAATTTTCCACAGTTTATTGTGATCCACACAGTCAAAGGCTTTGGCATAGTCAATAAAGCAGAAATAGTTGTTTGTCTGGAACTCTCTTGGTTTTTCAATGATCCAGCAAATGTTGGCAATTTGATCTCTGGTTCCTCTGCCTTTTCTAAAACCAGCTTGAACATCTGGAAATTCAAGGTTCATGTGTTGCTGAAGCCTCGCTTGGAGAATTTTGAGCATTACTTTATTAGCGTGTGAGATGAGTGCAACTGTGCAGTAGTTTGAGTTATGGGTATTAACTCATTTAATTCTGACAATAATCCTATGCAGTACTATGATTGCTCTCATAATCAGATAAACAGGCAAAAAAAATATGATTAAGGAAGTTAAGAAAATTGCTAGTATATGGCAGAACCAGGATTCAAATCTAGGTAGTCTGACTCCATATTTGTATTCCTAATCATTTTACATTGCTGTGTTAAAACGTTAGTAAGAACATTTATCTTTTCCTCTATGTAGGCATAATAGAGATTGTTGCTCTTTGCAGCAATGAAGAAAATGGCAAAGGGCTATTGAGAAAAAAAAGAACGAAAGTGCTGCCTATGTAGACATCATGTTCTGTGGGCGAGGTACGCATGAAAAAAAAAACTTTCTTTGTGAAATGAAGTAGTTTGTTTTCTCAAAGTTAAACATATCCTTTTCCATGAATCTCTTCTGCCATCTTATGAGAACTGAACCTAGTTTGAGATCTATTATTAAGTTCATTAATAAATATTAAATAAATATCAATAAATAATACATTAATAAACAATAATAACATATATTAAACAAATATTAATAAAATATTAATTTTATTAATAAATATCCATTTTATTAATTATTATTGATTTTCTGTCATTTAGTCTTTCGAAACAAAGAATAAAGCCAAGTGAAAGAAGCTAGAGACAAAAGACTGTACTGTATGATTCACTTGATAGGAAGCCCTAGAAAAGCCAAAATTACGGAGCTAGAATCAGGAGTCGGCAGGTCACAAAGTGAAGGGAGGGACCTGACCGCAAAGCAGCCGTCAGCTTCTTTATTACAAAGGGAGACATTTTGCAGTGATGGAAATGCTGCTGCAACCATGATTGTGGTGATGGTTACATGATGATATACATTTGCCAAACACAACAAATGTACACTTCAATCGGGACAATTTATGGTATATAAATCATACCTCAATAAGGCTGACCACGAAAATAAACTGAGACTTCACAAAACGAGAAACATTTCAGAAACACTGCTATTATAATTAACAGAGAGATTAGAGAAAATAGGACACTCATAAAACAAGAACAGGATATTACTAACAAGGAATCCAAAGAATAAAAAGAGCTCTTGAAAACTGAATACAAAATAGATGAAATGAAAAATTTGATATAGACGTCAGATGGTTACGTCAAAGAAGTCTAGAAGCAAAACGATATGAAAAACAGAAAAGTAATAAACCAAATAATAAGTTCAAGAGATTCATTACCCTGCCCCTCATCAAAAGAAAAAAAAAACAGTTCTAGAAAGAAAAAAATAGATGGGTGGAAGTGAATAACAAAATAGTTAAGGAAATTTCTTAAAACATTAGTGGTTGGATTGAAAAAGCTGAGAAAGTACCCAGTATAGTGGCTAGAACTAGATCTATATAAAGGAATACCATTGTGAAATTTATAACCCAGGATGAGAATATTCTATAAGTTTCAAGAAAGAAAAATGATAATTAGGATTCAGAATAATTCTGGACTTTTTAATAGCACAAGAAAAATCAAGAAAATAAAGTCTTTAAAATTCAAAAGGAAAATAGTATCCAACTCATAATTCTATACCCAGCTAAAATATCATCAAACATAAGTGTAAGGTAAAGATATTTTCAGACATAAAGACAAACAATAAAGTGTATCTCATTACCCTCTTCTAAAGAAATGACTGGAAGATACGCTCCTTCAAAATAAGAAATAAACCGAGAAAGATGGAGGCCTGAAGTAAACAGAAGAAGCAATGCAAGAAAGTGACAAATGGAATCTTTAGAAAAATGGTGAAGGAAGATGTCAGGACACCAGATGCAGGGGGCGACCAGACTAGGCAGTTCAGTTCAGTTCAGTTCAGTTCAGTTCAGTCGCTCAGTTGTATCCGACTCTTTGCAACCCCATGAACCACAGCACGCCAGGCCTCCCTGTCCATCACCAACTCCCTGAGTCCACCCAAACCCATGTCCATCGAGTCAGTGATGCCATCCAGCCATCTCATCCTCTGTCGTCCCCTTCTCCTCCTGCCCTCAATCCTTCCCAGCACCAGAGTCTTTTCCAATGAGTCAGCTCTTCGCATCAAGTGGCCAAAGTATTAGAGTTTCAGCTTCAACATCAGTCCTTCTGAACACCCAGGACTGATCTCCTTTAGGATGGACTGGTTGGATCTCCTTGCAGTCCAAGGGACTCTCAAGAGTCTTCTCCAACACCACAGTTCAAAAGCATCAATTCTTCAGTGCTCAGCTTTCTTCACCATCCAACTCTCACATCCATACATGACCACTGGAAAAACCATAGTCTTGACTGAAATTTCCTTAAATATTTTGTTGTTCACTTCAACCCATCTATTTTTTTCTTTCTAGAACTGTTTTTTTTTTTTTTTTGATGAGGGGCAGGATAATGAATCTCTTGAACTTATTATTTCGCTTATTACTTTTCTGTTTTTCATATCGTTTTGCTTCTAGACTTCTAGACTAGGCAGTAGCAGAGTTATTCAAGACACAGATGTGCTGAGGGCTGTCGTCACTATGACTCCCACTACAAATGCATCCTCAACTTAATACGTAATGACCCAGTGAATCTGACCTGGATTTGGACTGTTCTAACCACTTGCTACTGAGATTACTGTGTCCCATTAACCTAGGAGTGAGAAATAGACCAAGGGGAGCTTAGACACAGGACATACAGACAGCAAACTCCCTCTAGCCATATTTCTGATTTCCTCTGCCAGATACTCCAACTATTGAAAGACATGTTTTTCAAGACTATATTGCCTCCTGACTTCCCTACCAGAGGGTTGTTGTAAATATTCAAGGAATTTTAAGCCAGAACGTGCTTCAAAGAATGTGTTCAGCTTATCTGCTACTAAGAGTTTTCATCTAATACTAGTAATATTTTCCTTTCCTTACACAACTAGGTCTATATTTCCTGCTCAAAGTTTCAAACTGAAAAGACATGTTAATTAGGAATACATATAGTAATAGTTGTAGTGTGACTGTGATATACTGCTCAGTACCCCAAACCCCCTCCTCAGTAAGACTGAAGTACTCATCCCCCCGTCTGCTCTGAGTGTTGACGGCCGACAGCTCTTGCAGCCAAGGATTTCCCAAATCTCTTCCCTGTCACTGATTGCAGGGAAAGAGAACTACTACATTCAATATTACATCTCCTTCTTGGAGATGTAATTGCTTCCAAAGACTGGTTAGTGCTGGAGAGTAGATGCCTGGCTCAGTTTGGGAGAATTCTTCTGGACTATCTTTGTACTTGGTGAGGGTCAATACTGATGCCTTCACTTCTTTATAGGTGTTTATCTTGAGAATAATTCCCAGTAAATCTTCCATCTGCTAAACTCTGCATCAGAGCCTGCACCCCAGAGAAACCTACATGTGAAAACTGGCTCCACTGAGTAATCTGAAAAAACTGACTCTAAAATAGCAGTTTTGGAGCTGGATTATCTACTCACTAGCTGGCTGGAAATGCTCTAGTAGTAAGCAGAGTACTGATAAACCCTGGCATGTTTTAACAGTGCTACTGCTAACAACTTTCCCCAGTGATACACTGGAAGCACATACTGGTACAAAGAAATGAACCAGTAGGTCCTGGTACTGGTATTGAAAAGTACATTATTAGAAGGACTATGGAATTGGATGGCTACTTCCAAAGGCATAGATACAGTGAGTAATCAGCCTAAGACTGAGAGTGAAAGCCAGAGTTTCCTTAGTAACATATAAAGAGGCTCTCATCTCTTACAGCAAAAGGGCAAAAGAACCAAGGACCAGGCTCAGTATTTTTATAAGAGAAGCAGAGCTCCAGGGAAAGCTGGATTCTCCCCTGGCAGTTCTCTGTGTGGCGGGGAGTTCCCTGGATTCAGGAGTAGAACCTAAGACATAGAATGGGGGCAACTAGGTCACCCCAGTCGCCAGATTCCCTTGAACCTTCAGGGCTGGCACAAGTAGCCCATGTATCCCAGTTAAAACCTTGTGCTCTCCCTATGCTTGGAGATGATACAGAAGCTGCTGCCTTTGCCAGACAACACGGCTTCCTCCACCCCCACTTTCACATCCCCCTCTGACCCTAGCCCAACAACTAGGATTAAGCCACAATATAACCTAACAGAGCCAGTGAAGTGCTGGGCATCCTAAGGGAGAAAGCATAACATGTAGGAGTTTCAAGGCTTAGTCAATACTTACAGGAAGGAGCAAGTGGAGTATAGGGGACTGAATTCTGAAAGGTGCTGGATTGAGGTAGGCAGAACGTTAAGTTGGATAAAGAAAGTTAATTGACATATAAGTACCCACTCAGGATACAGGATTTAATACCTGCCTAAGTCTTCTATCGTTACACATTACCACAAACTTAGGGGCTTAAAAAAATCATTGATTTATTATCTTACAGTTCAGTGTATTAGACACAAGTATTGACATAGGTCTCAATGTGTATTGACATAGGTCTCAATGAGCGAAAACCGAACAGTCCATTCTGGAGGCTCTAAGGGAAAAAATCCCATTTCCTTGCCTTTTCCAACTTCTATAGTCTGCCCCCTTGGCTTGCTGCCCCCTTCCTCCATCTGAAAGCCAGAAGCCTTGCACCTTTCTAGAGATTTTTCCATAGTCACATCTCCCTTGCTTCTATTTCTGCCTTTTTTCCCCCAGTTTTAAGAACGTATGTGATTACAGTGGGTTCACCTGGATAATCTAGGATAATCTCCCTATTTTAAGGTCCTTAATCACATTTGAAAAATTCCTTCACCTTGTAAAATAACATACTCACAGGTTTCAGGGATCAGGATATAGACATCTTTGGAGGCCATTATGCTACCTACCACAACACCCTAGCAATGATCCTGGGGAGACCATGATAATTCCTTGCTACAACTGCTCTTAGAAACTTGAAGAAAGTAATGACGTATACTAAGATCTTTGTATGACATGGTATCACTCACCAGACAGTGTGCATCACAGAAGAGAAAATAAGACAAGAAGACAGAAAGACTTGACCAGTTTGTGTCTGCCAGACTCTGTTACTGGCTGCTTTGTACTAGCAAAATCGGCACAGGAATGAAGTCAGAGTGGCAAGGACGGATGTGATGCATGCATCCCTCAAGCATGCAAGTATTTTACTAAAAAATGCTGATCCAGTTACTGCCATTTAACAGATACAGTCATCCCTTGGGATCCACAGGAGATTGGTTCCAGGACCCCCCATAGATAACGAAATCCAAGGATGCTCAAGTCCTATATATAAAATGACTTAGTTTTATGTTTGTTGCTTATAGAAGATGGCTGGATCCACAAAAGTGGAACCCGTGGATATGAATGGCTGACTGTATTTCAGTAGAGTGAAAGGTAAAAGAAACACCTTATGTGTGTGTGTGGGGTGTGTGCTGGGGAAGGGGTGAGGTTATAATAATCCTAAAGGTAATGAGCATTATGACAGCACATTGAAGACATTGCAAGCATTGCAGACAGTCCAGTCTAGAACATTCTCTAGACAAAAGCTAAGTATGTCCCATAGGTATCTATATCGGAATCTAAAACAATAATTATAGCAAAAACTCATATGTCAACCCTGGGTCATCAAGAAAAGGTTAAATTATTCTGGAGTGGGAAATGGCAACCCACTCCAGTATTCTTGCCTGGAAAATTCCATGGCCAGAGGAGCGTGGCAGATTACGGCCCATGGGATCGCAAAGAGTTGTACACGACTAAGTGACTAAGCATTAGGAAGCTGAGGCTTTTGTGTAGGCAGGACAATTATTGTTAGGCATTGGTGGATCAAATGTAAACACTAATGGTTTGATACCTCTGCTTTGTAAGACACATGTTAACCAGATGATCTGGCTGTGATTATACTGTGAAAGAGGAACTGTTCCCAAATAATTAATAATTTATTTTAAAACTGTGGAAGGATTAGTTACATTTGCCAGTGACAACATTCTCTCTCATTCCTCCCCCACCCTCCTTCTCTCTCTCTCTCTCTCTCTCACACACACACACACAGATGAAGACCCATTCTCATCCAGAGAGTGCCTTTTAACAGCTTTATGACTTCGGGGAGTTCACTTATCATCTTGGATGCTCATGCTCCTCATTTGCACATGGAGGTTAATCTGTGAGACCTCTAATATTATACCTTATTTTAATCAAATAGAACAAAAACTTGGGAACAAAGAACCTACCATGGGGAGATTGAACAGATACAAAATAAGAAGACTGGAAAATAGCATCATGACACGTTTGAATTCTGTCAGGATATAACTAAGATATAATAAGTTATTTACATACTTGGAATAATTATTGACTTTGTCACAAACCAACTTCTTAAAACACCTTGAAAATATAATAATAAAAATATAATATCAGTTCAAACTATTATCTAGTTTCTCTACATGTTGTAATAAAATCTAATTCATTCAAACAAACATCTACAGTCTAAATTAGCGAAAAATGTGAATTTAAGTTCCATTTTAGCTTCCAAAAAGTGAAGACAAGGCAGCATTTCTAGAAATCATGTATTAGAAACCTAGTCTATCTTACAATTTTAAATCTAGACATTAAATTTTGGTTTCAACTGATATTTTTACAATGTTGTGATTACAGATTTGATTTAGCATTGGTTTTATTCCAATGAGACAGATTCCCAGGAAAAGGACTGCTAGGTAGAAAGGTTTACGCTCTCTCACATCCTCATCACACTGGGTGAGAGCAATCTTTTCTTCACATCTAGCCAACAATAGCTATTATAGACCTTTCCCATTTTTATCAATTTCATCAGTTAATAGTTTTAAACTGATTAGTACTTTCACACGCATTCCTTGTGAATGGACATGTTAGGCAATTATTTACTAAAATAAAACTGGTGCTTAGCACAAGATGCATTTTCATTAAGTTTTGTCTATTTACTGAAATAATATAACTTGAAAAAACTTTTCAACTTGCCTTGATTAGTGTAAAGGTTTTAATAAAAAGCAGGTATTTTAGAATGTTTCCATCCTATGAAAAATATTTCCTCTACCACAGCTTAGATTCCTCACCACGTAAACAATTAAACTGGAAACTTTTGTGCATTTTTAGTAAAATAATAAATTGGTATTTTAGAACAAGAGCACACCAAATGTTTCCTTCATTGTCCATCACATAACACAGAGAACAATTTTACCAATTTTTATTATCTTCTATGTATAACAAACATATCCTAACTAATATGAAAAATATGATAAAAAGTAAAAAAAACTTATCATAATTATTTTACAATTATTACTTATTATAGTAATGCTAGCAACTAACATTTATCACGTGGTTATGCCTTACCAGTTTCTGATCAAGTACTTTACATATATTAACTCATTTAGTCTTCATAATCACACTGTGAGGCAGGTATCATGACTCCTATCGCATGGGTGAGGCACAGAAAGGCTGAGTGGCTTGTTCAAGTGAGAACAGAATTAGTGCAATTCAGATCAGGGCAAGTCTGAGCTGAAAATCCCTGTTACCCATGTGCTATATCAGATTTGTCTTTCTATCCTCCACAGTACCTTGCAAGCTGACTTCTACAAAGGCCTAAAGTGTTAACTTGCACTTAAATACTTTATTAAGAAAACTAACTTAAAGCAATCCGGTAACTTTTCTAACAGAATTATAGGAAGCTTATTAGCTTCTATTAGCAACATGACGAAATCATTGTAACTAAGATTATACACCCACATTTTTTTTTTTTTTTTTAATTTTAGTTGGGGGCTAATTACTTTACAATATTGCAGTAGTTCTTGCCATACATCGACACGAATCAGCCATGGGTTCACACGTGCTCCCCCTCCCAAACCCTCCTCCCACCTCCCTCCCCCTCCCATCCCTCAGTGTCATCCCCACGCTCCATCCCTGAGCATCCGTCCCATGCATAGAACATGGAATGGTGTTCTGCTTCACATATGACAATATACATGTTTCAATGTTATTGTCCCAGAACGTCCAACCCTCACCTTCTCCCTCAGAGTCCACAGGACTGTTCTATGCATCTGTGTCTCTTATTCTGTCTCACATATAGGGTTACCATTACCATCTTTCAAATTCCACATACATGCATTAGTATAATGTATTGGTGCTTTTCTTTCTGGCTCACTTCACTCTGTATAATGGGCTCCAGTTTCATCCATCTCAATAGAACGGATTCAAATGTATTCTTTTTAATGGCTGAGTAATATTCCATTGTGTATATGTACCACAGCTTCCTTATCCATTCGTCTGCCGATGGACATCTAGGTTGCTTCCATGTCCTGGCTATTGTAAACAGTGCTGCGATGAACATTGGGGTACACGCGTCTCTTTCAATTCTGGTTTCCTCGGTGTATATGCCTAGCAGTGGGATTGCTGGGTCATATGGCAGTTCTATTCCCAGTTTTTTAAGGAATCTCCACACTGTTCTCCATAGTGGCTGTACTAGTTTGCATTCCCACCAACAGTGTAAGAGGGTTCCCTTTTCTCCACACCCTCTCCAGCATTTATTACTTGTAGACTTTTGGATAGCGGCCATTCTGACTGGTGTGTAATGGTACCTCATTGTGGTTTTGATTTGCATTTCTCTAATAATGAGTGATGTTGAGCATCTTTTCATGTGTTTGTTAGCCATCTGTATGTCTTCTTTGGAGAAATGTCTGTTTAGTTCTTTGGCCCATTTTTTGATTGGGTCGTTTATTTTTCTGGAATTCAGCTGCAGGAGTTGCTTGTATATCTTTGAGATTAATTGTTTGTCTGTTGCTTCGTTTGCTATTATTTTCTCCCATTCTGAAGGCTGTCTTTTCACCTTGCTCACAGTTTCCTTTGTTGTGCAAAAGCTTTTAATTTTGATTAGGTCCCATTTGTTTATTTTTGCTTTTATTTCCAATTTTTCTCCATTGTATACTCTTGCCTCCTTTGTCGAAGATAAGGTGCCCATAGGTGCGTGGGTTTATCTCTGGGCTTTCTATTTTGTTCCATTGATCTATATTTCTATCCTTGTGCCAGTACCACACTGTCTTGATGACTGTGGCTTTGTAGTAGAGCTTGAAGTCAGGCAGGTTGATTCCTCCAGTTCCATTCTTCTTTCTCAAGATTGCTTTGGGGTATTCGAGGTTTCTTATACTTCCATACAAATTGTGAAATGATTTGCTCTAGTTCTGTGAAAAATATCATTGGTAGTTTGATAGGGATTGCATTGAATCTGTAGATTGCTTTGGGTAGTATACTCATTTTCACTATATTAATTCTTCCAATCCATGAACACGGTATATTTCTCCATCTGTTTGTGTCCTCTTTGATTTCTTTCATCAGTGTTTTATAGTTTTTCTATATATAAGTCTTTTGTTTCTTTAGGTAGAAATATTCCTAAGTATTTTATTCTTTTTGTTGCAATGGTGAATGGTATTGTTTCCTTAATTTCTCTTTCTGTTTTCTCATTATTGGTGTATAGGAATGCAAGGGATTTCTGTGTGTTAATTTTGTATCCTGCAACATTACTATATTCATTGATTAGCTCTAGTAGTTTTCTGGTAGAATCTTTAGGGTTTTCTATGTAGAGGATCATGTCATCTGCAAACAGTGAGAGTTTTACTTCTTCTTTTCCTATCTGTATTCCTTTTATTTCTTTTTCTGCTCTGATTGCTGTGGCCAAAACTTCCAGAACTATGTTGAATAGTAGTGGTGAAAGTGGGCATCCTTGCCTTGTTCCTGACTTTAGGGGAAATGCTTTCAGTTTTTCACCATTGAGGATAATGTTTGCTGTGGGTTTGTCATATATAGCTTTTATTATGTTGAGGTATGTTCCTTCTATTCCTGCTTTCTGGAGAGTTTTTATCATAAATGGATGTTGAATTTTGTCAAAGGCTTTTTCTGCATCTATTGAGATAATCATATTGTTCTTATCTTTCAATTTGTTAATGTGGTGAATTACATTGATTGATTTGCGGATGTTAAAGAAACCTTGCATTCCTGGGATAAAGCCCACTTGGTCATGATGTATGATCTTTTTAATATGATGTTGGATTCTGTTTGCTAGAATTTTATTAAGGATTTTTGCATCTATGTTCATCAGTGATATTGGCCTGTAGTTTTCTTTTTTTGTGACATCTTTGTCTGGTTTTGGAATTAGGGTGATGGTGGCCTCATAGAATGAGTTTGGAAGTTTACCATCTTCTGCAATTCTCTGGAAGAGTTTGAGTAGGATAGGTGTTAGCTCTTCTCTAAATTTTTGGTAGAATTCCGCTGTGAAGCCGTCTGGTCCTGGGCTTTTGTTTGCTGGAAGATTTCTGATTACAGTTTCGATTTCCGTGCTTGTGATGGGTCTGTTAAGATCTTCTATTTCTTCCTGGTTCAATTTTGGAAAGTTATACTTTTCTAAGAATTTGTCCATTTCTTTCTTCCAAGTTGTCCATTTTATTGGCATATAGCTGTTGGTAGTAGTCTCTTATGATCCTTTGTATTTCTGTGTAGTCTGTTGTGATCTCTCCATTTTCATTTCTAATTTTGTTGATCTGATTCTTCTCCCTTTGTTTCTTGATGAGTCTGGCTAATGGCTTGTCAATTTTGTTTATCTTCTCGAAAAACCAACTTTTAGTTTTGTTGATTTTTGCTATGGTCTCTTTTGTTTCTTTTGCATTTATTTCTGCCCTAATTTTTAAGATTTCTTTCCTTCTACTAACCCTGGGGTTCTTCATTTCTTCCTTCTCTAGTTGCTTTAGGTGTAGAGTTAGTTTATTTATTTGAGTTTTTTCTTGTTTCTTGAGGTACGCCTGTATTGCTATGAACCTTCCCCTTAGCATTGCTCTTACCGTGTCCCATAGGTTTGGGTTGTTGTGTTTTCATTTTCATTCGTTTCGATGCATATTTTGATTTCTTTTTTGATTTCTTCTGTGATTTGTTGGTTATTCAGAAGCGTGTTGTTTAGCCTCCATATGTTGGAATTTTTAATAGTTTTTTTCCTGTAATTGAGGTCTAATCTTACTGCATTGTGGTCAGAGAAGATGGCTGGGATGATTTCAATTTTTTGGAATTTACCAAGGCTAGATTTATGGCCCAGGATGTGATCTATCCTGGAGAAAGTTCCATGTGCACTTGAGAAAAAGGTGAAATTGCTTGTTTTGGGGTGGAAAGTCCTGAAAATATCGATTAAATCTAATTTGTCTATAGTATCATTTAAAGATTATACACCCACATTTTAAAAAAGAGATCAACTAGTACATTCAATAAAGAATTCCAGAACCTCTACCTTGCTTTCTTTTTTAGACTAAAATATTATTTCCTTGTTCCCTTTGGCATCACTAATCAAACCACATACACTTCCTCTGTAGAATATGTAATTACTTGAGACTAAATCCACAAGTGAGGCTTCTGAAAACTGGAACTACCTCATGTAATTAAAGTATGATTAAGTATCAGATTATTAATATATAAAATATTTGAAATTTAAAAGATGAATGAGAAAATAAAACTACAGTCATTCTATCAAACTAGACAATCTCAATTTTAGGTAACAGAACAAAAGGCTTCTAAGAATCCTTATACGCTATAAAGATCATCAGAACTAGACTGCCACATGGTAACCTTGCTGGCACCTAACTCCTCTAACAGTATTTGTAAGTGCATTGTTTCAAATCAATAACTAATTAACAAAGTACAAAAGAAGTTGCACTGTTTCCTTAGCTCCTTGTTAAAATGGCTTTTGGCAGCACATGGGCAGAAAGGTCGCTTTTATGACATCTCCAGGAGCCTTTCAACACCCTGCCTCTGTCAGATTAAATTACTTTTAGCAATTAATTGTTATAAGTTAAAACAGAAGCACATTTGTTACAGCAGGCTGTCATAATGACATGGTGAGTAGTTGTTTTGATATGAATTTCTTCCACTGACCTTCTATCATATCTTAATTTTTGTGGTTGACCTAACTGGAAGATTGGGAGCACGTCCTAACTCAAAAAGCACAGGTGAAACCTTGGGGGTCTTAGAATGAGACACTAACAAATAATTGAAAAAATTTTTTCCACAGATACTTTGTAAAACGGAGGTTATGGAACAAAGGAATGTGTAACTTGGAAGTTAAATTTAAAACAAAATTATTCTTAACATAAAAATTCAGAATGTAACAAGAATTTTCTGCTGAGTTCATAAACATGAGATTATGGGATCACTGTCATAATGTTCCAAAGATAAATATATAGAATGCTATAAGAAATGTTAATTTTTAAAGATAAATTTTGCTTGATAAATGTGCCATTTAAGTGTCCATAAACTTCATAAGATCAGCTACTAATAATAATTCTTTATCAAATAATATTCTTTGTAAGTCTGTATTTGAATAGAACAAAAAAAACTATTTTCTAATTATTGATGATTATAATACTTTTGTAAATCCAGGTACAGGTCAGAGAGTACTTTGAACAGTGAAAAACATGTGTTCGAATTTTTGTCCCAAAGGTTAAGAGAATCTAAAATTCATTATTTTCCTATTGCTATAAATTTGCTACATTCTTTTGCTATTTTAAAATTTAATAGAACTTCACAGAAGATGAAAAAGATACTAGGTGAAAACTAGACTAGCTCAAAAGAACAAGGAAAATGAAATGGCATGACGTTTTCAAGAAATCCTGAATCCATGAAAACAGTGATTAAAAACAGCTAACAGTTTTCAAGTGCTTACTCTGAAATACATATATTCTACTAAATGCCTAATATGCTCTAATTCCTTTAATTGTCATGACACTCTGGGAAGTAGCTGCTATTATTTTCTTTCGACAGATAAGGCAACTGGTACTCAGAGAGTTGAAGTCACTTGCTTAATTCAACACAGCTAGTGAAGTTTCACTGACTTCAGATTCCTTGATCTTTAGCTAACCCAACAGTACTTTTTATATATGTTGGACACGACTGAAGAGACTTAGCAGCAGCAGCATACATATACAAATGTGCTGTTTAAACCTCAATAACTTCATAAAATCACTGATTACTACACACGTGTATGTGTATAAATTTAAGAACAACCAATTCTTTCTACTTGTTAAAAAAAAAAAAGCCTTGGGATGCTTGCTTCTTGGAAGAAAAGCTATGACCAACCTAGACAGCGTATTGAAAACTAGACACTACTTTGTCAACAAGGATCCATAGAGTCCAAGCTATGGTTTTTCCAGGGGTCATGTATGGATGTGAGAGTTGGACTATAAAGAAAGCTGAGCACCAAAGGATTGATGCTTTTGAACTGTGGTGTTGGAGAAGACTCTTGAGAGTCCCTTGGACTGTAAGGAGATCCAACCAGTCCATTCTAAAGGAGATCAGTCCTGAATATTCATTAGAAGGACTGAGGCTGAAGCTGAAACTCCAATACTTGTGTGGCCACCTGATCTGAAGAGCTGACTCATTAGAAAAGACCCTGATGCTGGGAAAGACTGAAGGCAGGAGGAGAAGGGGACGACAGAGGATGAGATGGTTGCATGGCATCACAGACTCCATGGACATGAGTTTGAGCAAGCTCCAGGAAATGGTGAAGGACAGGGAAGCCTGGTGTGCTGCAGTCCATGGGGTCGCAAAGAGTCAGACACGACTAAGCGACTGAACAGCAGCAACAGTGCCTGAAAAATGGAAATCCAGTTCTTCCACTTCATGGTAACCACTGAAAAAGGCAGCTTTGTGCATGTGATCTGTATCTGAAAAGCAGGAGGACTCATAACCAGCGTTCCCAGAATAGCTGGGAGGGGCCGTGTAAGTATATGGATAAAGATATAGGCACATAGGTGAGCCTGTGTGAGGTGAGGAGAAACTCTAAAATCTGTGACAGGATCCTTAGTATCATGAGGACCTGTGGACACTTGAGGACCAGGGAAGCTTTCTCCTTCTGCTTAGAGCACAATACGGCGTCCTCCGCTCTATGGATTTTACTGTGAGCAGTTAAGCTTTTATTGTCTTTATCTACATTGTTGTTGTTTAGTTGCTAAGTCATGTCCAACTCTTTTGGGACCCCATGGAGTGGGTTGCCATGTTTCACCAGGGGATCTTCCTGACCCAGGGATTGAACCGCGTCTCCAGCATTGGCAGGTGTACTTTTTACCACTGAGTCACCAGGGAAGCTCCAAATTAAATCAGTACATCTTTTATTAATTGTACTTGTTAGATATTAAGGGTGCTTAGTTCTTGGACTTTTTTTTCTCCGACAGTATATTCTATAGCACTGAAAGATTAACACTAAAGGCAAAGTAGAATTCACTCATTTCGTTCAATGACTCATTAAGTGTTTTTATATTTTAGAGAGTATCACAGATAGAATACAACTAACTGATAAAATGTAACTTGGTATTCCTTTCCCTTTATTAAAACTAGTGGAAACTCTTATACGGTAGCTCATTTTAGAGGTGGGAGAAGAAAATAAAATGCCTATTTTAATAGGAATTATTTCATTATTTTATGGAACCATAAAAGCTGAGAAATTATGGCCTACCACTTATTTGCATACCTATACATTTAACAGAGGCAAAAACTGAGATGAACAGGTATAAGATGACTTTTTCATTATTTCTCACTTGTCACTGTAGTAACTTCATTAGTCGAAATTTCAGTTTTCACAAACACTAACACACCTTATATTACGTGTTTTATAAATCTTTAAAGTAACAAACTACTTCACTGTTTAATTCTCATTATAACCCAATGCAATAGACAGGTCCTGGGAGACCTCTTATATTTCTTCTTCTTTAATCCTCATCTAATCTATTAGCATATCCTGTCCACAGGCCATCCTAACACTATTTCTAAATTGACACCTTAAGTGCCTCTGAAATCCATCATATATTTCAATTGGCTAGAAAGTAAAATTAAGCACATATGCATGAGGAAATGATAGCATAAAAAGATGGATGGGAAGAGCTGCAATAGTCAACTAGATATATTATAAAGCCAAATGATCATAACTATTTGCCTTCTTGCAAATGTAAAAGAATTATTACAGGAAAAGAAACATGATGATGTAGAAATTATCATCTCTGTAACCTAATGTAATTTTAATAAAGATAGAGTTGGGGGAAAGGGAGTGCAAAAGGGGATGAGATTGATTGTGTTGGTGGCAGTTATAAAAGAGATAAATTCCCAAACTTAAACTAGTGAGTGGGGTAGGGTGAGGACAGAAGAATAAAGTGAGGACTATTACTATGATGAGACACTGCCAGATATTACATGTACAATAAAATCCCCAAATTACTTTAGAATGGCAGTGGCAAGTACAGCCAGACCTTTGAAGGGAATAGAATGATGATACCCAGAAACAAAGGGAATGATGTAAGAATTCAATATATGTTAAAGGTGGAACTTCAAATCTGTAGGAAAACAAAATGGGTTATTTTAAAAATAAAGTTGAGACAACTAATTTAACTTTGGAAAAATTTAAGTGAGATGTATCCTCAGAGTAAACACAAAAACAAAATTCTACTGGACAAAACACTTAAATATCACTGGAGGAAAGTTTGTCTTTTGAATAAAGAGGATCAGGATAATTATCAAAATGGAAAAAAATGAAACTGGATTCACTTCACTACAAACTTAAAAATCAATTCCTGATAGAATATGAATTGAAATTGTAAAAGGAAAAATTCTTAAGCACATGAGGGAAAATATAGGGGAATATATTTGTGACCTTGGAGAAGGTAAGAACTTTTTAAACACGACATTAAAGGGTAAATCATACAGAAAAAAATTGATAAATTTTAGTATATTTAAATTAAGAATGTTCTCAAGAGCCATCAAACAAATGAAAAGACAAACAAGAGTGGAAGAGTGGTTTGTAATATGTAAATAAGATCTACAAATCAATAAGAAAAGATAAAGAAACAATAACAAAATGGGCATAACAGGCTATTTACAAATGAGGAAACTGAGATGGCCAATTAAAATTGAAAATATATTCAGCCCCATTAGTAATAAAGGTAACACCAGTTAAAACCACAATGGGATACTATATAATAATCTTCAAATTAGCAAAAATTTAAAAGATAACACAAAGATCTGAGAATGATATGAAGCAAGAAGAATGGACGTATGGCTGACCAGGATAATTCATACAACTACTTTCAGAAAAAACTTGTTAACCCAGTAATTCTACTCTTAAGTATAGTATCTAGAGACAATTTTTACATATGAACACCAGGAACAATATGAGAATGTTCATTAGAAGCTCAAAATAGCAAGAAATAGAAAACACACTAGCAATGTCCATGAACAGTAAAGCAGATAGTTGACTAAATACCATATAGAAGCAAAAATGAACTATTTGCTAAACATATATATTAGTGCTGTGTGCAAAAGAAAATCGCAAATTCCAGAAAGGAAGTAAATGCCACATAAATGAAAGAAAAAACAAATGATATACTATTTAGGAAAACAAATATAGTTAGTGAGTTATAATGAAAATCACAGGGAATATTAATAAAAAATTCATACTTCTGGAAAGGGAAGACAAGGACGTGACTAGAGGAGGCATGGGTGAGTTTTCTCAGGTACTGTTAAAATTCTGTTTCTTAAGTTGGGTAGGTACTCTGGTGTTTATTATTTTTACACCTCACATATTTGTTGCATGTTTCATAATAAGGCATTTAAAGTAGTCAAATGTTAACAGAACCATAAACAGACTAGATGAAAATGTAAGTTAATACTAGTGCAGGCACCCGACACTATGCTAGATATTCACTTTATTTTCTTAGTCACATACTGTCAACTCAATCAGATAAGAATTCTGTAATATTATCTTATACTGAACACAATAAACAGCTAAACTCCAGTTTTGGTTCAAGATTTATAACAAGTAACTAAACAAAAGCCATTGTATCTGTTTTGAAAAATTAACATATTCTTTAGATATTACTTTTCATAAATTAATACTTTTATTTCTAGTCTAGCCACTTTCCCCTGAACTCAAACACACACACACTCTTTCTTGCTTCTGTGCCTTTGTTTATATAATGTCTTCTGTTGTGAATACCTTCTCCCTTTCCCGTCTACTTCTTCCCCTCAGCATCGCCTTTCCTCCTGTAGTGGTGATAGCTTAAGAAGCTTTCCAAGTATCACCTCATCCAGGAAACTGTCCCTGGATCTGCCACGCTCACCCTCTAACTGGATGATGTCCCCTGGGTCTCCAGCTTGAGTACTTATCTGGAATCTGACGCATTCCTCTCTCACTGTGTCCATACCCTTATTATTGAGTTCCCATGGGAATGGTGACGTCTTATTGATCTTCATATCCCAAGTGCCTAACATAGTGCTTTTCAATAAATATTTGATGAATAGTGTAAGAATTTATTGGCTGAGGTACTTAAAAATAAAGAAAGAAAACTTCTCTGAAAAATCACCTGCTTAGCATGCTAACAACTAAACAATAAACTCATTAAGGATAGTTGGTTGAGTTTCGTTTGGACTGTTTATCGCAATGAAATATAAGTTACGGCTCTTCTGACTTTACTCCCATATTCCCACATTTAACCCTTCCACATTTAAGTTTATTTAATCTACTAATGCACATAAGGCAACACAAAACAAAATTACAGATAGTACTCAAATCACCAGATTTATAATACAGTTATAAAATTTTTCTCATTTTTGACACACTCTTGATCACATACATCCTATTTAGAGGAGACAGGACTTAGAACTAATGCATATCAGAACACTTGAAAGACAAACTGGCTAAACACATCTTTGCCAATATTCTTAGTCTTAAAATTAAATGTTATAATCGATCATTTCTTCAATTTAAAAATTTGTCCTATAATAAAAAATATTCAGTGGTATTTTTGCCACAGTATATTTATAAATAGAAATCCATTCAAAGGCTTCAAGTGTTGGAGCTGCTGTTTGCACTGTCCTTGCTAATAAGTACACAGTCATTATCAGGCTTCAGTGGCATTTTTTAGTTTGATGATTGAAATAGTAACAGTATTTTCACAATGCAATAGTGTCAACAATAAATTTCCTTGTAAATTTTAAGCAGGTGGACCTGGACAATCTGGGCTACCCACCACAATTTGAACTGACTCCCTTAAGCACAAAAATGGACCAGAGATTCTAGTGTAAAGTAAATGATAATTCTAGTTACATACAACCTTGCTAAAGAGACCTTTATGGAGAAATGAACTAAATATAAGCCTTTATATGAAATGATTAGATATCCACTTTGGATAGTAAACATATAAACTCAATTATTTCCTTAATTTGGAAAAATGCTCAAGCTTATACTAAATACAATTTACAAGGTGGGGGAGGAGGCCGTGATCACTTTTGAAAGTGTTCGTGTGTGCACGTTTGCTTTTGCAGTGGCACAGGGTGGAGGGCAGGACAAGGAAGGGTGAGAGGGGCAGGAAGAGTTTTACAAAGGAGGGGACGTTGAAGTTAGGTATTAATAGATATAGGGCAAGTACTTTAAGAAGAATTCTTTAGAATTTGAATAGAGTCCTGTAAAATGTCCAGTAATATTAGATACCTCTCTACAATGTTCTACTTTTAGAGTTCAACTGACATGATGAAAAAAGTATTCCATTTCAAATGCCTAAAAATGATCATTACAAGCTAACTGGGTTATCTTTCTGGGCTAATTTTGAGAATTATACTGCTGCATATTTATTTAGGATATTTTAGTGTAACGGCTTTATCTTTTTCCCTGTAAGTAAGGGTCTACAGAGATCAGACCAGTGTGGGGGGAGATGCCCCTTGGCACAGAGGTTTTAGCTCTGGAGAAAGCAGTACTTGGGCAGCTGCTGAATGAAAGATAGACCATCCTCCTTACATAGGCTGAGGTCAATCTGGGGGTGAAGCTAAGCAAGGACAAGAATTCCTCAGAATGTGTGGTGAGGATAGAGCCTGGCACAAGTAATTGGACTAGGTGAGTGTCATTTCAGCGGCTCTATTATAGGATTACTCTGGTCTCATGAGTGTGCCTTGAATTACACAAGGCAGTAAACCAGAAGACTGCTCAACGGAGAGGGGAACTATGCTTAGGCCTTTAAATATAGCCTTTTTTACTATTAATATTACAAAATTTTTTGAAATATTTCAAGTCAATGGGCAACCTTTTGCTGCATACTTTTAGGTAAATGGTTGCTATTGCTATTCAAACTAAGATTTAATATCATATATATGACACATTCTTTGTTATTTAAATATATTATAAAAAAATTTAAAATTAGTCTTTAAAATGTTTGAAGCATTTTCAGTCTTTCATAGTCATCAAAGAAACACTTATTTTTTTCTAATCGGGTCACTAGGTTCCATTTTATGAGTTTCCCTATAAGAATGTCACCCTATCAAAATAAAAGATTTGTCACTTACTCCTTCGTTTAGCTACTATTTGGGTACCCATCATGAGCCAGACACTGTAGATACAAAGATGAATAAGACAAGGTGAATACTTAATTAAATGCCAGACACAAGAACATAAGCAAGTAATTCCCAATACCGTGAAGAGTGGGCTACCTGAGTATAAAATGAGACCCATAAAGAATGTGGCATATAGGAAGTTCTCAAAACAGGGTATCATATACCATAAATTACTGATAAGTCAATACCTACCAGGATATAACAATACAAAAGAAACAATGCATTTCTGTCAACAGATTCAATCGGTGCCTAATTTGTGCCAGGCTGTGCCAAGCACTTGGGGCACATCAGTGACAAAACAAAGACACCTGCACTCTCTCTGAGCCTATATTCTAACAGGAAAGACAGACATTAAATAATATTTGATGGATAAGTAAATTATATGATAGGTTAGAAGGGAATACGTATTGAAAAGGAGAGGTGGGTAGGGAATGGGAGCATGTAAGCAGGGCTATAATTCTAATTAGGATGGTCAAGGTATATCTCTATTGAGATGATACTAGAGAAAATGCTCAAAGGAGTTCAGGAAGTTAGCCATACATATAGCTGGGGGCAGACCATTGTAAGCAGAGGATCAATGCAAAGACTGAAAGGCAGGAGCCAGTGGGGCTAGAATGGAATAAGTGAAAGAAAGAAGGGCAGGAAATGAGGCATAGAGGTAAGGAGTTGACAGTTCTCCTATGGCTGTTGTCTAAGTAAAGCCAAATCTCAAAATAAAGTCATTCAGTCCATCTATTCATCCAACAATTTTATTGAGTTTTATATACGTTCAAGGAAATTTGCTATATACCATAGGCTTCCCAGGCTGTACAGTGGTAAAGAACCCTGCCTGTCAATGCAGGACATAAGAGATGTGGGTTCAATCGCTGGGTCTGTAAGATCTTCCGGAGAAGGGCACAGTAACCCACTCCAGAATTCTTGCCTGGAGAATCCCATGGACAGAGGAGCCTTGCGAGCTACAGTCCTTAGGATCACAAAGAGTCAGACATGACTGGTGACTTAGCATACAGCACAGGGTAAAAAAGATGATTAAATCAGAATCTTTATCCTAATGAAAATTTAAAATATTCCCACATAGGGTATGACTTACATCAAACTTTCTCTAGTAAAAACTGAAGTCAAGGTCAAGGGTGGGGTCGGAGTGTAAAGAAGGAAGGCATGTATATGGAGATGAGCACAGTTATTTTAGAATTTTAAAATGGAATCTCTGCACTTTTTCTACTTAAATTACATTATGTGAGATGCTCCATTAGTTAACAATAATTTGCAGTAGAGAAGGACCTTCAAGAACTCCCATGAAGATTAATTTGCTCATCATTTTAATCCATTCTGAAGAAAGCTGCTTATTTAGATTTTTTCCCCCAAATAACTATATAAACCCATGTAAGAAGGAACTAACGTATGTCAATAATTTCATTAGCAATTCTAAAAATGTGAAACCTAAATAGAAATTTTTAAAAAATGAAAACTACTTATCATCAATTTCATATCGTATTTCCTAAAGAACAAAACACAAATGTGTTTTCTGACCTACAAATCTTTATTCAAAGGTTAGGTGCTTTATTATTGAATTGCATTATTTCTCCAAAATAATGAATGAATATACCACAGATATAAATGTGGAAGGATTTGGTGGAGGGAGGAAAGGCAAAAGACCATTTGGTGGAGGGAGGGAAGGCAACAGAAAAAAAGGTTAGTTAAGGGACATTAAATGCTTCTGGCAGTTTTGATCGTCTCCTTATATGTTTAATTAGCTTCATTTGAGTTAAAAGTAGCGGCAAAACCATTTTAGCGTCACGAATAAATACCACTACACTAAATGCAAATTGAAATATTACAGTTATCAGAATGGGTCAGAAACATCTACCTAATTAATTCCTTTAAAGTGCCAAAGTTTTGAAGTGGTTTAAAATACTCAACCAAAAAAAAATGTTACATAACATATATTTCAAAGAATTTTTATAAATAAATTGCATAAAAATTGAGATTCTCATTGTAATAATAAATTGTATTTAATAAATAAAATGTATAAAATAGTTCTCCAACTTTAAAATTAAACATAGTCTGTATCTGAATCTCTAAGATCTGAGTTTTATTACCAAGGATGTATTAATAGCTGTAAAAGATCCCTTGGATTCCCCATTAAAAAATATATTTTCCCTTTCTTACACCCCTCTAATGCAACGTATGAATGCTTCAAAATATTTGCCACCATTTGCCTCCTATCTGAGTTGCCCATAACTACTTCAGCATCCCACTAGATTGTGAGTGTGTCCCTAGAGAACGGGGATTTTGGCTTTTCCATCTCTATATCTCACAAAGGGCCAGACCAAGCATGATATTTTAAAAACTGTGCTCAACCAAATCAAAATGTGAAGAGATTCATTCCAAGCCACTCAACAGGATACATTTTTCCCAGTTTCAAGACACATTTAATATCTTGATATGTCATCCTGGCTAATTTTAGGTGCCTTGAGTAGAAATTAAATGTCTTATTCTCCTCCCATATTTTATCATTAGCATCTACAGCTTGGGACATGAAGCAAAGTCAATGAGGCTGTGCTAACAGAATGTAACCTGTAAGTGACATTGTACTGTCATCATACTGTTAGTTATTTCAGTTGTCTTGAAAATGCCAAAAGAAATCTTAAAAGTAAAAGGCATTATGCAAATAATTAGTATACTTAGCGGCTAATATCTCTATTAATCCAGTCATTGAGTCATTACTTCCTAGGTTTTCCATCTAGGTTTACCATCTAGAGAAAATCTTCTCAAATAATATAACATCTAGCACTAGAGGGAATTCAAACCTCCTCTCAAACTGCTTTGGCATATAAATGAACATAACTGACTACAAAGACGTGTAGGTAATAAATAAACATTTGTTGAGGGGTCACTACTTGCCAAACAGTAGGCAGGTGGTCTTTATACAATATGTGGGATCAAATGTGGGGTAAAATGTAAGAAAAAGAACAAACCTCCACATCACCTCTACTAGGCAACACTGTAATACCACACAGTCTGTACACTGTACAATGCTAGGGAGTGCACAATAAAAATTACATCCCCTCACAGTTGTGCCATGAGGCAGCCTTGTTTCATTCCGTATTTCATCCATCTAAGATACCATCAATTCTAAAAGGTACCATTGTTTCATGTCAACAAATAATTCATGTGAAAAGTGAAAAGAAAAGTGTTAGTCACTGAGGTGTGTCTGACTCTTTGTGACCCATGGCCTGTAGCCCACCAGGCTCCTCTGTCCATGGAATTCTCCAGGGATGATATTGGAGTGGATAGCCATTCTCTTCTCCAGGGGATCTTCCCGACCCAGGGATTGGACCTAGGTCTCCTATGCTGCAGGACTCTTCACCATCTGAGCCACCAGGGAAGCCCAAATAATCCATGATATGCCATTAATTTTTAAGATGCAGCCCAAATTCAGAGATGTTGATATGTGATAAAAAGTGTTAAAATCAACGAAAAAAGATGACAATCTAAGCAATCTTTGATCGACTGAGCTATATATGCATAAATAATGGCCTTCTCTGAGGACACAATTATATATGAATTCTTTCTGAGGGAATCTTTTTCACTCTACTGCTCCTGTGTGAAAGTGAAAGAAAGAACATTATGATTGAATGAAGTATAGTTAATCTTGGTGCTCAAACCTTGGTTTAGTTACTCTTATTTTTGGAGGCTCCAAAATCACTGCAGATGGTGACTGCAGCCATGAAATTAAGAGACGCTTACTCCTTGGAAGGAAAGTTATGACCAACCTAGACAGCATATTAAAAAGCAGAGACATTACTTTGCCAACAAAGGTCCGTCTAGTCAAGGCTATGGTTTTTCCAGTGGTCATGTATGGATGCGAGAGTTGGACTATAAAGAAAGCTGAACACCAAAGAACTGATGCTTTTGAACTGTGGTGTTGGAGAAGACTCTTGAGAGTCCCTTGGACTGCAAGGAGATCCAACCAGTCCATCCTAAAGGAGATCAGTCCTGGGTGTTCATCGGAAGGACTGATGTTGAAGCTGAAACCCCATACTTTGGCCACCTGATGCGAAAAGCTGACTCATTGGAAAAGACCCTGATGCTGGGAAAGACTGAGGGCAGGAGGAGAAGGGGACGACAGAGGATGAGATGGTTGGACGGCATCACTGACTCAATGGACTTGAGTTTGAGCAAACTCCTGGAGTTAGTGATGGGCAGGGAGGCCTGGCGTGCTGCAGTCCAGGGGGTCGCAAAGAGTCGGACACGACTGAGTGATGAAAAACAACAAAAATATATGTCGACATTTGGAAGATACACATAACTCAATAAAATAATGTTTTGGAAATGACCACTATGTGATATTATATGGTCATCTTCAGGAAAAAGACATATTCAAAGTACAACAAAGACCAGTGGATTTCCATAAAACAGAGAATGAAATGCTCACTGATGTGTTTTTAGATTCACACAGCAACTAATCTTTAAGAAACTGTCTCTTGTTGAATGTTGGTATAGCATCAAAGAAGAATTACATAATTGTCTGAAAAACATTTAAAAATACTTCTTCCTTATACAAATGTATATCTGTGTGAAGCTAAATTTTTTTCATGTTATTGTTATTCAGTCACCAAGTCATGTCCATCTCTTTGAGACCCCATGGACTGCTAAGTCAAACATTAAAGACTTTTTAAAATGTCATACATCTCACTTTGTGTTGCTTTGGAAAATATACTTATTTCTCATAAAATATGCTAGCTTATGTCATTACATAATGGGTTTATTATTTTTATTTTAAAATAAATACTTAAAAATTTCTCAGGATTAATTCTTTTTATGGAAAATACCAGTAGATATAACCCATACAAACAAAAACCCTTTAGTGACCTCAATAATGTTCAAGCATTTGTAAAGTGGTCCTGAGACCAAAAGGTTTGAGAAGCACTGAATGTAAACTAGTTGGTAAAGACATCATCTGGCCATATGTGTGTGTGCTTAGTCACTCAGTCGTGTCTGATTCTTTGCAACCCCATGGACTGTAGCCCGCCATGCTCCTCTGTCCATGGGGATTCTCCAGCATAATTCTCTCCACATTTCCTAAGGGAAAAAGGGTAAGGAGGCAAGAGAAAGAAAAGGGGATATACTGGATAGTGGCTATCTCACTGGTTGTTTTCAAACACATTAATTTATCTCATTCATTCCATTCAACAGCCTAATAGCTATGATTATCCCTATTTTACAGAAGAAGAAATGGAAACTCAAAGAGGAGAGAGAGATGACTTGCCTAAAATCAGCTTAAGTGACAGAATTTTGATCCTAAAGTTCTTATTCTTTCCACGACAGTATATTTATGGCAGAATCCCCCTACTAAAATTCACCAGTGGGCAATCAAAGTCCCTAAATGCAAAGCTTTGATCTTTACTGTAATTTCTGCTACAAATATAAGTATTTAATTATTCTACTTATTTCTAATTCTTCATTTTGACTTGTTTTTAAATGCATCCAAAGAATGCCTGGTACACTTAAAAATGGCCATTCTTATGAATTCATAGAACAATGTACTAATTTTCTGTTAGTGTTATTTAGACATAATATACATAGTCTCACACTTCTTTCAACCTCATGCTAATCAATATCAAAGAGTAGGTTTATATTGTGAAGGGTCTGTCTCTTTTGCTTTGTAGGTTCATGTAAGCAAGCATTTATTCAAATATGCATTCATCAAATATTTATTTAAAAATCTACTGTGTTTACTAAGTTTTGGTAACATGAAGCATGAAAATTCAAAGATTAATTTCTGATGATCTGAAAAAGAATTATGGCCCTTTCAAAGCTTTACAATTAAACAACTTTATGGAAACTTTCTCTGTAATTAGGTTTGATCACAGCTTTTCTTTTAAATGAAAACCTTAAAATGAAGAAACTAAGGTATGCTTCAGTGAACACAGAATCATTATATTTTAATACTGCTGTATTGAGTTGTTAAAAAACTCAAATAGTAACAATAATGGTCTACCTCAGTAAGGATTCATTCCTGCTTGCTTTCTACCATGTTAAGGCACACTGGCTGTTTGGAGGAAAGGTAAAAATTCATTGCAGGGGTGAACATACTAGGAAGTCTAAATTTAGCCACAGGTCTAAGCTGCATTTTCTAGTTGAACTACATCAATTAGCAAAGCTGATGTTTTGATCTCCCTTTGTCTGATTCCTATGTTGTAGTGCTCACAAGGTTTCAAACCCAGAAGGGTAACATAGAGATATTATTTTTGGTATCAGGTACCAAAAGTTGCAAGGGGATCTTGAAATTAGATTATATCTCAATTGATTCTCAACTTGAGAGAAGACAGGATGTTATTTATTGGCCCAGAAGTCCCCAGACTATCTATATGCCAGATACTATGTTCACTTTACATATATTATCATTCCATTTTTCAGACAAAAAACTGAGGCATAAGGAAGTTAACTTATTTGAATTGACACTATATTAAGTGGAAGAGCTGAGATTCAAGCTCAGGTCTATAAGACTCTGCACTTTTAATCTCATCTCCACACTCTCTTTCTGCAAAGGGGATGATTCTGAATGTTATTCAGACACTAAAAATAGGAAATAAAAGAGTTATTATCACAATCTGCCCTCAATGACTACAGGTTTTAAGTTTACCTGGAAAACGTAGACATCCTAGAATATAGAAAATGTTTAAAAAATACATTATTATATTGATAATTAAGTTACTAGCTAAGTCTATGCACTTTTCTTTCTAGTTATATTTTTAAAGGTTTTGGGCTAAAGGGAAAAAAAGGAAGAAGGAAAAAATGTAGTGTGATTGGTGTATTCAGTTTCTGAGGAAAGCAATATTCAGTATGAACAGCAGCAGCCCCTGGTGGTCTAAGGGGAAAAAATAGTGTATCTATAATTATGGGGGTTGAAATATGTTTTTAAAAAGAATATATGTACATATTTAGCCATTTGACTCAGTTCTCAACCCAACACATTAAAAAACAGATGCTTTAAAAAATGATCTGTTGGCAAGATGCTTGTTAAAATTTTATCAGTTGAAATATTAAAATTCATTATGAATTAATTAACACATTATATAAAAATAAAATGTTTTTGTTTCATCATTTTACAAAGTACTATAACCAGTGGTGATTAACACTGGGAATTTTGTGTCTTGAAATGTGTTGCTCAAAAAGAAGCTAAATTTATAGGATTACCACTAAACTGATGACATTTTCTGTCTTCACTCTTGAATTCAGTTGGCAGATGTTTTCGAGAACAAAAAATTCCATCTTATTACAAAACATATTAAGCAGGTTTTCCTGCCAGGCATGTCTGACATGATGTTTATTGCCTAGACCAAATCAATCCCCTTAATAAGTCATAATATATGCCAGAAAGTACATTATTTCGTAGTTAAGGAAAGTTGCCACATGAAAGACTAAGTACTTTGATCTCTCAAGCTCTGTTCTTGATGCATCAGAAATGTGCTACATAACCCAATAGTTAGTCATATCTATTTACATTCATTTAGTAAGTAAAATAAAACTATATTTTGCTAATCTTAAAGTTTTAGGCCAGGATTCTACTTTATTTCTGCTGGTGTATACTAGATATTTGCAAAAAGTTCAAAGGAGATTTTGGCTATTTACTACATGCCAGAGGAAGAAAAATCAAATACTTAAATATTCCAGGAAAATAAAATGGTTTCAGAGGTTAAACCATCATTGATTGTAATAATGAGTTGAATTTGGTTGCTAAATCACTACATAGAAGTGACTCCAGTGGCATTTACACAGAAAAGAGGTACAGAAAAGAAGAAAGGATATGAATTAGCCTTCACCAATATTTTAGATATAGCCCAAATCAGAACATCAAAAACATATTTTTTGAAAAGAAAGTTTTAGTTTATCAGAGCTGGCTGTTTCTCTACAATTGCAAAAATTGACATATATGCTGAAAAAAAAATCAGTCAGACAACTAGACACCAAATTTCTCGCCTGTTGAGGAATAGGTTTTTTGATGGATGTCAACAAGCAATCAATCCATAAATATTTGAGTATCTTTAATGTGTAAAGTCAGGCTCTGCCAAGATTCCTATTTTCTAAATGTCTCCTCCACATTTGGATTTTTCCTTCTGTGGCCATGTGATCTTCTCCTCACCCCCCAGCCCCCACTTCTAGTATTTTTTTTTTTTTTAATGTTCTGGGTCTAATCCCTCTATTTTACTTCCTGTCACTACAGCCCACAACTAAGTTTCCTAAGGTAGAGATATGCAAGCAATTCCAGCACAGTATTACATAGATCAGCATCAAATCACTTTTGCCTATACTCCACCTACATACTCTAAAGTTCTTTTAAGCATCTTCTTCCTTAGTCTAAATACTTCTCCTCTCAGGCTCCAGTTTGGTACCAGAATACCCCTTGTTCCTATGCTGCAGGTCACATTATCCACGTATATCTAGACTAAGGCCTAATCTTTCTGCTTTGATCTCCTTCCAGGAGATTGGATCCTAGTGCATAGATTTAGCATGGGTTCCTGACTTTATGACAGTATGCACTGTACTATTATAACAACTGACTCCTATTTGCTTATTCAAAAGGATTGATACGCAATTCCAAAGTCTATAAAGCATGCTTAAAGGAGTGTAGGGCTACAGTGGAAAGGCATGAAAGATGAATTGGTAATAATATTACGAGATAAAACAGAAGAGATAGCTCAAGACAGAACACGATAAATTCCATATAAGTTAACTAATCAGAAGAACTCCCAACAGTCTTATTAGGGAGAATTCACTGATGTCAGCTGGGCACTACAACATGGATAGAATTTGGACTAAGGGAAAGAACAGAAAGCAAAGTTACAGATCCCATAAAGCACAAATTGTATACAGAGTGGAGCAAATACAGAGCCTGGCTGTAGTCTTATGACCAAATGTATAAAACAAAAATAGCAAAAGGTTGGCAAAAAAAAATTCCATTTTTATCCATCATTTCAGCACCATGATGATATAGTTAAAAAAAGAAAAGTCCATAACTTACTTTTAAATACTGAGATGAAAATGTATAGATCAATCAAGATATCAAATAAATCATGACAAACTGACATTTTATCACTGGTTTTTGGAATGTCTTCTCAATTACCGAACTGGGTAGGGGACTAACAATGTAATTTTTCTTCACTTCCATTTGTTTGAATATTTCCTCACAAAAAATCAAGTAGTATACTTTAATAACACAGGACGCATTAGAAAAAGCAGTAGTAGTTTGGGATTTTAATCCTGGCCTTACCATCTTATTCATCAAGTAAAAATTTATTATTCTGGGTCTGTTCTACAAATATTTATTATTCTGGCTCTGTTCTAGGTTCTGGTTATAGCAATGAAGAAAACAGACTGAGTTCTTGCCCCATGGACCTTAAATTAAGAGCTATGTGCTTTTCTTTCTGGCTCACTTCACTCTGTATAATGGGCTCCAGTTTCATCCATCTCAATAGAACCGATTCAAATGTATTTTTTTTAATGGCTGAGTAATATTCCATTGTGCATATGTACCACAGCTTCCTTATCCATTCGTCTGCCGATGGACATCTAGGTTGCTTCCATGTCCTGGCTATTGTAAACAGTGCTGCGATGAACATTGGGGTACACGCGTCTCTTTCAATTCTGGTTTCCTCGGTGTGTATGCCTAGCAGTGGGATTGCTGGGTCATATGGCAGTTCTATTCCCAGTTTTTTAAGGAATCTCCACACTGTTCTCCATAGTGGCTGTACTAGTTTGCATTCCCACCAACAGTGTAAGAGGGTTCCCTTCTCTCCACACCCTCTCCAGCATTTATTGCTTGTAGACTTTTGGATAGCAGCCATTCTGACTGGTGTGAAATGGTACCTCATTGTGGTTTTGATTTGCATTTCTCTAATAATGAGTGATGTTGAGCATCTTTTCGTGTGTTTGTTTGCCATCTGTATGTCTTCTTTGGAGAAATGTCTGTTTAGTTCTTTGGCCCATTTTTTGATTGGGTCGTTTATTTTTCTGGAATTTAGCTGCAGGAGTTGCTTGTATATTTTTGAGATTAATTGTTTGTCTGTTGCTTCGTTTGCTATTATTTTCTCCCATTCTGAAGGCTGTCTTTTCACCTTGCTTATAGTTTCCTTTGTTGTGCAAAAGCACCAATACAGTATACTAATGCATGTATATGGAATTTGAAAGATGGTAATGGTAACCCTATATGTGAGACAGAATAAGAGACACAGATGCATAGAACAGTCCTGTGGACTCTGAGGGAGAAGGTGAGGGTGGGACGTTCTGGGACAATAACATTGAAACATGTATATTGTCATATGTGAAGTGGAACACCATTCCATGTTTTATGCATGGGACGGATGCTCAGGGATGGAGCGTTGGGATGACCCAGAGGGATGGGAAGGGGAGGGAGGTGGGAGGAGGGTTCGGGAGGGGGAGCACATGTGAATCCATGGCTGATTCATGTCAATGTATGGCAAAAACTACTACAATATTGTAAAGTAATTAGCCCCCAACTAAAATAAATAAATTAAAAAAATTAAAAAAAAATTTAAAAAAAAGTTTAAAAAAAAAAAAAAAAGAGCTATGTGACCTTGGGAAATTTACTAAGTACTGACTCTGGGTCTCCTCATCTGCAAATAGGATCAATATTATTGATCATATTAAAAGACAGTAGTTTAAATATATGATATTTCAACATCACTATTTATTTAGTAATATAAACATACTAATATAAATTGTTTATAGACATCTACTAGTGTCTATTAAATGATAACTGGTCAAAAATCTATATAATCATTAAATATAGTTTACTATATCATACATAATCATCAAATATAGTTTACTACATTATATCATGCTTTTATAATAAGTGGCTTACTTTTAATATTTCAGATACATATTTTATTCTCAACCAGTTAGAACAATGTGGTAAAAAAGAAAGACAGCAAGGATCTACAGTAACTAGAGGCCCTGGTTTTATTTAACACTTAGTTCTATCATTTACTAGTTATGTGATCCAAGACAAAAATGTACCATCTATCCATCAGTTCCTTTAACTTTAAAGTAACAGTGAACTTATTTGATCTACCTAGCTTATGGGAATGTTTCAAAGAATAAATTAGTTCAACATGTAAATGGCTAAGAAGCATATAAATAAAACTTAACGCATCCCTATCACATACACGCTCTGTGTCTGAAAATTACACATACTTGTTATTTGGAGGTATGTAAAGGGAAGGAGCAAAGACACTTCTAGAGCAGATCAAAATTACATACGAATTAGGCAACCTACCACAAAATGAACCACTATTCACTTTACCACTACAGGTGCATGCCTTACTATCTAGAAGAAGGTAGTATGTTTGAAGAGTGTCAGGTTAGCTCTGGTGTTTTGCCCAATTCTGTAAGATTTTAAGAGAAGGGATGTTTATTAAGAAAAATAACGTTTCATAACTGTCAGGTATAAAGTTGTGTTGTTTACATGAGCCAATTTTTGTCTTTAGTGCTTTCAATGAAAACCTAGACTGATGAGTGAAATGAGACAAGACAAGAAAGAGCAAAAAGACCTAATAAGAAGTAAAGATAGCAGGAGACTAAAAGAGATAAAAGAATTAAAGAAAAAAGACAAAGGAAAGATAAAAGATCTTAATGAAGCAACATAAAGAGTTTTTTCCCTTGGTATAATAAAAAAGTAGATACAGGAATAAACAAAAGAAATGCAAAAAAAGAATAAAGAAAATGCGCACACACAAGAGAACAAAAGAACAAACCCAAACTGACAGTGACATGATAAAGAGAAATCAGAAAAGAAATAAAACATAAAACGACAAATGTCAGAAACAGATGCTTTCATCTGTACTTACCATGGCAAATAAAAGAAACTATTTAAGAAGTAAAAACTTAATACACAAAATCACTTTTTGTTTTCATTTTACATAGGAAACTGAACATTACTAATGATCTGTATATTTCAAAAACTTACACAATTCATTTTTAGACTCCAGATATCAGGAGTAATTTTTTTAAAATTCTGT
Organism: Okapia johnstoni; assembly: GCA_024291935.2. Classification (NCBI taxonomy): domain Eukaryota; kingdom Metazoa; phylum Chordata; class Mammalia; order Artiodactyla; family Giraffidae; genus Okapia; species Okapia johnstoni. The sequence continues at coordinate 82,317,645 of CM044316.1, forward strand.
CTTAAGATGGTAGTTGACCAACTGGATGATATTAATTAGGAAACTCAGGTCAATTGATGGAGAAGAGGTGACATCAGGACCCTGATGCAGTCATGAAAGGAGGTAAAACAATATAACTACATAGGATGAGCATGATACTTATGAATTTCAAATCTAATCATTGGTTTTGTTTTTCAAACAATACGTTAAATAGTGAGATGCTTTTCAGAAATTTCTGTAATCTGCCTAACTTTCGCTTGACTCAATGTATGATAGATATGCTTTAGGTATTTTTGGTTTGGATACATATTTTTGGCTTTTTTAGAATTTATAACTCTCCTAACTTACTCATCTGATTGACCTATAATCAAATGTCTGGAATGTTTGGAGTAAATTCCCCAAGGTAAAGCGATAATGCCGTGGAACTAGAAGCAAAATTAAAAAAGTAACCTAGAATGCTATGCATTTCACCTTGAATGTGATATGAAATACTTTATTAATAAGCTTTTAAAGTAAATGGAAAAATAGCTCAAATTGAATAATCTGAAACTTTACTACTATCTCACAGTATAATTTATAGAATGTTAAATTGTCTGTATTTATGTTCTGAACTGCTCAATTTTGAAGAACATATCAATTTACTATTTTACGTATCCAATAGCATTTTTGACTTACTTTACTATTCAATTATATTCCAAGCACTCATAATAAGGGCTTTGAAAACTGCATGAGTCTGTCACAAACACACACATAAATATATATATATATCATGCTCAGTGTGTATATCAAGCAGAATGTGTCAAAGGGCAAATAAAATTGTTTGTGCCCCCCACAGAATTAGAACTCCTTGGGCAGCACTGCTGTAACGATCCCATGCTGCTAGCATTACAAAGTGCAAAGGTTCACTGGATAAGAAAAGAGCAGAGGGCCGGGTTCCCTCATTACACTATCCCTAAACTATTCTGGCTTAAATATTTATTAAGATATTAATTATTCTTCCTCCCTCCATCAGCCTTCAGAAGTTAAACCGAGACACTGTGGATGGATGGTGGCTCGTAGGAAAACAATGCATTAAAACTATTACCACCCAAGATGAAGACTGATGTTTTGTACAGTGCATTATTAATTGCTTTTTGCAACTTAAATAAAATATCACACTGAAATAAGAATGATGTGTTTTGTTACTTTGAATCAAAAACAGAAACAGTAAAATAATACCTTTGGGAAATAAATCTTTAAAAATTTAAAAATTGATACTTTCTTTTAAAAAATGAAATAATTCATAGAAAATAAATTTTAAAGACTTCTTTCATAAAGGATGTAACACTGCTTAGAACAGGTCTGAACACAGAATATTTTCAATAAATATTAGCTGTTGCAGTGCTTTGAAAAAAAAAAAAAAAGACAAGGAAATAATGAAGGATAGTAATGATCTTGCTCACGACTTACTCTGATATATAACTGCATCATTTCTTTTTCTCTTTGGGGGTTACGATACTTCTCATAGAAATCACGTCGCTTCTTTGTTTCTTTAGAGACTTTATCTTTCCTTTCACGTTTTTCTGCTGGTTCATCTGAACTATCAGAAGACGACTGGACAGGTATCTTCGGCTTTTCGACTTCAATATAGTTTTCATTGGGATTCAGTACTATTACTCCATATCCTTCCTGTTTTGAAAGCAAAAAAGGCAGCATAATTTAATCTTAAAAATCATTTCAATTCATAAAAAAGTTCTTAAAATTTCATACTAAGTGATTTAACATAGCTACATATTCACTAAAAATTCCTTTATAACAGATTATAGTTTGAATTTCTCCAACAGAAAAGTATTTCAAATTATTTGCCTGTATTATGTGTGTAAATAAGCATAGATCATCTATAAGATCAAAAAGATATAACTGTAACATTTTAAAAATATAAAGTTTAAATTTATAAAAAGTACTGCAGATTTTCCAGAACTCCAAAAGTGACTGAAATAAATTATCAAATAACAAACTTCCAAAACACATTAATATTTATAATATATATTTTGAGAAAATAACCTCTTTGAAACTGAAGTTTACAATGCCAACCATATTTTCCTGGAGTTTTGTTTTTCACAATTGCACTTTAATGTGTATTTTTTATTTGTTTGAACTTAAAAAAGAATAATCAATCAGTAAGGAGTAAACTGTCTACAGATTTACATATCTCTATTACCAGGAACACAGAATGTCTACAAGTACATATTGGATGTTTTTCATCTCTCTTCTTTCAGGAAGGCACACAAGTCACAAAACAAAATAAACTAATGTCTTAATATAATGTATGAAAACAACTTTTTCATCTTGAAATTTCTTTTATTTTTCAGCTACCATAAAAACTTTCTTAACAACTAGTACCAGGAAACAAGTTTCAAAGTTTAAAATATAGTTTATTGAGCTAGTAAATCTTTTTAAAAGTTTTAAAATGTGTTTTCCTGTCTGACTTAATTCTAGCAAGGCAAACCTTTCTCTGCTTATAATTAAGGAAACTTTTGGCATTTATATTATAACTGATGGAATAATCTAACCATGAAAAAATAGAGAAGGATAAACAATCACCACTACCAAGCAACACAAATTTTTGAAGCTATTTATATCACGTCTTTTCTATTCAATTTTGTTCTGTGGGTATCCCAATTTCATCTAGTAAAATCTTGTAAATCTAGTAAGGTCATACTTAAAACATATGTTATGTTTAAAAATTAAGAGTTATCAAAAATAAAGTATAAAAATTCTCATCCTTACAAAAAGCAAAAGTATATACTTTTCCCAAAACGATAACTGTAGAATCTATGTCAAGTTTAAATTTTAATCGTTTTTTGCCAAACCAAACATAAGATAATTTAAAAAAACTGAGAGCAGTAAACTCAGCCAATATTAGCATAGACTCAATTATCCTTATTTTTAAATATACGAAATTGCTACACATCGTTGGCTTTTTTAAAAATTGATTTCACAAATTACTTAGAACCTTCATTGGAATTGTTTCAATCCCCACCCCAATCAGTTGATATTATCGTCTAAAACCACAATATGGTGTGGAGATTTCCCAGATCGCTGAAGTTTTTATTTTAGTGATAAGGTAATTAAGATACAGCTGTCTTACATATATGAAAACTACATAATAATATATACCAAAATGATTAATAACATAACACATATTCCTCAATAAGTATTTCAATAAATTTTTAGATAAATATCTCATTCACGAAGGCTTTATAAAATACTCGATGCATTTTTAAATTTAAATGTTCAACAAAGCAGAAGACAAGGTTTCTTAGCTTTTTTTTTTTAAGTTTCTTAGCTGGTAAATCAAAGTTTTACCAACAAAAGATATTTTATTTGGTTCTGCTTTATTCTAACCTGTATAGCTATTCAACAGTCTTGTAATTCATTGTGATCACTGTCAGGTAGACATATTGTCACTTAGTGATTTTCTACAGTTGGACACACTTGACTAGTTATTAAAATCACATTTGAAGGAAGTTCCTACCCCTCTTCCTTGTGCCTCTTACAACTTTTCACGCCCTTCTCAAATTTCAGCTATAACTTCTCCTCCCACCAAAAGTAAGTTAAAGAACACTGTTGCACTCTGCTAAACAGGGTGAAATAGAGGCATTCAATACACTGTCTCTGGTGTAAGGCACAGTCAAAAAAGGTCACCATAGGCCAAAAAGAAAATTGCCTCCTTACCAGATTCTGTACCATGAGTAAGTGGTCTCCTGTCATGTTCCTTCCCTGCCTTCTCTGAGTGAATTGAACTTTAAACACACACACACACAGACTCCCATACTTAATACGTGTTAGGGTTAGCAAGACCCAAATAGAATCTTGGAATTCTTAAGAGTTGAAAATAGTGATATATTACTTATTAATGATAACATTAAAAATTACAAACTCAAGGTAACAAAGTAGGACTTTAATAAATTGATAGAACATGAACATCATCTTTGCACAATGAATAAATTCTTTAGACGAAATTTATAGTCACCAAAATGAGAAAACTATTACCCTAGTTTATACTTTAATCATTAGAAATAGTGTTTTCATAATGCCAGCTTTATTTGAACAGAAGTTTTCCCTTCAATTTTTGGAAATCATAGATTGAGAAATTCTTGCACCTCCTTAATTTTAAATGAACTCTGAAATTTGATGTGTCTCATCTAAAGTATAAAAACCAGAAACATAAATCATCAAAGTAGTAGTATTTATCTAAGTTATTGATTATGTAACTGAAAATTACATGACTCATTTGTCCAATTTTATGAAGACACAATGTCAATTTTTCACCAAGGCATCAACAGATGAAAAATGATTCTATTTTTAAATCACAACTATATAAATCAATTAAAGAATTTTTATCATATTGATTTCAACAATGAATGTTTCTCTTTACACATCTGATTTATTCAGAAACTATTTTATCATTTAGATATTTCATACTGCCAATTTAATTAATGGAATAACAATCAAAAAATATTCAGGAACGTTTTCTGTGGAAATGAGAGCTAATTTTAATAAATGTCTTTGCTGCAAATTCAATAACCATTCTGCAAAAAACTTACATTTTTCAATTAAAATTTGCCTGATAATTAATGCAATATTCACAGAGACTATTCATAACCATTTTATGGGCAGGAGAAAGCTGAAGCAACAAAATAAAGTTAACTATCTCATGCAAAAATATGTTGTAAAACTTGATCTTTTCATCTTTTTCCCTGTCACATATATTGTCCAAAAATCCTATTACATAATAAAGCTACAAAGATTTTTGCCATATCAACATTAATATATATAAATTAAGGCGTCAAACTAAATAGTCAAAGTAAACAAAGAAGACAACATACCAGTCATTAAATTGAACTGTTTTAAATAGAATATCAATTTATATCAAAATAAATACCATTTTAAAAGTTAATTCTTTCTATTCCTAGTAACTCAATCAGTACACACAGAAATAAGAGATCTTAGTTTAACTTAGCAAATGTACCCTAAAAGTTTTACAAAACTCTAAAATTAGGCATCAAGTATAATATCATAAAAGAATTGTACACTACCACTCCAAAGGAGAGCCCCAGAATTAATGCTTAGAACACAAAAGATTGTATACTGTGGTATTTTAAATTGAATTACTCCTTAAGCATGTTAAATTTATCCTAAGATGAAAAGCTAGGTTATTTCAAATGTACATGGAAAGTTCTGTTATCTTTACCAAGATAAAGTGATCAAACTGATTATCTAACATTCTACAACTAAATAAATAGAACTTCTGGCATCTTTTGTAATGATTCACCCAAATCAATTCCAATATTCAACATTTCAAGAGACAAAGCATACATAAAGTTGTTAATTAACTCTTATGTTTGATTGCACAGTCTAGCAGAAGATCACGGTGATCAAGAGGACAGACACTGGTAAAAAGTAAGCTTTATCTCTTTAATTTACCTCATCCTATTTTCTACTCTTTTGGACTTATGACTATAGTTTCATTATCAAATCTGTGGTTTATAAGGTATAAACCATGGGATCTTAACCAGAAACTCTCAAAATATTATTGTTAGCCATAGCATTTTATTCAGCACAAGTGCTTGCTGTGATTTAAACAGAATACACAGGCTTCTGGGCCTTCTGTACTTTGAAGTCTATAGATGCACTTACTAATAAATAATAGTTTATTTATCATTCAATCAACAAATGATGGCTTAGGTCAGAGGTCTAGAATAGACAGGTGATGCCAAACACAAAGAACCAAAGAAGAAATCCTGCTTAAGAAATTAAATCACTACAGAGATGCCCTTACAGAGAAGACTCTACAAGTAGATAAAATTTTAAAATGCCTGGCCAGAAATGGAATGTACTTTTGACCCCAATGAAACCGTGCTAAAAATGAAGATTTATCTAAGTTAATTTGCTTATTAATTACCAATTATAAGGAAAACGAAAAATAGGAATAAATTCTACATCTTTTCAAGTCTCTTGTGGTTGGCTAAATAAAAAATCATCTGAAAAGTACTCAGCTCTACATATTAATCTGCCAATACTGCAAAGCCACATGTGACCAAAGAGGTCAGGGGCCAGAGTAGAGTCCTTTGACCTACAGAACTGTCTGGTTTGGTCTTCAGGCAAGGCTCCTTAAGAGATCATTTTACACAGATTTATCAATCATATTTTTCAAGTTCAGCATTCTATCTGCTTGGTTTGAAAGAAGATAGGTGCTCATCCTCAAGGGAAATGAAACCCAAAGTGTTTTTATCTATAAACTGTATCAATCCATGGTTAAAATGGACAAACCAATGTCCATTCATCTTTTCTGAAAGATTACGTTGTGTTTATTCTCATCTTTTTCCCAAGAAGGTATGTATATGTCACTGTTGCAACATCCTAGGTGCAACAGAGATGAGGTCCTGACAACCAATCAGAAGTCACTAGTGAGGCGTTAAAGTAAACATAGCTGTTGGAGCTGTGGGGCTGCTCGAAAAATGCTCCCTCCATTATTTCAGCAATTTTCTCAAGACGTGACCTGGGACTGAAATGCCTGAAATGTCACTTGACTCCGTTTTGTGCTTCTTGCCAATTGCACTGAGGTAACAGCATCATGCTAATATTTTGTAAAATGTTTGTCATGACCATGCTTTGACTTGCAGCTTCCTAAATTCTAATGTTGTGTACCATGGTATAAACATATCATAATGTGAACCAACATAGATTATCCCAATAAGTTTCCAACTTCAAATAGCTCATCAAGTTAGTCAGTAAAAGAAAACATGCCACAAAAAGTTTTCAGAGGACCACCTGTTGTCTATTATTTTTACATAGCACTTACTCATAAATCATAACACAGGGTAATTAATCAAGCTGTCAAAGAGAAGGTCAAAGGTTATATGGTAGAGTCAGAAGGTCATGCATGGGCTGATAGAGGTCAGGGTCACACTGCATTCCTCATTATCAAGTTGGGATGAGAGACGGCCCAAGCAAACAAAAGTGAAAGCAGATGGAGAAGTGAGTGGATAAAAAAAAAAAGAAAGAAAATTTCACAAACAAAAAGAAAAGTGAAAGAAGACTGTCAGCTGCCTTCAAGTAGAGAATAGAAGGGAAAAGAAATACACTGAAATGTGCTCAAAGGAGCTCAAGAACATAAAGAAACTACAGTTTTATTAATTAAATAAGTTGAATATAACTTCTCTTGGTCATTGTATTAGGGCATACTAATAAATATTAGAAAATATATGTTTGCCATCTCTATACCTTCCCTAGCTAGTATGCCAGGATAAACTAAGATAAAGGCAAAGAGTTCCAAGGACAAAGTGCAATCACAAAAAAAAACTTACTATAAGGTTTTTTTTCCCTTTAATACTGTTTCAGTGTTGCACCATAGATGCAAATAGTTTTAAGCCATAGGATAATTTTTGACTATGAGGCAAAGATATCCACAAACAACAAATGTATCATAAAAGTCCTTTTGAATAACAAAACGGGTGTAAAATATTCTATTATTACGCTGGCCTGAATTAGATGCAGAATACTGTGCAAAATTAGCTGTCACCCTTTGCTCAAAATCTTTGTTAATCTCATTTTGAATGTTTGCAGCTTTATCAACACATGCATCAATGTCAGCTCCTTGGTTACTGAACCGCTGTAGTTGGAAGAAGATATAATTAAAATGTTTTGGCACAGAAAAGGTGAAATTGTATCTTCCCTTGTTCCCTTAGGAGTCTGTAAAACATGAAGGATATATTGACAAACACACACCCTTGTCTCCGGTTCTGACATCAGGTCATCCGAGTGCTATTTATTTTAAAACATTCACTTTGCACTTACATTATCACCTGCTCTGTTTCTAACTTTTCCTGGGCTTTAGAACATCATGCTGCTTAAATATCACAAATATCTCTTCTAACAATCTATATCTTATTATTCAAGGCATTCCATATACGTACAATAGAATCATAAAAAACACTTACATTCATTATAAAGGACAGAATATCATTTAATACTATAGCATTATGAAATATTTTATGGTTTTTGCTTCTCATTCTCATAAAAAGACACAAACATACACCCACAGGTGTATACGTTAAACTAAAATGTAACAAGTTACAAAAACTGTTGCCTAGTCAGTAACAGATCAAAATTCCTAAGTGGATACAGAGTATCCTGTGGACACACAGCCTTTATTACAGGTCCCCAAGAAGACTTGAATGGACAAATTTACCTTATGAAACATATGGATCCACATGCTAGCTACGCCTTTTTGGTTTAAAGTTCAAAATGTTCTCCTAACTTCTTATTTACCATTATAAAACTGTAAATATTGTAGCTATAGAGGGTAGGCACACGGTCTTTCAAAATATCACTCTGATTCAATCATATACAATACAAACAATATATATTAAGGGTTTATGTTACTCTTAAAACTTCCTTAAGTACTATGCTACATAAATCATTTTATCTTAAAATCTGTCACCTTTCTCTTTTATCCTCCCAATTAAAAGATCATATTCAATTTTTTTTTTCAAGAATATATCGGTTATTTTGCCTGTGGTTCCAGAGTCTGCTTGCAAGCGTGAGAACATAATGAAAGATTCCAAGTATTCACCAGGTCAGTCACTCATTAAACATTGATTTCATACAGTTATTTAATAAGCAGCTACTATTTACCAAGCACTATGCTAGGTACAGAGCTATACTTATGGACCAAATTTCATTTCAAAGTATTTCCACTTGGAAGAAAATTCCAAATCACAATTAAGTACAAATTCCTAAAACGTCTACATGAAGCCATTTTATACTCAAGAGGAAGAGGAGTATGAAAAGAAAAAGAAAAGATAATCATAAAATATTTCTAAAACCAATCGAGCTAGACTTTCAAGCATGAATAATCATAAATGCTAAGCTATGTTTGTGTTCTGTGTTACAAGTATTATTTGAACTTACTCCATCACAAGGACAATGTACCCCTTAGGAAGGTGTGCGCAGTGTGTGCGCACACACACTGCATATACATTCAGATATTTTAACAAGTAAAATAACTTCATAATCTAAGGAAAAGCTTCTAAACACATCTACCTCCGAACAAACAGGTGCAAGAAGTGAGCACAGCTATGAATTCCCCTTCCCACAGTGACCTATGTCAGAAGGTCTTCTCATACTTCTTCTGCTAAATAATTTAATTACTTATGAGTTATGGTTTCTTTGTAACCTTTCAAATGACTAACTCATTAAAATGCAAAAATATGCAAAACATGATGTCACCAGGTCAAACAGCTGTGTTGGTAAAATTATGGCTGTGAATGTCCCCAAGAACATGAAAATATTAATAATTTATATTGCTCATTAGATGGCAAAAACTCTTTAAACAGATTTAGAGACAGATTAATTTTATAATCACAAAATGCTACTCTACCTCATGGTAACATATCTTTGTACCATCTGTGACCCTTTGGTATACATAAAACATATAAAAATTCATAATGGCTTAAAGCTTTTGCATTATAATGTGCATGTTCAGGGAAAAAATGTCATAAGAACCTGAAATACAGAGGTAAAGGACTTTGTTTTGAAAAATATAACCACAACAGATTGCCAACTTTATTCACAATTTTCCTTCAAAGAGACAGGGCACAATAACAGCAAATAAGTTACAGTATGAGACAGTCAACAAGTCATACCCTGTAGACCAACAGGATGAGATAACTGTCTTCCACGGTGTAAAAATAAATGTCACATTAGGACTTCAAACCTTGGGGAGAAACTTCTCAGAGAATGACAAGAAGTGACGAAATTAATGTGAACAAAGTACTATCATTTTCAAAGTTTCAAACGTCTCATGCCTGTGCTTCACAGTATCAGGATG